>JALGPY010000055.1:600000-882500 GCA_023055425.1 Linanthus parryae
AAACATATAGAAAAGGTATTGTTTTCACAAAAGGTGAAATAACTACCTGAAGAGTAATCTTGGAGTAGATCGACTACGGGCCAATAATGTAGGCACCTCCCATTCCTAAACCACATAAGAGTCGTCTTTGTGGATTGCTTTAGAAAATTGGGACTCGGTAGTCGGTCACTGGCAATATGATTGATGAGCATATGAGACATTGATAATTGGATTTTAATTGGATTTGTTATGCTACATGTTGTTTACATATCCTGTACTAGCATAGAACATGTCGCGCGGACACTAGGTTGACTCTCTCACACGAGCAACCGCCTTTACAACATCCTGGATTGTCTAGGTGAGTAGGAGATGAGACAGAATCCCGACAAGCGCTAGAAGCCTATGATATGATGACTCCTGTCATATGAGGCGCATGGCCTATGACAAGAGCTGGACATCAATCAATAGTGCAAGACCCTGTCAGACGGATTCATTTGTCGCATTGGAATAAGTTCCAAGGTGAGATTGGATTATGGCCATTCGAGCATGGTTACTACCCCGAACCATGTATAGTCTGCGTAGAGAAAGCCAGATGAGAGAACTGATTTCGATTGCATATGTGCAAAACTCAGTACTCGGGTTAATAGTCATGTGGGCTGTTGGACTTACATCTGTATAGTGGTCCCTATGGGATAGGACATGTGCTCTGATAGAGTCCAAACACTATGGCGCACATCTTATGAGATAACGCGTGCTTATGAGTGACATGAGGTGGCGAGTAGAACTAGTCCCTGAGTTTCCTCGCCTTGTGGGCCTCGTCGATCATATAAAAATGATTGACACTGTATACCCTTAGTACTTTCATCCATGTCGGGGAGAGACGGTTCGGTGGTGCTACTTTAGCGTGACACCTCACGGCTATGAATGATTCGGCCTACCAGGACATTGCTAGGAAAGCAGCTGACTCCGAATCAAAGCGACAATGGATAGAAAGGAAGATTCTAATTGCATAGCTCTTTATCATATTCATTGGGCCCACCTACAAGATCTTATGGGATCATGTAGGATATGAATATAATAAAGGAGATATAGACTCATTGGTGCACGACCTTCGGGACAAGGTAGGTGCTCATGGTCTATGAGATGGCAATAGACAGAATCTGGGGAATACGAGAGATATATATATATGTATTGCATTATTTCTTGAGGGTTGAGTGCGCCTGCTGCTAGCTCGTCTCGTATGAGTTTAGAGTATGGATCTCCCGAAATGCAGGTTCTCTCACAGTCACACACCAAGGCCACATAACACTTTGGCAGATGATAATAGTTGGAGATTGAGGGAGACTAGAAATACTGTATTTGTGCAGCCCCACTGTGCGAGTGGGAGATGTTAGCATTTGGTGCGCCCATGTGGGGTGCACAATGCAATTATCCTAAACTTATGGGTTTAGGTGAGACAAGCTCAAAACTTATGGGGTTAGTAGCAAGGACATCAACCCTAGGGGGTAACGTTGCAATTAGGTATAAGTCTGTCAATATAAGGAGACAGCCTCCTAGAGTATTAAGTGTGCTAGAGAGTCATAATAATATATACAATACTGTAGAGATCATGTGCTGATCATAATACAGTAAACCCTAGACTCTCTCTTCAACTAGCCTCCATTGGGTGGAACTTGGTGTGGATCAGAGCTCTCGTCCTAGTGATTCGAGCCAGATTGTGGGAGCAAGAAGAGCACGTGAAAGCAAGCATCCTACGATCATCCGTTGCGCTTAGGAGCTAAGGAAGACAAGGTAAACACATGAATCTTCCGCTATAATTCATGTTGTAGATCTGTATGTGATAGATCTTGTACGTCCTTCATTAACAGCTTAAAATAGATTTGGAAGAGATAAATTCATCTGAATTGAATTGCTGATTGTTCACATAAATGTTTGAGAGATTGAAGATAAGAGTACTTTACCTAGATTAGTTCTCACGGCGTCCATGTAGGAGTAGTTTCTTCTGCCAGTAACAGGATCTCTATAGCAGTCAGCAAGCAGAACTGAAGTGAACCAAGAGATGAGCGAAAAAATGATGAGCGTGACAGGACCAGCAATCCATCCCAATTGAGCAATCGCCCACGCCAATGACAAAACCCCAGATCCCAAAATAGCCGTGATTATATGGGCGCCTGCTGTCCACATAGTACCTTCACATTTCATAACACAAAAATAAAAACCAGTTCGTTTGGGGTGGATAAAAATAAAAATAAATAAAATGCTTAATCATCAACGATTTGAAACTCTGATACACCAGCAAAATGACTAATGAGGGAGTGGATCAATAGATACCAGTTCGTTTCGGGCGGCCATCATCGTCCAACTTCTCAGCCCCGACGTCATTCTCTAGTAAAAAACACATCTCTGTATTTTTCCGCCTCTCCTTCTCAAATCTAGCGAATAAAGATGACTAGAGAAGAGGTGGTGTGTAAAAATAAATATGTGAGACGTGTAGCGTTATTGAGGGAGGGTGTGAATTTGACAATACATGCTGACTTACGCCGATGTCTCAATAAAAATAAAAACAACCTTATTCTGGGGTATGTGGTCATGTCAACATATATCCCACATTCTATCCTTTATTATCCAAACATGTGATCACAGTTTTATCATCATATCATATATCGTATATATATATGAACTTTTTTATTATCGTTCTTAACTGTATTGTCAGTCATAACTCAACTGATGAGAGGTACTAGTAGTAATAAATATTGGGTAGTGAAAATTACAGCACCGTATTTTATAGTTACAGTATAGTAATAATATACATTACATTTCTACCCTTCATGTTAAGACATGATGCCTCTCCCAGAAAAGATGTACTGTTGTTAAAGGAACTGCAAACGGTGCAACCACAAGCACAAGCAAGTCATTGTTTGATTTGGTTAACAATTTTGTGTATGATTCCTCCATGTAAGTTCACAGTTGGTTTCAAAGCTTTGAAACTGGTTTCTCAAAGCTTTGAAACTGCACTGCACTCCATTGCACTGCATGTCATGAATTCAGGGGGAGTTCTTCCTCCTATTCAGTCTCTAATCTCCTGCACTTGATTATGCTATATTATATGATGAAAGACAAACTAATTATGTGTTATAACATGCTTTGATCTTATCATTTGCCTAAGATTTTGCAGAGATTAATAGCTAAATCTGTATTGCAGGAAGTTTCCTTATTTTCTTGTGTGCAAAGAAGGAAATCCAAGCCTAAAGAGTGATCCTACTGTTATGGAATGATGTAAGGACTTACCTTAAGCTTGGAGATTGAAGATCATATCAAAATCATTGAGGACATCAAGCAGCTAGCCGTTGTATCTGCTGTTGAGAGTCAAAGATCTCTGGAGGATTTTTAGGGATTTATGTTTGAAGTTCCTATATATGCTGCAATTCAAATTGACAAAATAAGAGACACTAATTGAGAGAGATAAAGCAGTGCAGAGCATTCAACCGAGATTCAAACACTCTCGCAGATTGACAAGCATCATTGAAGGAGATCATCTCATCATTCAATCCATTCCAGATTCCTGAAGAACACTTCAAGCTTCACTGCTTAATTGTCATCACAATGTTCTTCATCATGAGCTTTATTTGTATATCTTTTGTTATATTACTTAATCATTTGTACTCGTGAGTTGTTCAAGAAGAACAACAGAGATTCTTATTGTATCGATTAGCTAGAGCAGGTACTAGATAGATTAGGAAGAACCACTGGTTGGAAAAGAGTAAGGCAATTCTCTTGGCTATATATCTAGGGCTTAGCTTTTGATATATAAGAAGTTGTTGAAATCCTAGAGGGATTAGATCCCTCAGCGGAGAGTAGGTCTCTTGGGACCAAACTTCATAACAAATCAAAGAGTTCTTTGTCTGCATTTCATTTCTGTACTTGTCTCTATAACTGCTTCAAAACAGGTTTCAGTTCGAAGCTTTGAAAGGCTTTTCAAAGCTTTGAAAACTATCAGTAACTTTCATACTGTCTGTCTGGATTTCAAACCCTTGAAGCTGAGTTCAAAGCTTTGAAATACTTCAAGTTCTTCTCATTTTGTTTTAAATCCACACATTTGAAAAAAGTTGTTATACTCTATTCACCCCCTGGTAGAGTATTTGATCATGTATTACATACATGCATTATAATCTTCACTCCACTATCACCATATCCCTCCTGGCCAAACAAATTGGTTTCCTCTTAGTACTGAACCACACCAATCACCAAATTATCCAACTCTGTATTACAGATACCCCCTATGTATCAAATCCTCTCTCCCAAAACTCGCCTTCGTTTCCAGATATGCACCTATGTTTCGGTGCTCCAATTTGGATGGTTAATCAATTTTAATAGCTAAGTTTGGAATCTCATATTGAAATCCCCAATTTCAAATACCCATATACAAACCCATCATAGTGAAAAACCCCTTGAGCTCCAACAATTTGAGCACTGAGATTGAGGTTGACGTCGATGAAATTTTCAATCACTACCTTTTGGGCAGAGGCCGCCAAGTTTCGATTCACAAGCCGTCCTCTGCAACAGACTTCTTGCAGCGATGAACAGGGTCGGCCCTATAGCTAGGCAGCTGAGGCATCTCAATTGGGGCGAAGAATTTCTATGAGAGGATATGAGTTCTGCGTCCTTTGATTGTTGGAATCTTGTGGTCGGCAATGGGGGGCAGCAAGGACAAAATTGTCATGTAAAAATTTATTCTGCTGTGACTATACAATGTGCTGCAATTATCACCACCCTAGATGTTATACTGTGTGTTGTGCTGCAATTATCACCACCCTTAGTATTCACCTTCGTATGTTCCATCTGATTTCGTATTCGTTGTGAGTTAGGGTCTCCATTTGGTTAAGTTTAATGGGTTGGGGTTTTGTTCTGGTTTGGGGTTCCATTATGTCGATGGTGATACAACAGCGGTGGGAATTGGTGACATCGGCATTGGTTGTCGGAAGCTTATAAGGTCGACGCCGCTGCGGGTGGAGTTTCTTGACAGTGGTAGCTTCTTTGGATAGTTTTTACGGTGAGCGTGATGGCTACGATGATTGATTTGGCGGCTTGACTGTATTGGTAGTGGCGGTGATCGGGGTCGGCCCAAGCCAGTTGGGGGCCTAAAGAAAGTAATGAATTGGTGCCCTTAATTGAAAAAAATGACAAATAAAAGAGTTTATTTTGAGAAAAATAAAATTTGAATACTTTTTGTGTATATTGGGGTAGATTTTTTTAGGACATAGTAGTATTATGTTAAGTTTAAGTAATGTTCACTGAACTTCAAACTCTTTCACAAGTAAAAACTAAATCTTCACGTATGTTATCAACAAGATTGGAGTATGGGTCAACTTTGTGGCAAAAATATAAATTACCGCCAAACTAACATACTTTGTCTTTTTTAAGAAGATAACATACTTGGTTTTAGTTCTTCCTTAAAATTGAAATTCTAAATAAATAATTTAAATAATAAATATTATTATTTGTTTACATTTTAAAATTAGTATCTATTTTCCAACTAATTTATTTTAGTTTAAAATAATAATATTTTATTAAAAAAAATTATAGATAAAAAGAATAATATCGATATTTATAATTATTCGAGAAACCTCACTATTCATTTAAACAAAAATAAAATCGACACTTAACAAATCATAAAAACATTATTCTTTATCGACCATGTATTTATATATATACACAATACATTTTTATTATTTTTCAAGAAATAGTATATATTGAATTATAACCAATTTCCAATTTATATAATTTTGTATTTGTATTTACATTATAAAAAAAATTGTTTTCATTTACATATTTTAATATAATTTAATTCAATTTTATATAAAATTTTAAAATAAATTAAAAATAATAAAATTACATAAATAGTGCAGTTTGTTTTCAACAACTCCCTTAACCCGTGTTTAAAAAAAAAGAAAATAAAAAGAAAAAAAACACTTTTTTAAAAAAAAAGCAACTCTCTTAAAATTTATTAGAAATCACAAACACCTACCCCCACTAACTACAGCCAGTTTACGTAAATAACAAAATATACCCCGTAGTTTCTGAAACAACAAATCAGCCCCCAGTCATATTCACACGGTATATACGTACTACACCCGAATCGACTCGCTCCAAATCATGAATTTATGCTACTAAAATTCGGTATTGATGATTAAAAACAAGTCAGGAGGTGAATTAGAGGTTACCCACTCCGAAAACGAGTCGAAACCGTGGAGAAGGGAGGCGTGTCGAGCCGCCGGTTTTAATTGCTTCCGGTCTGCTGTTGCCGGTTGGCTCTGGCGACGGCTTGTCTGTTGGGCTCGGTTGGAAAGAGGCCGGGTGCTGCAACCGTGCTGCTGATTTCTGATGCTTCCGAGAGGAAACAGAGGGGAAGTGAGGTGGGTGAGGGAGGGAGAAGAAGAGAAGACGAAGTAAAGAACAAGGTAGCAATAATTTGACATCCAATAATTGGTGTTTGTGTGCCACATTTAATAATAGCCTTATGAAATAATTGGTGTTTGTGTGCCACATCTAATCATTCTTATGAAATAAATTAAAAAGAAAATTTGTGGGCTGTAATCAGGTTTACTCCCGTTGGTGAGAGTGACTTAGTGTGGTGTGAATTTGGTCTCACGCATGTAATATGTTTGTGGTGTTTTAATTGGGCACATGGCTTCATTGTAGCCAAGTGATTGGTTAGTATCTCACAGTTGTGAATGGTCAGCTGGTGTGAGAGTACAGAGAGACGGACCAAGGGTGTTGGAGAAGGAACGCAGCACCTGTTGGCTGCTGCTGGGTTTGGTTTAGCCGATCAGCAAGCTTCCGGCAACGATCCAACGGTGAAATCTCGTCGGATTCATCTCAAATTTTAGGGTTTTGTCCTCGTGGTATCCTCCAAACATCCAACAGTCAGATTTTGGTTTTGACTTCTTGTGATGATCTTCTGTTGTTCACCTTAGATAGTTTATTTAGATGTGTATTTGATCCCAACATAGTGTTTTTCTTGGATGTTAATGATTCTTTAGTAGTACTAGAGTGTGTATCCCATTATTGATATTGATAGTGGACGATTCGAGTCGAGAGTGGCTCCGTGATTTTTCACGTTTCGGGTACACACATTTTAAAGGTTCTCTCCAAATTATACTTTAATTCGTGAGTTAGCTAGTTAAATGATGCAATTCTGAAAACATGGAGGAGAGAGATACACATATTTTTGTCTTTCTAAGCATGTTTTGTAAAATGCCCCCTGATATACACCTCTTGAAGCTCAATATATGTAAAAATGACCACATACCCCTGATTTTGGTTTTGACCTCCAAATTATACTTTAATTCGTGCTTGTCACTTCATCTCCAACAATATCCCAATTTTCCTGAAAAAACAAGACAGGAAATCCGTCAAGGCCAGGAGCCTTTGTTGGTCCCATTTGACTTAAGGACGTATCGATTTTTCGCGGGTGAAAGGCCGGTCGAGCTCCAAATGTTGACTGTTTGAGATGGTCGGGGTTATATCGACTAACATAGCATCCATTGCTTGAACTGTGGGCCTGGCCAAAGCATAAATGGAGCTAAAGTGGGTCTGCAAAATCGATAAGATAGCGTCCATATCAATATGCCAATAGCCGTTAGGATCTTCCAGCCCTAAGAGATGATTTATGGCCTTCCGGATTGAGGCCCTTTGGTGGAAAATCCCAGTATTGCGGTCTCCTTCGCGTAGCCACGGAATTCGCGATCTTTGGAGCCACATAGTTTCTTCATTCAAGAGTAGGTCATTAAGTTCCTTCTTTGCCATTGTAAGCTCTTCGTAGACATCATCAATATTATCCGCCCTTGTAACTCTTGTATTCTCTTACGAATCACAGCGATCTTAGTCTTCACGTGCCCAAAAACTGTGTGATCCCATTGTTTCAGCCTTCTACCCGTAACCGATAACTTGGAGCCAAGTTCATGATGATGCAACTCAGCTCAATTTGAGCGGATAAATGGTTTGCACTCTTCATGTTTAAGCCACATTGCCTCGAAGTGAAAACGAGGATTTTTCTACTGAATTGGAACCCAACATAATTCCATAGAAAGATGATCATACACTGCTGCCGTGAGGTGAGTTACTTTTTCTCCCGAAAGTTGTCAAGCCAAGCTGAATTGACCACAACCTTATCAATACGTTCCCGGATACACACCCCATTGTGTGGGTTGCTTACCGCTATAGCCCAAGTCAAACAGATCATAAGACGCCTATCAGCAGGTCGTCCACCTTGTTTCTCCTCTTATGAGAGAAAAGCGTTAAAATCTCCCATAACACACCAAGGGATATCGTTGGGGTTTCTGAAACGAACCAACAAGTCCCAACAAAGATGTCTTGCAGTGCTATCTGGGTCCCGTAGAAACCTGTCAGCTGCCACTGAATTTGCAACGTGTGATCCGAAATCAAAAAATTAATGAAGGAACGAGTACATTTAAGTACCTTGACGTCAACAATGTCTTGCCAAAGCAATGCTAATCCACCACTGCGGCCAATAAAATCAGAGTAAACACCAAATATGTAACCAAGTCGAGTCTTGATTCGATCCATTTCCGTAACCAACAGACGTGTCTCGATCAAGAACAGCAACTTTGGGGACTTTCCTCTAACGAGGTTGTTGAGATCTAGAACGTTGCGTAGGTTCCCAAGCCCCCGCACGTTCCATCTGATAGCATTCATAATGCTTGGCAGGACTGCGTCGCAGTCGCCGCCATTTGTGCATCGGAGGATTTTTTGGGCATCTCCTTCCCGTGGTTTGGCAAGCCATCAATAATATCACCAAGGCTAGTAGGTTGTTTTCCTAACCTTCCTGTGCTCAATATTCTATCATATTGTTTTTCTTTAGGGTTGGGGCTAAGGACAATGTTTCATGTCTTGCGTTTCGTAGCGGTGGCCTTCGAGTTTGTGTTTGGAAAAGATTTCAAAGACGCCAAGCTATCCGCAGATGACACCGAAATTATCCCCTTCCCTTTACTATTCGCAGAAGGTGGTCGGGCTTCTTCCTCGCCAGCGAGGGGATTAGTATAAATTTTTGGGCTTGTCATCTCTTCATCGGCGTTTGGGTCGATGGACCTATCAGATTCCATTCCTGCCGACGATAGTGGTGAATCCGAGATTGGTGATTTATTCCTCCTCTCTTGCCTACCCTTTGGGGATTACACATTGGACTTCTGATTATCGTTGTCGCGCCGTCCAAGGTGGTCCCCTTCAATTGGGTTCTTCGATGGTGTACCTCTTTCCCGGTCATCTGCTCTCATATTGTCCGGTTGGTTGATTTTTCTTGGTGGTGGCTTGAAGATCATCCACTTACCATAAACCTGATCTGTAGCTTTCTTTTCTTCCTCATACTTTCTCTCACAGCTCCGAGTTGCGTGCGTAATCCAACCACACCAACCATACAAATATGGTATTCTCTTATAGACGTAATTCAACCATATATTATTTTCACAAACTTGAATATATCCGCCCCACCTTAGAGGTTTGGTGATATCTGGTCGGACTCTAGCTCTCATGTGATCTCCTCCTAACTGGGTAAAGATTCGATAGTCAACCTTGAGAACTTCGCCCAAATTCGAGATCGCTTGCTTGCAATATGTCTCGTTGTAGAGATAGGGCGACATGTTTTTTATCTGAACCCATACGTCAAGATGACTGAACACTGCGAAGTACGTTCTAGCCCCGGCTATCCATGGCTTCAAAGCCAAGACGTTGCCATCAAAGATCCATGGAACACCTTCGAGAACTTTATCCATTGACAACTTTGAAAGGAACTTGAATAGAAAACGATTGGTCGTGATCTCATGAATACTAATCTCGTCTCCTTCAAACCACATTTTTATGGAGAGAGATTTCATTCCGCAGGTCACCCTGCTGGGAAGAAGAAAAACCCCAAGCACTCAGGGCCCTAATTTTTTCGCCGCTTCCATGCAGCGCTCGGAATCGAAGATAATGACTTCTTCTTCTTCATCGGTGAGCGTTCAGAGCCTACTGGTTGAAGGAAGCGCCATAGTGATTATTAAAATGAAGTTAAGCCGGAAAACTGGTTGAATCTCGTCTGAAAACCTTTGTCGTCGCCAAGCACGAACGCCCTAGGGTTTCTGGAATTTCCGGAGCCTTTTCTGCCTCTTTTACCCACAATTTGCTTTTAGTGATCTTGAGCTGGCACTCATTTACCCATTATAAATTTGATGCAAAAAAAACTTACATGTCATTTTTTTCTCTCCTTTTTGATTGAAAGTTTGCAACATGTCTGCTTCTCGCCTTCTCTAAACAAGTATTAATTCATGCAACTATTATGAGAGACAGTACAAGTTTTGAGGAATGCTATATAGTACCTGAAAAAGCTCATAGTTCGCCCTTAAAGGTCAGGCATACTTCCATTGATGAGAACTATTTAAATGTTAGGATTTTTTAGATGACTATCACGTGGGGGTATCTGTTTGCCGATAATGCGATAAATATACTATTAGAATTAACGGATAACTTCCGCAAAATATTGATTTTACCGACAGCACACCAAAAGCAGGCGACAGTTGTTATTACTGCTGGTGTGCCATGTAAGTAAAATAGAAGCGGTAGGTGTCTGAACTAAAGGCATCTCAAATCCTATGGGGGGGAGGGGGATGGGAAAAAACGTATAAAAGTACGGTTCGTGTCCAACCCTATGGGGGGAGGGGGAGGGGGTGCTATGGGGGAGAAAATTTGCCTTGGTTCCCATGCCCTCACCCAAGGCAAAATTTCTCCCCATAGCACCCCCTCCCCCTCCCCTCACATGGTTGGAGACGAGTAGTAGTTTGGGGGAGGTGAGGGGAGGGAAAAAAAGAATGGGTTGAAGATGCCCTAAGGTGAGAATTTGTGGGGGGTAAGGCTAAATTGCACCGGAGGTACTCATGTTTTGAAAAAACAAGCAATTAGGTACCCAAATTTTAAAATTGTGCATCACGGGTCCCATATTTTGAATTTTCGTGCAAGTGGGTATTCTCCATTAACTTTCCGTTAATATTGCATGGAAAAAATATAAAAAGACTAATGTACTCCTTATTTTCACCTCCAACTTTTTTAAAATACAAGTTTTACTCACAAATCTATAAAAAATTAAAAATAATACATTTTTAATTTAATAATTTAATATATGTAAGATAATGCAATATATTTCATCAAAAGTACATATTCTTACATCCTTAACTTCTAATCCCATGATCCTCCAGTTTCTCTTATCTATAACCAATTCATTAATATAAAGTCCCCAATTGCTCTTAAAGGGTGATCCTCCGCCATATCCCGACTCCTATCCTTAGGAGCCTATTCTCACCTCAGCATTTCTTATAGGGTAAAAGACAAAAACCACTCCTGGAGTTTGGGTAAAAAATCAAAACATCCCTAGTCTTTGGGAAATTACAAAAACCATTCCTGGAGTTTGGGTAAATGATAAAAACATCCCTAGTCTTTGAGAAATTACAAAAATCACCCCTGTCGAGAAAAAATCACCCCTGTCAGTGGACGGACGTTGGACAATTACCACCCTTATGTTAATGTCAGTTACTAGAGGGGTGCAATCTGACTTTTTTATAACTATTTTGCCCCTATTTGTATTTTTTAGTTTATTTTGTTCATGTTCTTGTGTTCTTGGTGTTCTTGAACACCAACACCACCACCACACCACCACCACCACCACCACCATTAACCAATTCTCCTAAAACCCAGACTACTTCTTCACCAGTACACAATGCATGCACCTATAAACCACCTATTTCCACCTGAACCATTTCTCCAAATAAAACCCAATTCAATAAAACCACCACAACCACCATTAATGCCTTCATCTCCAATTAACATAAACCCAGTACCTCCTCTTTTCTCCTTCACCATTCTCTACCTAGCTCACCTTCTCCATACAACACCAGTACTCCCTCCAACCATCAAAACAACCTGCCACCATAGCTCCTACATTGCCCAGCACATTACAAACCCAGAACTATATCCCCACAGCTCCTCGAATCACCACCCACCACCATCGAATCACCACCACCACAACCACCACCACCTGAAACCCACCACTCCATCTCAATTACAGACACAGAATCAAACCCAAACCCAATCGAAACAAGCTCCGTTCTAAGAAGAAGGAAGAAGAATAGAAGGATACCACCGCCGTCAAAGGCGCCTCCAGATCTGGGTTCAACCAGATCTTGTTCATCCGTTAGAGGGAGACAGAGAGCTGAAGAGAAGAGAGAGAGGAGGGGGAGACGAGGAAGAAGAAGGGGGAGGGAGGGAGAAGAAGCAGACGTCCACAGCCAACGTTCCGTCCCCGTTGTCGGCGCTGCGTTATGATATGGTTCTCGGCTTTAAACAGAAAATCAACGATTGAGATATAAGACGACGACGAATACGAGGGTTGTATATCCCCGACTCTCCCTTCTCATCCTCCGCCGTCGATTGAACCAGAGAAGACGGTAGAGAGGGTCGGAGACGCGGTAGTGATTTTGGGGCTTCGGGGGTTAAATCGAGAGAGGGAGGAGTGGAATTGGAGGTTTTGTGGGTTGATTACCAGGTTGAGTTCGTCGTCCCAGAGTGAGGCTGAAGGTAGGGGTTTGAGGTCGGTGTTAGTTGGGTTTGAATTGGCGATTGAAGATGGGGATGGCGATGGTGGTGGGTGTTGAAATAGAGGAGAGACTGAGAGAGATAAAGAGGGGGAGAGAAGAGGAGGCTAGTGGTGCTGTTCGGTGAAGGTGAGAGAGGGAGCAGGAAGGGGCGGAGAAGTAGGCGGTGGAGGAATTCATCAGAGAGTAGAGAGAGAGAGAGAAAAAAGAGAAAACGTTAGGGTTAGAAATGAGGGGGTAAGGAGAAGAAATGGTTTTATGCCAGTGTAGTTTTTCTTGAAGGTGAGGGTATATATGCCGTTTTCCCCCTCAGTTAGTTGTTAGTGACAGGGGTGGTTTTTTAATTCCCCAAAGACTAGGGATATTTTTGTCATTTACCCAAACTCCAGGGGGTGATTTTGTCTTTTACCCTTTCTTATATTCTCTTACTGTTTCCTTCTCAGTACTCTTGTTACCCCAAAGTCTAGCATAACAGTGCTTTGTTTTATTGAATAGTTTTAACCAAGATCACCTAAAACGTTCAACTAGGGTGGCGCGCTTTAAGGGCAAAAACGCACTCTACTAATATAAGAACGTGAATTAAGGAACTTCAGAGGCACTCTGATCAATATTTAAAGAACATATTTAAAGAACAGGGGCTCCCTGTTAATAGATGAATGAGCCATTCCTTAAAAAATACTACCTCTGTCCCAGCTCTTGCCCACCATTCGGAATATCTGACTCTTATATGGGTCACGTTGATCGGGTGATTTCGATACAAAATAATGCAATTTTTCGATAATTTTTCACGGTGTTATAGAGCAACTTATACTCTACAACACCATGAATAAATTATCAAAAAATTAAATTACTTTGCTATTCAAATCACCGAGTCAAAGTGACTCAATGAATAGTGGTAAAAGTCAAATTGATAGGAAAGAGCTGAGACAGAGATAGTACAAAATAAAGTCCATAACTTATTCATAATGGTAGGCCCGGAGTATAAAACTCAGCCCATAAAAGGTTTCTGCAACTGCCCTCTTCAATTTATAATCAACTAGGCGTGACCCCGCGCTTACGCGCGGGTAGCTTACTACATATTGTATTAACGCAGACAAAGTAAAAAATACTATAAACCAAAATTGAGGAAATAAATTGTCTATATTGAGTACTTAATTTGTAATGTATATATCCCTTATAAACACAAAAGTCATCATCAATTATGGAATATCTTTATCCAGTTTATTTTATTAAATACTACTACTCACAAACATCAGGTTAATCATGTATAGAATTTCTTCAGTCAATCTTGTTATACTCTATACTAATATTCACAACTCGAACGTTCAGTTCTTTCTTGTAGTTCGTCTTACCAGTAAAAAATAAAACTCTATAACTTATATAACATAGCAAGAGTATATAAGTTGCTTCTTACATTATAAGTTGTTTTTTACTTTTCGTGATTTTTTTTTGAGAAATTTTTTTTCGTCAACCGGGTTTGAACTCGGGACCTCATGCAACTATTCTCTCATCAGCCCATTGCCAGAAAAAATTAATTTTACATTAAGTACTATATTTATGTTTACCCCTCTCATTCCTATTCATACACCCCCTGCAATATGCAACATTCTTAGATGGGTTATTGTGCCATTCCAGTAGAACAAAACTTTATTGCAACGAAAAAAATAAAATGAAAAGATTTGTATGTACATTGCGGTATTACAGCAATTCGATACTTCAATAGTGAAAATAATCATTGTTTTTTTTCACGGTTTGAGGGACATAAATATTTAAATCATCGGCGGTAAGATATTCACATTCGAAAAATGTTAAGTTAGTAACAAATTTTTTCATCTCATTTCATTGAGATATCATTCCCAAATAGATAACTCAAGGTCTCTCTTATAGTTATGTCTCTCAGCAGCAAAAAGAACAGTAATCATAGTTAAACTTTTTTTTTTTGAGAAATACTACGGATACAGCAAATTCTACGGATACAGCAAATACTGCAAATACAGAATACAATAATTCTAGGGATATAATTCAAAGCAACCATATACTACGTTCCAGCCTGTATGTACATTGCGGTATTACAGCAATTCGATACTTCAATAGTGAAAATAATCATTGTATTTTTTCACGGTTTGAGGGACATAAATATTTAAATCATCGGCGGTAAGATATTCACATTCGAAAAATGTTAAGTTAGTAACCAAATTTGTTTCATCTCATTTCATTGAGATATCATTCCCAAATAGATAACTCAAGGTCTCTCTTATAGTTATGTCTCTCAGCAGCAAAAAGAACAGTAATCATAGTTAAATTTTTTTTTTGAGAAATACTATGGATACAGCAAATTCTACGGATACAGCAAATACTGCAAATACATAATACAATAATTCTAGGGATATAATTCAAAGCAACCATATACTACGTTCCAGCCTAAATCTGCAGTGTCACCTCATTTCGGGGGCCGGCAGATTAGGAAAACTCGATTTAGATCCACGACACTTTGCATGAACACTTTCTTTAGCACAAGGTCTAGATTCTTACTCGATAAAATTGCAAGTGCAATACCAGGAAAAACAAATTGAACTGTAACGCGGTAAAATTCTTATTAAACAACCTTGTGTTATCAACTGATGAAACTATCTCGTGGGGTAATTTTTTTTTGTTGTTGCACATACAATATTATTTTAGAACAAACATACACTTAATGTATGTTCTAATTGTCGGTTTATGCACCAACAAACATCGATATTCTAATTTTTGGTTTTAGTTCTTAAAAATCTAAACCATATGTCCGATTCTAATTAAAAAATTTATTATTATCAAGTACCATGAGAAAATTGCATTTCGAGAAATAAAATAATCATAATCTCTCATGTTTCCTATGAAAATCAACAACTTACTCAAGTAAAATATAACATAATAAAGCAGTTTGACGAACACTTTGATGAGTATCGCTAAAATCTCTGAAGAAAGTAGAAGAGGAGCACCAGTTGGTGCAAGCATAAACATTTTTTAAACTCTGTATACAGTTGGTTTAACAAAACAACATGAACAAACCAAACAAATGATAATAAAAAAATAGACAAATATAACACATGGTTGCAAATAAAAAGAAGCAAATTTGCCTTTGATCTTTATCAAAGATTTTTGCAGGGCATTAAACAAATCTTGAATTCCGATACTACATTAGGCAATCAGCAGTTACATTCATAAACCAAGAAATTAACATATCATTTTAACCATTACTACTCATTATTATTTGTAACTGATATTATTAAATTGATTATTCGATATGACATGTCACTATTTTATTGGATTGATATGACTCATCTTCCACTTAAGAATATACATGGCATAACTACAATGAAAATTACTTGACAAATGGCGATCTGAGGTTCAATCTGAGCACTTGTCTGTTTTTATATATATATAGATATAGATTGAGAGATAGTTGAGCTCCTTCTCTCCGATGTGGGCTCAAGAGGTTACAAAAAACATACAAGCAGAATGAATATTTGCTCAACAAAAGCAAGCATCTTGTCTCCCTAGTCCCTACTCCTAAACACGTCAATATTATCACCTCTATCCAAAATCAGCCACTATGGCAAGCCTAGCATCTGCTTAGTCTTCTTCTTACCCTACATCAGACCATCAGACCAAAATTGTTATTCATGTCTCAAATGGTGTAATGAAGGTGTTTAGGAACATGTTTCTTAAAGTGAAAAGATTCAATTTCCAAACACACTGTCCTTCTAACTATCTCTTTTCTAAATACCAAAATACCATAAAATCATAAGACAAATAATTTAATTTTTGCACTCCTTATAGATATCATGTAGCTAGCATATGTATAATTATTATAATTGATTAATATATATAATTATATAGGCACTCTCATCGCGTTCTCAAATGCAGTCTTGTTCACTTTAGCCGCTTTCTCGCTCCCGCTCTAGGTGACTTAGGCTCCAACCTCAGGTTTTTGGGTATTTTTTTAGATTGATTCAAACAAATAGAATTGATGGACAAGCCACTCGCAAAGCAATGAAGCAACCAACTAATTACTTGAAGCATGTGATCAAAGCATGCTTAGTGGGGCATGTGCACGTGGGGGTGTGTGCTGTGGGCTAATTCAATTTTTGTTCAGTGTGGTAATTAGTTGGAGCGGCTAGTCAATTGAGGCTAATGGTTTTTTTGGAAGTTTTCAAGTTGTTTATGGAAACAACTTTGGACGCATGGTTTTTGGACGAATTGTTTTTAATTAGGAAAACAATTTTGGACGTACTAGTCTCCTTGTTGGTCTTGGATTGTTTTGGTCATTACTTTGGCCCAAGTTTTGTACTAGTATAAAATAGGGGTGCAACTTGGACGGGTTGAATCCGACCAACCCGAGCCCAGCCCGAACTTAAATAGGGTCCGAACACATAGTTTTGGTAATTTGGACGGGCTTGGACAGGAATTCTCAAACCCGAATTGCAGTTACAGTCGGGCTTGGGCACAAATATCGAACGACGGGCTAACCCGAATCGCCCGATTTGCATGACCACTACGTATAAATATTATATTTTGAAAGAATTATGTGACATATCTAACATGAATATGCTACTTTTCTTTCAAGTTTTAACGATGTTTTTAATCACTGTTTTGTTCTTCAACTAGTTGATTTGTTTTTTTGCCAACAATTAATTATTCTCTCGTGTTTTTAAGAAGATATTAAGTCTACTGTACTAGCCCGAATTCAACCCGAACCCGAATTGATTTATACGAATTTGGGCTCGGACGGGTAGATATTGCTCTTTAACTCGGGTCGGGTTGGGCTTGGGAAGCCACGACAGAACTCGGGCTCGGGCTTGGAAAGGGGTGTAAACCCGTCCAGCCCGCCCGAGTTGCAGTCCTAGTATAAAATAGATGCTAGGGTCAAGACTTTGGGTGTGCTTGTAATTGGTATTATCTTCTCATCAATAAATTGATTGCTTTGGCCGTGGATGTAGCTAGTCTCAAAAATAGTGAACCATGTAAATTCTTGTGTTCTTGATCTTGCTCTTGTTTTTTTTTCTTGCTTTCTCTTGTTTCTCGCGTATTCGAATCCTAACAAGTGGTATCAGAGCCAGGTTACGTTGAGTCTCAAGAGAAGCAATGGCGAGTACGATGATCAAGATCGATCGTCTTGATGGGAGGAATAGTTTCAGCTTGTGGCAAATCAAGATGCGTGCTTTATTATGTTGGAATTGTGTCCTAGAGGCAATCAATTAATTGTGACAAAATTATGTGGATTTACGATTCATTATGTTTTCAATATGGAGATATGTTAACATGAATGAAGTCCTTACAATATAAGTGTTATATTCTTAAATATCCCTAGTTGATTATAATGATTAATAGGACAATCATCTATAGACTAGTATGGGGTTGAATTGATATGGAGATATCATGATCCAACACATAGGTGTGCATTAAGGGTAATGGCGCACTGGATTGACCCATCTTCGAGAAGGCTACATACATGTTATGTTGAGTCACAAGCGCTTCTCGTGGTGCAATGGTATTGTCATCCTTAGACTTGAAGTCACTAGATATTCTAGTTGTGGATTATTGTGATTTTGGTAGCGTCAACGCTACACCGTAACTGGGTAGCTATAAAGGTGTGTACCGGATACAATAAGAAGCAAGCGTAGAGATTGTAGTGGACGTAGATAGAATTTGTCCCTCCCACATAACGGGAGCAAATATCGTAGGCCACTCGAGGGATAGTGCTTATGAAATGTCTGACCAGACTCAAATAAATCAATATGGGATATTGATGTTATTTGCACGAATAAGACTATTCCCAGGATCGAGAAACTATGGATTAGATATACGAGTGTGACTTGTATGTCTCGTGTCCAATCCGGATATGGGGACAAAGGGATGAGACAATTACTTGCACAAGGTTTGTCATGATGACTATTCTATTTGTTGGCTAGAATGGATGTCTTGCTAGAGGCCGCTCCATATTAGTAAATAGTTACTACCAATTAAATAGAACGTATGGGGTCACACGCCATATAGGGGTGAACTAGACCTGAGAATTAATTAATTAATATGATTAATTAATTAGAATGATCAAATCGCAACAACTTGCTAACTTAGTAGGACTAATATGCAAGTTGGACTAATTAATGTAGAGACATGATTATGATTTGCAAAGGTGGACTAATTCATGTAGATACATGATTAGGATTAATTTGCAAAAAGAACTAATCCATGTATGGACATGATTATGACTAGTTTGCAAAAGCGGACTAATCCTTATTTGAGTAGGATTGAGGGGTTCTTTATGTAGTACAAGGAGTTGTTGGACTATATAAATAACACTCCTAGCTTATTTTCTCTACACACATCTTTATGATAGAGTAGGAGAGAATAAAGAAAGGAGAGAGAGCAAGTCCCAAAGATAGGGGCCAAACCCCCCTTGGGACCGCCCCCCTACCCGTCGGCCATGAAAGGGAGTCGCCACCTTGGTGCTCCATTGTTGATTGATTCCTTCTTCCCCTTCCATTCTTCCTAGCTAGAACATGGAGTTGGAGGATCTGTATCTCACCCCTAGGCGTGGATCAACCGTAGAGATGTGACACAATTCACGTTACAAGTCATCACAGGAGAAACCCTTAGGTGTGTAACTTGATTTCTTCCCTTACCATCGGTATGTCTCTTGTCCTGTGATACTTGGAGGGTATTGAATGGATGAATTATGTTTTTCCGCTGCGTATCCATGATCAAAACCCGACAGTGATATCAGAGCCAGGTTGTAGAGCATAAACGTGGTTTATGTGTTACGTTTTGATAGTTTTACACTTTAAATTTATTGTATATCGCGTAAAACAAGAAAAATCAAGCATATGATGCAATTTGTCAATAATCAATCAAAAAAAGACCTAGTTTTTGCATTGGATGCATGCATTAGTGAGTTTGCGAAATTTTAGGATCTTAGATCTAGGGTTTGGGCATCCTATGGAAAGAAGGAGTTCTTTTCAAACAAGGAAACAACCAAACTTGGGCACCAAGCAAGGGAGTTGTTTTGAAAACAAATCCAAAAGGAGGTTCGGCCCCCTAGGGGGACCGCCCCTCCTTGCTTGCCGCCCAAGTAAAGGACGGCCTAGGGGCCGGGACAGCCCTAGCCATCGGCCTAGCCGTGTGGGCTAGGGGCCGGCCGGCCCAAGGCCTTGGCAGTCCTCTTTTGGGGTTCGGGCAATTGGATTGTTGGGCCCCTTGGACCGTTTTAACCGTAGAAAATTCCTAAAATCAATTAAAATTGACCAAGCGCGTTAAAATTGGATTTTAACTGTTTATGTGCAAATCGCATGGTGATTGGATATGGCCTTAGGATGTGGTTTGGTGTGAATGTTTAATTTTTGTCGTTTGGTTTACGGCCTGCGAGCTGATCAATTTGTTGTAATAATTATTAGGGTTTTATGCCTGCGAGCCATTTTTTTCTCAACTTGTGAGATTTATTTTATTTAGTATAGTTGTTAGCTAGTGCTAGATAGAATAGATTGTTAGCCAAGATTGAAGAAAAGAAGCTCAAATCCAAAGGAAGACACAAAAGAAGAAGCATGGAGCATTCCACATGACTATGAAGGATGAACGAAAAGATGGAGACGCATGGAGATGTGTTTGCTTTTAGGGTTCATAGATAATTCCATTGGCTTGGAATTATCTTAGTCTAGAAAAGGTCATATCCACATCACATTTTATTTTGTGGTTGTTTATTTTATTGTCTTATTATTTTGTGGTTGGTGTATCGATGATGCATGCTATTAGTATAGTTGTAAGCTAGTGCTAGATAAAATAGATTGTTAGCCAAGATTGAAGAAAAGAAGCCCAAAGCCAAAGGAAGCCACAAAACAAGAAGCATGGAGCATTCCACATTACTATAAAGGATGGACCAAAAGATGGAGACGCATGGAGATGTGTTTGCTTTTAGGGTTCATAGATAATTCCATTGGCTTGGAATTATCTTAGTCTAGGAAAGGCCATATCCACATCACATTTTATTTTGTGGTTGTTTATTTTATTGTCTTATTATTTTGTGGTTGGTGTATGGATGATGCATGCTATTAGGATAATAAGATAATTAGACAACCGGATCTATTGCCCAAACTCAAATAGATAGATTAGTTGATACGGATCAACAAAACAATTAAAATTGAATTGAAAAATTCCTCAAAATTCAAATATTGCGTTTTTGTCTTCTCGTTATTTAAACACTCATCATCATCATGATTTCCCAAGATCGTGCGTGCCAAAGCATGGAGACTTGGTTAATAATGATGTGGTGCGATGGCACACCTCATGTGCAATTGTTTAAGTAAGAGGTTGGGCGCAACTAGGTGTTTAATAGGATTAATACCTAGAGACAATCAATTGAGATTATCCATGCGGATGGATAAATAAGGAGTTATTTGCCCAATTGAACCAAGAGTTGCATAAGTGATACAATTGGAATTGTTCCTACCTAAAGTAGTCAAATTATGGGTGACTTGCCAAAGCAAGCTCATAAGGAGATGAAACATGGATCTTGGCCCACTAGAAAATATAAGGATATTTTCCGCATTAATATCTTGAGGGTTATTAATCCGTAGAAAAATAGTGGGAGCTATGTTTGACAACTTAAATCCTTGTTGAATATAGTTGAACGTCACAAACTTTGCATAATCCTATTATGTTGAATGTCCATGGCATTAAACAAACAAAAATGCGGCTTTATCTATTTTCTAGACAGGTATAAAATCGAGAATTGTTCTCAAATAAAAGAGAAATTGTTGTACATCGTAGAACATAAAGTTCTCTTCCTACCAACTACCAAAACACACTAAAACCTATGAAAGGAACACCAGAGAATGGTTCTTTGGTTGTGACTTGCCTCATGTTAGCTGACATGAACTCTGAGCTTTGGAAGCAAGAAGAGAAACATAGAGACATATGATATGATCATACATTGGAAGAAGCTCTTTCAAAAGAGCGAGCTAGACATGAAAGGTTTGAAGTGTTGCTCCACTTTGCGTTATGCAAATAAGCTAATTCAATATGATTGAAACATAAGTGAATGGGCATTTTCTATGAGATAGATAAAGAATAACGGTTATTCACCCAAGTGGACCAAGAACTGCATTGGATGCAATTATAGTTTTGTTTTAAAGTTGATTTACTCAATATGATTGAAAATCACTAAACAAAACACTAATAATGGGCATGGGAAAAGTTGTTAATGGATTACAACATGGGTAAGGGCAAATAGTTTGCGCCGACCCCATGGGTATAAAGCAAGCATGTTGCTAAAGCAAAGTTACCTCGAAGTCTCATAAGTGGTGTAGAGGAAGAGAGACTACTCAAAGTACATGGAAGTAAGTATTAAAGGAATTATGAATTCTGATTTGGGTATTTTTGTTATAGAAATCACTGTGTCTATCTCATCATCATGGGTATATGATACTAGATGAGGATGTCACATTTATAGAAATGTGGAGGATCTCAAACAGATGAAGACAATTGGATAAGGAAGAAATAAACCTACACGTGGGGCAATGAAGCAAGGGGTTGCTGAATTAGCCGTAGGGAATTATTTTTACCTTTATGAAATTGTTCATGAATTAGACAAAAGTGATTATGTCCCTGCTATGAGTAGGATCATTATCATAGTTTCTTGTTTGGACAAGAAAGCTCCTTATCATAATAAAGGACAAATGTTGTTCCATTTATTTTGATATGCATTATTGTAATGCAATTTTGTCTAAGAGGATTGTATATCCTTGATCATGATAGTTTCATCTATAAAATTAATACCTAGAGGTTTTCATATAATGATATGAACTTCACTTATCTTTAGCATTATCGTTTAGGCCTCATAAATAAGAGATACATATCTAGAACTCCATGAGGATGGATTTCAGAACTCATTTGATTATTGAATCATATGAGACATGTAAGACTTATTAGGAAAAGATATGATCTTTTGGGAATCATACATATTGATGTATGAAGGCCGCTAAGCACAAATGCTAAAGATGATTTTCAGTACTTCATCATATTTACTGATGAGATCAGAGAAATATGGATTTGTGTATCTTATGAAGAAACAAATTAGAATCCTTTGAATTGTTCAAAGTATTCAGGAATGAAGTAGAGAACCAGCTTGGAAAAAGTATTAGGGCTCTACGATTGGATCGTAGAGGAGAGTACTTAAGCCAGGAGTTTGACAACAATCTATGGGAGTGTTGATATGATCCAACACTCGCTCCACCTAGCACGCCACATGGGTTTGGCGTGTCTAAGAGGAGAGTTCGGACCTTGTAGGACACGGTTCGGTCCATGATGAGTCAAATAGAACTTCCAGTTTACTTCTAGGGACTATGTTCTAATTACAGAAAATTTCGCCCTTAACCTTGTTCCATCAAAAACAGATTATGAATAAACACCATATGAGATATGGACTAGGAAGTGTCCTAGTATGTCATTCATAAAGATTTGGGGTTATGAAGTTTATGTAAAGAAGTTTACATATAAACTTGGACCCAAGTCAGATAAATGTTTTGTGGGATATCCTGAAAAGGATATTATTTCTACAACCCAATCGAGAACAAACTGTTTGTTGCTCGAACCACATTGTTTCTAGGTAGAGAATGTCTCTCAAAGAAACAGTGGGAGGACAGTAGAACTTGAAGGAGTTCAAGAACCACAACAAAAACAACAATCCTTTTGATGGAACATGAGCAGGATCACAAGGCGTTGTGGAGCAACCTACTCAGAAAACACAAAGAACCCCGTAGGTCAGGTAGGATATATTGAGGGACTAGATAAATAAGGATTTCTCATAACCCGTGATATATTGCTCATAAAGATGAGCCTACAACCTATGAAATGGCCACGTGTGGCCATACGCTCAGAAATGGCTAGGATCCATGGGATGCAAAATGGAATCCATGTATACCAACGAAGTATGGACTTTGTTGGAACCACCTAAAAGGTGCAAGTAGGTTATGAGGAAACCAACATGGATGGTAATATGATTACCTTTAAGGGACAATTGGTTGGGTAAGATTTCCTGTGAGTTCATAGTATAGACTATGACGAAATCTTTCCCAGATGTGAGGCTTAAATCCATTCGTATCTTGCTTGTAGCAATCTGTCAATAGATTTAGTCAAGCTTCTTGGAGTTGGATTCGTCAAATTGATTATGCAATCAAAAGAGTTTGGTTCCATCAAAATTGAAGATGAGACTTGTGTTTACAAGAAGTTTAGTGGGAGCACAATTATTTTTCTGGTCTTGTATGTGGAGACATACTAATCATTGGGAATGATGTCCCTACTTGGAAATCTTACGTAGATTGATTAGGTAATTAATCTTCAATTATAGACTTAGGCAAAACAACCCATAAATACCTATGGAGATAGATCAAGATGGTTTTGCGGCTTAAGTCATAGTACATAAATTGACAAATGTGTTGAAATGGTTCAACATGTATAGAATATGGATTCTACCTATGTCACATGGAATTGGTCTTTTGAAGACTAGTTGTCTTTCCAATTAGATTGGGAAGGGACCGTATGAATAAGATTCATGAGATACTTCATGTTATGTACTATGCCAGATGTGTCATATAGCATGACACAAAGATACCAGTCAAATCAGGGTGAGAGTCACTGGATAATTATCAAGATTATCTTCTAGTACTTGAGAAGCACTAAGGATGAATTTTGATATATGAAGGATAGGAAGAGTTTACTGTAAGGAGTTACAGTGATGCGAACTTCAAATCTAACAAAGAAGATTTCAGATTATAAGTCAAGTTTTATGTTTTGCACTAGTGGGAGCGTCTGTGAGCTGGAAAGGTTCCAGGCAAGATTCAGTCACTGATTCTAACATAAAGGTCTGAGTAAATTACTGCATGAGATGCACTTACTCAGAATATTCAATCTCAATTAAATTGTTGATAGAGGAGATGTGAATATTTGCAAAGTACCAGCGCATGTCTCATCAACCACGCCCCTATGGAGTGTAAGCGTGGAGGGCCGCGCTAGATCAATAGACATATGATGCAGGAGATTGACTCTAGTACAAGTGGGAGACTGTTGGAATTGTTCCCTAGAGACAATCAATTAAGTGTGACAAATATGTGGATTTACGATTCATTATGTTATCAATATGGAGATATGTTAACATGAATGAAGTCCTTACAATATAAGTGTTATATTCTTAAATATCCCTAGTTGATTATAATGATTAATAGGACAATAATCTATAGATTAGTATGGGGTTGGATTGATATGGAGATATCATGATCCAACACATGGGTGTGCATTAAGGGTAATGGTGCACTGGATTGACCCATCTTCGAGAAGGCTACATACATGTTATGTTGAGTCACAAGCGCTTCTCGTGGTGCAATGGTATTGTCATCCTTAGACTTGAAGTCACTAGATATTCTAGTTGTGGATTATTGTTATTTTGGTAGCGTCAAACGCTACACCGTAACTGGGTAGCTATAAAGGCGTGTACCGGATACAATAAGAAGCAAACTTAGAGATCGTAGTGGACGTAGATAGAATTTTTCCCTCCCACATAATGGGAGCAAATATCCTAGGCCACTCGAGAGATAGTGCTTATAAAATGTCTTGCCAGACTCAAATAAATCAATATGGTATTGATGTTATTTGCACGAATAAGGCTATTCCCAAGATCGAGAAACTATGGATTGGATATACGAGTGTGACTTGTATGTCTCGTGTCCAATTCGGATATGGGGACAAAGGGATGAGACAATTACTTGCACAAGGTTTGTCATGATGACTATTCTATTTGTTGGCTAGAATGGATGTCTTGCAAGAGGCTGCTCCATATTAGTAAATAGTTACTACCAATTAAATAGAACCTATGGGGTCACACGCCATATAGGGGTGAACTAGACCTGGGAATTAATTAATTAATATGATTAATTAATTAGAATGATCAAATCGCAACAACTTGCTAACTTAGTAGGACTAATATGCAAGTTGGACTAATTCATGTAGAGACATGATTATGATTTGCCAAGGTGGACTAATTCATGTAGAGACATGATTAGGATTTATTTGAAAAAGAACAAATCCATGTATGGACATGATTAGGACTAGTTTGCAAAAGGGGACTAATCCTTATTTGAGTAGGATTAGGAGAGGGGTTCTTTATGTAGTAGGACAAGGAGTTGTTGGACTATATAAATAACAATCCTAGCTTATTTTCTCTACACACGTCTATATGATAGAGTAGGAGAGAATAAAGAAAGGAGAGAGAGCAAGTCCCAAAGGAAGGGCCGAACCCCCCTTGGGACCCCCCCCCTACCCTTCGGCCATGAAAGGGAACCGCCACCTTGGTGCTCCATTGTTGATTGATTCCTTCTTCCCCTTCAATTCTTCTTAGCTAGCACAAGGAGTTGGAGGATCTAGATCTCACCTCTAGGCGTGGATCAACCGTAGAGACGTGACACAATTCACGTTACAAGTCATCACAGGAGAAACCCTAAGGTGTGTAACTTGATTTCTTCCCTTACCATCGTTATGTCTCTTGTCCTGTGATCCTTAGAGGGTATTGAATGGATGAATTATGTTTTTCCGCTGCGTATCCATGATTAAAATCCTACATATTGAAGCAACAACATCTGTGGTTGTCACTAGCTAACAAATCGGGCATTGACAAGACCACACCGGAGTTTGTGAAGATGGAGGAGAAGGCGCATTCGACGATCATGTTGTGCCTCGCGGACGACGTGATTACTGGGGTCGCAGATCAGGATACCGCAGCTGGATTGTGGGAAAAGTTGGAGGATCTCTACGCGAAGAAATACGTGGCCAACAAATTGATGTTGAAGCAGCGGCTGTTCAGTCTTCGGATGGTTGAAGGTACGCGTATTGGTGATTATCTAAATGTACCATACTGGGTGTACCAATATGCACAATTCCCACCATTGATGCCTGAAAGGGGCATCCAAACATATAATACAGTATCGCACGCTAATTAGTCTTCCAAACTTCCGTCCTATATAACTAAACAGTTATGCAACAATCACATGCCGAATTCCCGGCTATTCATATGAATTAAACAAAGCAATACTATTGCTAACTATAGCATGAATAATGCAATATATATATATATATATATATATATATATATATATATATATATATATATATATGCTCATCTCAAACTTTTTGCCAATTTCAAATTCACCAATACAAGCACCATCCATCTACTGTACAATTATCCACTATCAATATTCAAACCTGTTGGGTTTTAACGTAGGTAACGCAGCGGAATAACAAAAATTAATCCTACTCAAAGCCCACCAAGGATCACAGGAAGAGACATCATAACATGATCAAGGACATAGAAGATGTGTACCTTTTGATTTGTGAGATCACACGAAGAATGATGTCCTCGTCTCTACGGTTGATCCACGTCTAGAGGTGAGATCTAGATTCTTCCTTCAATCAAGTGCTAGCTTGAACTTTGGAGGAAGAGGGATGAAGATCAAAGCAACAAATCACCATAGGCACAAGAGAGGAGGCGGCCTCTCTTTGCCGTCGGGTAGAGGGGCGGACGGGTGGCTAGGGTTTCGGCCCTAGCTCTTGTCTTGCTCTCTCTTTTGCTCTCTCCCACTCTTTATGTGTTATGACTAATAATAACTCATCTTTTGGGAAGGAAGCTAGAGCCTCCTTTATATACTCCAACAACTCCTTGTTGTTTCCATAAAAGAGTTTTCTTGTTCTAGTAGGACTAGAACTATTCCCTTCCTTGCAAATTAGTCCTACTAAGTTTGCAAGGTGTTGCACAATGATCCTTCTATTAATTAATCCATATTAATTAATCCCAAATCTAGATCTACTCTATTTGACGTGTGACCCCATAGGTTTCTATATAGTTGGTAGTAACTATTACTAACATGGAGCGGTATCTAGCGACACATCCATGCCACCCAACCAATAGAAATAGTCAGTGATCCCGACAAACCTTTGTGCCCAATATATCATATTGCATTATCCCTTTGTCTCCATATCCGGATTGGACACGAGACATAAATAGTCACACTCGTATATCCAATCCATAGTTCCTCGATCCTGGGAATATGCTTATACTTGCAGATAACATTAATATCTCTATATTAATTTATCTGAGTCTGGCCAGACATTCAATAAGCCTCATCCCTCGAGTGGCCGTGGATATTTACCCCATTATGTGGGAGGGACAAATCCTATCTACATCACTACGATCTCTAAGCTTGCTTCCTATCACGCCCGATAGCCACCTTTATGATTACCCAGTTACGGTATAACGTTTGATAACATCAAAGCGCAATATTTCACAACTAGAGTATCTAGTGACTTCAAGTCCAAGGATTGCAATAATATTAGCACTACGAAAAGCGATTGTGACTTCACATAATCTAATGTATCCTTTTCGTCGTGGGTCAATCCAGTATGCCATTACTCCTAATGCATACCCATGTGTTGGATCGTGATATCTCCATATCAATCCAACCCCATACTAGTCTATAGATGATTGTCCTATTAATCATTATAATTGACTAGGGATATTTAAGAATATAACACCTTATATTCTAAGGACTTCATTCATGCTAGCATATCTCCATATCGATAACATAATGAATCGTAAATCCATATATTTGTCACAATTGATTGATTGCCTCTAGGGCACAATTCCAACAAAACCCATACCACTTATGTTATCATGCAATGCAGCAATTATGAACCCCCTTTTGAGATTACTTTTCAGGCCTATCTTGCCAAGACATACACATAAGAAACAAATGTGGTCGATGTTTAGCAATTAGCAAGTCGAACACGCAACAAGAATTTGGTTGTATTTGAATTTCACTTCAGCTCACTTTGTTTGAGAGTATTTTTGCTATTTTCCTACTCCCACTCTATGCCCATAAATTCCTCATCTGGCAAAAACTAAAGAGAATGATAAGGGGTATAGATAAACATGTTGCTTATATGGCACCTAAACATGGTATAAGAGACAAACATATACAATCTTTTCATATACCTCCCTTCCTCTACCTTACCCAACAAGGTGTAGGAACTATATAATATGTGTATTTACAATCATACCCTTAGGGCTTCTCTTTGTACTGGTGCTATAAACCCACTTGGGTAATGTCAATTGACAATCAACGATTATCATCTTCTTGTCAGTATTACAACATGGTATCAGAGCATGTTCTGATCCAATAAGAAGAACCCTAACTGCCGTCGTCGTCTCCGTCGGCCACCCATCCCTTCTCCCCCTTCTCTCTGGTCCGTCGCTCCCAGGCGTCGATCTTTCCCTCGGTCAATTCCTCTGTCGGATCACGCAGCAGCAACAACGGTCACTGCTACTGATCTCCTCAAATATTCACTACGAATACAGCCGCCATCGCCGCTGCCTTCACTGCTCCTGCTCACTGCCGCAAATCGCCGCCACAGCGTCTTCTCTCTGCCTCGGGCCTTCCCATAACGATCTTGGTCTCTGACTCTCTATCTCATCATCGATTTGTCCTCGGGTGATTTGAAAGGAGGAATCACCATCGCCGCTGCACTGTCTATGTTCTCTCGGTTAGTGAAAACAGAGGAGAGGAGGCGATTGTTTCTTGTGAGCTCTGCAATTAAATCTGGCTTTTTTATTTCCACTGCCTCCAAAGCTTTATTCAGTTGCATATACACTCTTATGATCTTGGGAGATATTATTTAAAAAAAAAAAGTCACCAGCACCACCAGACTGATTGTCATCCCCGCAGCGTGGTCTGCCTCTTCTCAGATTGACACACCGCTGCAACAGCATCATGATGGCTCCTCCCCCTAGCTCCATCTCTGTCCTTGGTCAACCTCCTGCCTGGCCCTCTTCTCCCTACCAGCGGGAGCCCACGCGTCCCTATCTCGGTAGATGTCAGGGATGTGGCGTTCACGGACATCGCATCAGAGAATGTCCACAGTTTGGTTTGCTTTTTCAGCAGTCTAGGGTTCCCCAACACAGTCAGGATGCCTTTTCATCCGGTTCTAGACCTCCCTCATCTGGGTCCACTCAATTGCAGCCAAGAGTTCACATAGCCAATGCCACTCCGGCTACATCTTTATCACAATCATGGCTTCTTGACAGTGGCGCCACCCACCACATTACTGTAGACCTGGAGAATCTGTCCATCCATCAGCCTTACTCTCAGTTTGAGAACGTGATGATTGGTGATGGAACAGGGCTGCCCATTACACACACTGGTTCGGTGTCCCTCCCCTCCTCCTCTGGTAGCTTTAATCTCTCTCATGTTCTGTGTGTCCCATCTATTAAGCGTAATCTTATTTCCGTTTCTCAACTTTGTACTGCTTATAATCTTATTGTTGAGTTCTCATCCTCTAGTTTTGTCTTGAAGGATCGTAATACGGGGGCGCCTCTCCTCACGGGTCCACTTAAAGATGGCATCTATGAGTGGCCGGCTTCCTCATTCACTCCCTCTCCGCTAGCCTTAGTCTCCGAGTCTCGTCCTTCGTTTGCTGCTTGGCATCATCGTCTTGGTCATCCGGCAGGCCCCATTTGTCGCGCAGTAGTATCTCAGTCTTCTCTCCCCATTAGCAGTTCCCAAGAGTCGTTGTCCTGCAATGCGTGCAGTTGCACAAAGAGTCATAAATTACCATTTCATGATTCCAGTCTTCGGTCCACACGACCGCTCGAACTTATTTTCTCTGATGTTTGGACATCTCCAGTTTCATCTCACGATGGATCAAAATATTATGCTATATTTGTTGATCATTTCTCCAAATACATATGGCTATATCCTATGCAGCGAAAATCTCAACTCTCTGAAGTCTTCACTCGATTTCGCACTCTAGTCAAAAAATATTTCTCCCTCACTATCAAAACTCTCTATTCTGAAAATGGCACAGAGTATATTGCACTTCGCGAGTACCTCACCACAAATGGCATCTCCCATCTAACCACTCCACCACACACCCCTGAGCATAATGGATACGCTGAACGGCGTCACCGCCACATCGTTGAAACAGGTTTAGCCCTTCTTCATCATGCATCCATGTCGGCTATCTATTGGCCTTATGCCTTCGCCACTGCCGTTTATCTTATCAACCGTCTTCCCACTCGATCACTGAAAATGCGCTCCCCCTATGAGCTTATCTTCGGCACCAAACCCAACTACACCAAACTTCGAGTCTTTGGCTGTCTATGCTATCCTTGGCTTCGCCCCTACTCCTCTCACAAGCTGGATGATCGCTCACTTCCCTGTGTCTTTCTAGGATACTCAATCACTCAGAGTGCCTACTTGTGCCTTGAGCCTGAATCTCATCGGCTCTATGTGTCTTGTCACGTCCAGTTTGACGAGTCCTCGTTTCCATTCTCTCGTCAGTCCATGTCCTCTTCCTCACCCTCTCCATCTGATGTCCTTGTCGACTGGGTTGTCCCCACCACCACACTTCTTCCATCTCCCTCTCCCCCTCCAGCTCCAGCTTCGTCTACCCCCACCGCACATATTCCTCCTGTTCCACCATCTCGTGGCCTTACTGAACCCTACCCGCACCACTTTACTCGCAGACCTCGTCCACCTCAATCGTCACCCATTTCGTCCTCTCCTCACATTATTCCACCCGCTCCACCAACTGATCCCCTTCCCTCGCATCCTATGGTCACTCGCTCGCAGGATGGAACACTCCCTTCTCGTCCCCAAAAATACTCCTTCACAGTTGAGGCCACCCCCTCATCCTCTTCTTCGGACACCGAACCGTCTACGGTTACCCAGGCTCTGCGTCACCCTCAGTGGCGGTCTGCTATGACGAGTGAGTTTGATGCCCTTCTAAGGAACCACACTTGGGATCTGGTCCCTCCATCCCCTTCTCAGAATCTTGTTGGGAGTAAGTGGGTATTTCGAACTAAGTACAACCCCGATGGCTCCGTCGACCGATACAAAGCCCGTCTAGTGGCTAAGGGCTTTCATCAACGCCCGGGTATCGACTATCATGACACCTTCAGCCCTGTTGTCAAACCACCCACCATCCGTCTCATTCTCACCCTTGCTATAAGTCAGGGCTGGCCTCTGAAACAACTTGATGTTAACAATGCCTTTCTACAGGGAACTTTACATGAAAATGTCTACATGGCACAGCCTCCGGGTTTCATTAATCAGGATCACCCTCACCATGTGTGCAAACTCCGGAAGGCGATCTATGGCCTCAAACAGGCTCCACGGGCATGGTATGAGGAACTGAGGTCTTTTCTTGTTCAGCAGGGGTTTGTTAATTCACATGCAGATACCTCCCTGTTTATTTTTCGCCAGGATCGTGCCACTTTATATCTGCTTGTCTATGTGGATGACATTATCATTACGGGATCTGATGCTACTGTCGTGCAGCGTTTCATTGACTTCTTATCCAGCAGATTCTCACTCAAGGATCTTGGCAGTCTCTCATATTTTCTTGGGGTGGAAGTTCTGCCACATCCAGACGGTTTGCTTCTTTCTCAGCAAAAATACATTCAAGACTTATTGCTGCGCTTGGGTATGTCTTCCGCCAACTCAGTGCAAACCCCCCTGGATACTTCTGTTCGCCTCTCACTCACCGATGGCACATCGCTTTCGGATGCGCGGGAATACCGTATGACAGTGGGAAGTTTGCAGTATCTCTTGCTTACTCGTCCTGACATTGCCTTTGCGGTCAACAAGCTCTCTCAGTTCATGCACCGACCCACCACTGTTCACTGGAATGCTGTCAAGCATCTATTACGCTATCTCCAGGGGACCTCTGATATGGGAATTGTTCTTCGTCGCGGACCCTGCACACTGTATGCTTTCTCCGATGCTGATTGGGCTGGCAATCGTGATGATTATTCTTCTACATCAGGCTTTCTTATTTATCTTGGTGGTTCGCCTATCTCTTGGTGCCCTCGCAAACAACGCACAGTTGCCCGTTCATCCACAGAAGCAGAATATCGGGCTGTTGCTAGCGCTACTGCTGAGGTTCGTTGGCTGTGTTCTCTTATGTCTGAGCTTGGCATTCACTCTACCTCTGCCCCTGTTATCTACTGTGACAATGTTGGGGCAACCTACCTGTGCTCCAATCCGGTTTTTCACTCTCGTATGAAACACATCGCACTTGACTTCCACTTCGTGCGTGAGCAAGTTCAGGCGGGCCAGCTTCGTATCTCCAGTGTCTCGTCTGCTGATCAACTCGCAGACTGCCTCACCAAAGCACTCTCTCGAGGTGTGTTCTTACCTATCCGGTCCAAGATTGGAGTTCACTCCCGGTCCTCCATCTTGCGGGGGCGTGTAGGAACTATATAATATGTGTATTTACAATCATACCCTTAGGGCTTCTCTTTGTACTGGTGCTATAAACCCACTTGGGTAATGTCAATTGACAATCAACGATTATCATCTTCTTATCAGTATTACAACACAAGGCCATAATGTATAGCGTCCGTCAAAACTTGTACACTACGCCTTTCATAATAATTGCATGAATGAAGACTTATTTAGAGGAGACGAGGCCAATTCTTATTCAACCCCATTACCAGTAGGCTAGGTTATAATTTCTTATCTATGGAAAGAAAGATGATCATGAAAGCAGCAAAGTCACAAACTTATTAGAAACTACTACCTCATTCTCTATTGTTAGAAACTTTGACTTGCAATCAAAGTCAGAAAAAAATATGGAATATTTCCATATTATTGGAGGTGGTAGTGTTGTAGCTTGGTGCCAAAGTCAACTATGGAGGCTTTGTTTCCTAATGGCAATTATGGTCACCTAGTACTTTGTCTATTTAAAGGCTTTGTTCTTTTTTGGTTTGTTAGTAGTACACACAGAGAGTAACGGGTTTATTGGTTTGCTCCTTTGAGAGCTTTTGTGAGTGTGTGTTCGGGTGGGTGTTTCGGGTTGCCGCCGTGGCCGTTGTGGCCACGGCGGCGTGCATTGTAATCGGGTTTTCTTCTCAATAAAATATCTGGTTCTGGTCGTGGATTAGTTAGCGGGTTCATTACGAATTTGTTAGTGAATCACGTTAAATATCTGTCTCGTTCTTGTTTTGCTTTAGTCGTTCTTGCTCGAATACCCCCACGTTACAACAAACTGGTAACGGAGCTCTGAAACAGGAGTTCTGTTACAACAAACTGGTATCAGAGCCTGGTTAGGGGATCACCAGTTTTAACAAATTAGTATAAGAGCCAGGGTTCCAAGATCAGGGTGGAGCCAAGAGCTAGGTTTTCACGTTTTGGTGGAACTCAAATCTAGGATTTCGCAATTCAGGTGGAGCAGGCTATCAGGAGTAGGGTTTCGAGATTCCGCTAAGAACGATGACTGGTTTGGCGATCAAGATCGATTTGTTCGTGAGAGAGAAGCAGGTACACCCACCATCTGAAGCCCCGTGGAGGGGGCTATCCAGGCTCCTGTTGGAGCAATCATGTGCGCATCTGATTAGGCGTGCAAGGGATCTGGCAAATCTAGCACGTATTCGGTATTGGCGCAAATCTGGCGGTTCACGCGCATCTGGCATTCTGACGATTGACGTTCAGACGCAATATGACTCCCGACGTGGAGCATCTGGCGTGTGAATTGAATCAGCTTCTGGCTCATGCGTTGCAAGAACTCGTTGGAGTTGGAGCAACGACATGGAGCATCAGACACGTGAGATTTCTGGCACGCGCATCTATCCTGGTTCTGGCCCGCATTCTGCACGAGTTTGTTCTGGCGTGCATATGTTCTGTTTTTTGGAGCGTGTACCATGACACACATTGAGCTCGCATCTGGCGCGATCTGTTTTTGGCGAGCATATGGCGCATCTGAGGCATACAGGGCGCATCGGGCACGACAAATCTGTTTGGGCACTTGTGATTAGGTGCATCGGGTCTGGTAAGTAATCACATCTGGGCACTTGTCGTGGTGAATCTGTCGGGCGCAATTCGGCGCATCTGAAATACATTCGGTCCTGCTTTCTTAGTGAATGCATTCGATTCTGGTTCTGGGTGGAGCACTTGTTTCTGATTCCGGAACTGCAACCACATCGGGCGCATTCGTTGCAGGAACGCATGGTAGTTGGAGCAATGATTTGGCGATTCGGGTTTCGCATACAGCTGCAGAACAGCAGTCTGGGGAGGCATGCTCGATCTGGTTCTGGGAGACGCATCCGGTTCAGGTTTGAGAAGAGAAGAATCGGGTTCCGGTTTCAGGTTGCTGAGTTGATTCAAGTCAAGGTGGAGATTTGTTAGAAACTTTGACTTGCAATCAAAGTCAGAAAAAAATATGGAATATTTCCATATTATTGGAGGTGGTAGTGTTGTAGCTTGGTGCCAAAGTCATCTATGGAGGCTTTGTTTCCTAATGGCAATTATGGTCACCGAGTACTTTGTCTATTTAAAGGCTTTGTCCTTTTTTGGTTTGTTAGTAGTACACACAGAGAGTAACGGGTTTATTGGTTTGCTCCTTTGAGAGCTTTTGTGAGTGTGTGTTCGGGTGGGTGTTTCAGGTTGCCGCCGTGGCCGTTGTGGCCACAGCGGCGTGCATTGTAATCGGGTTCTCTTCTCAATAAAATATATTGTTCTGGTCGTGGATTAGCTAGCGGGTTCGTTACGAATTCGTTTGTGAACCACATTAAATATCTGTCTTGTTCTTGTTTTGCTTTAGTCGTTCTTGCTCAAATACCCCCACGTTACAACAAACTGGTAACAGAGCTCTGAAACAGGAGTTCTATTACAACATCTATCTATCTTCACAGTTTGACTTTTTTCCGTAACCGGGTCACTTTGATCTGGTGATTTGGATAGCAAACGGATGAATTTTTTGGATAGTTTTTCCATGGTGTTGTAGAGTAGAGTTTATTCTACAATATCATGCAAAGATTATTAAATTCTTGTATCATTTTACTAATCAAATCACCGTAGTCCAGTGAACTGTGATAAAATGAAAACTGTAAAGATAGATAGAGAATACAGGAAGTAGTAATTATTATCTTCGAACAAAATTCATTTCTCACAAATACTAAACGCTCAAGACCGAGACCAAAAAGGCTCGAACGATCTGAGAGACTGCACAAAACCTTGAATTGAACCGGCAGCGACAAGAAGCGACACAACCAAGCAGGTTAGACTAAGCAGCTGCAACCATATCCAAATGGCAGAAAATTTGCGAAGCTTTGTCCGCGCAATATACATCTCTACCGGAAAATACACCGTCAACGGCCAAAACGAAGCTGCGCCGAGAAGTCCGAGAAAGTCGTTGAAGAACGGGAGCAACATAGCAATAATAGTCGCAAAAATGACATATAATGTTCTCCATACAAGGCGGAAGAAGTTGAAGCGAAAAGTGACGCCAAATAGTGTCCGAACATGGTACTCTTTTGTTATAAATCCACTATGTGGCCACCGTGTTCGACACCAACCTTCAAAAAAGGCGAATACTGGCTGACATAATACCTACATTGGCATATTACAGTGTGTTATGGCAACCGCAAAAAAATCTGCAACATTAACCACAAAAATTGTTGTCCTAACTATGACATTTTCTGTGCATGCCTTGTTCGAGGTTTACCTTTCTTGCTGATTACGCGCCCAAAGAGCTTGAACAGTTATAATAGATATACATAGAGAAAGTAACTTTTGTGATTACCTGATAAGCTCCAACTAGATGGATCACGATGCATAAATTGGCAATGCCAACAAGCCAGAATGGTTCGTAGAAACCAAATCCGGTAAGAAAGTTCCCCGGTGCTTTATGCCCAAAAGCAGCATACCCGATAACCCCACACGACATGTAGAATAAAGTCGTGACTGATATTCCAAGAAAGGCTGCCCTCTTCATCACCACATTCTCCGGTGGCTCAGATCTGACCGTGTCCTGAATAGACATCCAACTTCACCTCAATGAAATGCGGTAAAAATGTCTCGTTGGTTTTAGATCAATTTTTTTCAAGCATAGCAAAATGTTTTAATCTCAAAATGTCGATAAAACAGACGACTGCAATTTGGGCGGGCTGAACGAGTTAGCACCTTTATACTAGCCCAAGTCTGAGTTATGTCAAGGTTGCCTAAGCCCAACCCCGTTCAAGGTAGGTGTATTGTCAGCCCATCCAAGTCCAAATTCATACAAATCAATTTGGTCTCGGACTAAATTCGGACCGGTGTAATAAATTTAGTTAGTTATCACTTTCAGCTCAATCAAAATTGTTCATACAAATTAAATTAATAACTTAAATAGATTATGCGTGTAAAAGTTTGTTATTTAAGGAGAAATAATAATGTAAGATCAAAGTGCATTTTTAAAATGCAAGAGAATAATAAATATAATGCTGAAAGAACAAATAACTAGTTCAAGAACAAAAATATTATGAATACATTTGTAGTGATCAAAAGAGAAGTAAAAGATATGTTATATATTTTTCTCCAAATATATTACTTATAGGTAGTGATCGATTATGCAAATTTGAAAGTTTCGGCTAGCCCGTCATTTAATATTTATAACCATGCCCCAACCTAATTGCAATTCAGGCTGAGAATTTCGGTCCAAGCCCGCCCAAATTACTAAAAATATGTGCTCAAACCCTTTAGTTAGGCATGTGCTCAGCTTGGTCGGGTTAAGCATGGCCAAGTTGTAGTCCATCAAAGAAATAAAGTGTAAATTCGCAATAGATAGATTGTTTGGTGGTGTTAAGTGTAAGTACTGTAAATAGGTAATTGACTTTCAATTTGGTTAGTTAGGTGTATAAGTGCTTGTAAAGTGACGTACCTAGTTCCTTAATTAATTGAATGCAGAGTTCTTCCCATTTTATCTCCAGCTTCACTCAAGGTTTTCTGGATTTGTTATGGTATCAGAGCCACCAATCAGGTCCTCCTCCTCCTCCTCCTCCTCATCCTCCTGCTCCTGCTCGTGTTCCTTCTCCTTCTCCTCCTCCTCTTCTTCCTCCTCCTCCTCCTTCCTCTTATTCTTCTTCTTAAATTTCACAATTTCTGGCGGTTCTTCGTCGTCTTCCATGGCTCCACCTTCACCTCTTTCTGGAAGCGATTCTTCCGGCAAGTGGACCGCCACCGCCTTCACTGTATTTCCTCTCAAATTCCGACAGTCCGGCTACAATTTTAGTCACTCAGCTACTTTCCGGCGAAAATTACAATACCTAGAGTCGTTCTATGCTTGTTGCATGGAAAGCTAAGAACAAATTAGGTTTCGTCAATGATTTGTTACCTTCACCTAATGAATCTGATCCTCTGTTTAAATACTGGTCTTTGCTGTTACAATATGATCATCTCTTGGCTTATCAATTCGTTTTCTAAGGAAATTGCAAACACCATTGTCTACAATAATACTTCACAGGAAATTTTGGTTGATCTTCGTGAACAACTTTCTCATAAGAATGCCTCGTATCAACTAAAGCATACAATCACTTCTCTTAAGCAAAATGACTTGTCAATCACTTCTTATTTCACCAAACTTCGTGCGCTTTGGGAAGAATTATCCAATTACAGAGTACTTCCGAATTGTCACTATGGAGCTCTTACAGTCTGCACTTGCAACATTGTCAAGCACTTTTGGAATCTTATGAGGAAGAGTGTGTTCTTCAATTTTTGATGGGATTAAATGAGGTTTACACTTCAGTTAGAGATCAGCTGTTGCTCACTGGACCTCTGACTGCTCTTACAAGTGCTTTTACCAAAATTGTTCAACAAGAAAGGCAAATTGAGATCTCAAATCTCCCTCACCTCACATTATCCCACCCTGCTTCTGCTATGATGGTTCACAACAAGCTTCATTCATTCTTCTCTTACTTCCAATAATGCAGTTTATGGTTCTCGAGGAGGCAAGAAGATGCATGTTTGTCTTAATGCGGATGGCCTGGTCATATTAAAAATAAGTGTTACAAGTTACATGGTTACCCTCTTGGTTTTAAACCCAAGAAGACTGGTATTCAACATCAAGAAGCAGGCCATCATCAATCAGTCTGGCAATCCACATTCAATGGTTCCTTAACCATTAAATACATTTGCCAACCATGCTTCCTCCAATGCAGACAATGTTCATTCTGGTTTGGTTTCTGATTCTGGCACCCGTAATGGCAATGTCCCTTCTCTCTCAGATGGTGCTGGTTTTCCCAATCTCAGTCCAACTCAATGTAACCAACTCATGTCATTTCTCAGTCAAAAGTTATCTCATGTCAACATTTCATCTCACAATCCTTTGGATTCCCCCTTTTAAGGTAGCTTCTCAGCTACCATTTCAAACTCTCTCAGTTTTGCAAATATCATTACATCTGCATCTAATATTGTAACATGGATTTTGGATTCAATTGCTACTGATGATATGTGTAGTGATCTCATATTGTTTCTTGATTCTTCACCTGTCTCAAATATGTTTGTTCATCTCCCTAATGGTGCTTCCATTCAAGTTACAAACATTGGCACAGTGCAGTTAAATTCTCAATTACTACTGTATCATGTCTTGTGCATTCCCAACTTCAAATTCAATCTCATTTCCATATCTAAGCTCATTTGTAATCACCATTACACATTTTTTTGTGTGTTGATACTTGTTCCATTCGGACCCTTCTAATAGTCAATGCATTGCGCAAGGACACTTATGTCAAAGTTTATACCTGGTGCACACTGATCAATCTTCCAAGATAACATCCTATGCTTCTGCAGTTGTTGTTCATTCCACACAATTGCAAGAACATTCTTTGTGGCATCACAGATTAGGACAATTGCCAAATGATGTTCTCTGTACTCTTTTCTTACTTTCAAGCAACAATGTAATGTTTCTAATATCTGCTACGACATTTTTCCATTAGCTAAACACAAGAAACTCTCTTTTTCATCAATCAAAGTTTATTGCTCCTTTTGACCTTCTTCACATTGATACTTGGGGTCCTTACAAGATTCCCTCTCATGGAGGTTATAAATATTTTTTAACCGTTTGGATGATTATACTAGAGCCACCTGGGTCTACTTGAAGAAACTCAAAAGTGATGCAATATTATTGATTACTTCTTTCTGCAATCATGTCCTCACTCACTATGGTTGTATTGTCAAAGTTCTCAGAATCCATAATGCTCCAAAGTTTGCACTCTCTACTTATTTTGAATCCAAGGGCATTCTACATCAAACTTTGTGTGCATATACCCCTGAACAGAATGCCAAAGTAGAGAGAAAGCACCAGCATCTCCTTAACATTGCTAGAACGTTGAATTTTCAATCCAATCTGCCTTCATTTCTTTGGGGTGAGTGCATACTCGCTGCTTACTTGATAAATACAACCCCCACTCCCATTTCGAATAACAAAACTCCATTTCAAATGCTCCATAACACTGCTGCCATTTATGATCATCTAAAAGTATTTGCCGGTCTCTGTTATGTGTCTACTTTATCACACAAAAGACATAAATTTGACCCAAGAGCCACCAAATGTGTCTTTATTGGCTATCCTTCTGGCCCTAAGGGATACAAAGTTTATGATGTTCACAATCACTCTATGTTTGTCTCCAAAAATGTGATATATCATGAATCTATTTTCCCTTTTCACAACTCTCTTTCTATTTCTCATAATCCTTGTGTGTTGAATGATGCTTCTTGTCTCCATGTACCAATTTCTTATGCTACTTCATATCCAGTTTCTCACACCACTAAGATATCACCTTCTACTCCTAAATCTATTACCCACTCTTCTTCTTCACCATCCAGCCCTTCCATAATTGTCCCTAGAAGATCAACAAGAACACATAAGACCCCTGCTCATCTTCATGATTTCATTCTTAGCAAGAAATCAGCCAATCTCTCACTCACTGTTCCTTATGATCTTTCTGATCACCTTTCATATGAAAGTTTATTACCACATCACAGATATTTTGTGGCCAGTATAATTGGTACTGTATCAGAACCTACCAGGTTTGTGGATGCCAACAAGGTCCTAGAATGGCAAAATGCAACGCTAGAAGAACTGCAGGCACTTCAACAAAACATGAATTGGCAGTATGTCACTTTACCACTTGGTTACACCACTATAGCGTGCAGGAGGGAGTACAGAGTCGTATCATTCTGATGTCACTCTTGAAAGGTATAAGGCAAGGCTGGTTGCCGAGGGATACACCCAAACTGAAGGTTTGGACTATTCAGGCTAAACTGACAACAATGAAGTGTTTGCTCTCCTTGGATGAAATTCATGGCTGGCACCTATTACAAATGGATGTGAACAATGCTTTTCTAAATGGTAATCTTTTTGAAGATGTTTACATGGATGTTCCTCCCGGAGCTCAAGTTCCCTCTAATATTGGTGCACAGTGGTTTGCAGGCTCGCCAAATCTCTGTATGGACTTAAACAGGCTTCATGAGAATGATACACAAAAGTGTCCAACACCATTGTAGTGGGTTTCACTCAATCCAAGGCTGACTCTTATCTTTTTACCCAGACACAAGGTGACTCTTTTGTAGCCATGTTGGTATATGTTGATGATATAGTTTTGACAGGAAACAATATGACTATTATCTTTAATATCTTGGAATTCAAAGAAACGATGTAGTATCTAGAAGCTCGGCTGGGGCTGAATACAGAAGCTTGGCTGCAGTTACATATGAAATACAATGGTTGAAATACCTCTTTCCATACCTAGGAGTTGTTGGTAAACAAGTATCAGTGGTATATTGTGACCGCCAGGCAGCAATACATATTGCCACCAACCCAGTTTTTGATGAGAAAACAAAACATATTGAGTTGGATTGTCATTTAGTAAGAGACAAAGTTCAAGAGCAAGAAATAAAGCTCTACATGTGCAATCCAAGCATCAACTGGATGAAATCTTGACAAAATCGCTTGCTCCTCGCCCTTTCCAGTTCCCTGCTAGCTAAGCTAGCTAGGAGTAAACAATCTTTACTCTCCAACTTAAGGGAGGCTTTCAAAGAAATAATGTGTAAATTTGCAACAGATAGATATTTTGGGGGTGTTAAGTGTAAATACTGTACTTAGGTAACTGACTTTCAATTTGGCTGGTTAGGTGTATAAGTACTTGTAAAGTGATGTTCCTAACTCCTTAACTAATACAAACTTCTTCACATTTTCTCTCCAGGTTCTCTCAAGGTTCTCTGAGTTTGTTACAGTCCTAAAAGATAGAGTACCTGTATCTCAATAAGGACGGTCGTGAAAGCATAGGAGAAAGCTATGTTCCCGAGGCCTTGTAAGCTGTTCCATACTTTAGTTGTACCTGTGTAATTCTCCCCAAGGGGTATACCTGTAACGCTTGTCTTCGCCACTCCATGTCCTTCGAAATAATAAACCGCATCATACTTAATAGTTGTGCAATGAAAAGCAAAAGAATACATTTTTCAATGGCTATATCATAATCACTAACCAGCGACTTGGGCTATAGAAAGGCCAATGCCAATGGAGGAGTACGTGAAGGACATAACAGCTGCAATGGTGGAGAGAATGGACAGTTCATTGAAATTTGGGATTTGGCTCAATACAAGCTGTATTACCCCAAATATGATCATGAATGAATTGTTCGATGGATGACAATTTGCATCATGACCGCGGTAATGGAAGCAGTTTGATTTCTTAATAGCCCTATATCAAGAAGGAAAGTTAGAAGTGTATGAAAAGTTATTGCATATTTTTACAAATCAGACTTGGATGAGATTGCTTACGCCATGCTAATTGCTGTTGTAAGTGTGTATCCGATGGTTACTCCAACAAGATTCGAGTATTGTGCCAAACCACATAGCCTGGATTTGAGTCCTCCTGAATGCATACTGGGTGAATTCACAGTAATGGAAGCCAAAAACTAAGAAGCCGCATTATGATTCCATTGAGAATAATTTAGCTGCATATCAAGATTGTGCTTCACATGGTATCTATTAAATATATCTTGTGTAGCTGTCCAGTCAAATCAAATTTATTTTTACGTTAAAAATTAATATTCCAAAATATCAAATGTTTAACAATAATAAATTAGAATTTTGGCGGTATAAAGTTCCTTCTTGTTTTATCTATAGTTCAAGAAAATAATTTTGACAAATTGACTTGAGCAGTATTTATAATTAATCCTTAGGAATTAAACTGCTTTGGTGAAATACAGAAAGTAATAGCTAGAAGATTAAAAAAGTGATTATGAGTTATTTAAGAAATTAGCGAGAAATTTAAGAAATGAGTTTTGAGAAGAAATCTAGTGGATCAAATGTACAATCATACTAAAAAAAATTATTATTCTGTTGAATATTTGGGGACTTGAATGCAGTAAAAGAGGGATTTGGTATCCTGAAGAACATAACTGATGCAATAACTCCGTACACTTCAATAAATAACAAAACACCTCTTGCCACAGATTAACATTTTTTTCTCTTCCTTTTGACTCTTGCAGAGGTTGTTTGTTCATTAGCGTTACAAGGTGATTAATGAAAAAGGCGGTGTGAATCTGAATCTGAAACACATCTCTCGAAATCAACAGGGTCACATACACTTGTGCTTCATAGCGAAAATAAAGTAAAAAAGAATTGACTCCTGGGAAATCTTAACAGCTTTAAGTAGATTATGAAGAGATAAATGCTGAATAGCTGATTGTTCACATAATTGTTGAGAGATTGAAGATAAGACTACTTACCAAGATTAGTTCTCACAGCATCCATGTAGGTGTAGTTTCTTCTGCCAGTAACAGGATCTCTATAGCAGTCAGCAAGCAGAACAGAAGTTAACCAAGTGATGAGCGAAAAGATGATGAGCGTGACAGGACCAGCAATCCATCCCAATTGAGCAATCGCCCACGCCAACGACAACACCCCAGATCCTAAAACAGCCGTGATTATATGGGCGCCTGCTGTCCACATAGTACCTTCACATTTCATAGCACAAAATAATAAATATAATGCTTAATCATCCATGACTTGCAAAATGAGGGGGTGGCTAATCAATAGTACCAGTTCGTTTGGGGCGGCCATCATCGTCCAACTTCTCAGTCCCGACGCCATTCTCTAGTGAAAAACTCATTTTTGTGTTCCTTCTCAAATCGAGCAAAGAAAGATGACAAGATAAGAGGTTGTGAGTAAAAATAACTAGGTGAGACGTGTAGCATTAGTGAGGGAGGGTGTGAATTTGACAATACATGCTGACGTCTGCCAATGTCTCAATAAAAACAAAAAACAATCTTATTTAGGGGTATATGGTCATTTTTACATATATCCCACAATTCCAACCAAGAAAATATTCATTGAAGCTAGTCTCACCACTATGGCATGTTTTCGTGGTGCAATCAGTTTCTGACAAACGTGCATTAGTCAGGTTGAACCCACCAATTTTTTATTGTTTGTCTGAAACTGATTGACGTGTCACACCATGTAAGCATGTCACGTGGTGTGGCTAGCTCCAATTAACTACCCAACCATGTGATCACATGTCTTATCATCATATCACATCGCGTATATTAGTATATGCTTTTTTTTATTATCGCCCTCAAGGGTTCCGTTAATCATAACTCAACTGAAGAAAAATACTAGTAATAAATATTTTACTGTTTTTACTAAGACCGCTGATAAATACACAAGTGAAATGCTTATTACACAAATACTTCATTGAAGTGACAATTTTACCCTTAGTTAAGTACTTAAATGCTGATCCATTTTTCCTAGGCCAAGCATTAATTTTGTGGAAAAAGTATTAATTAATGTCAAACTAACATATAATTTGTTTTTCATTTATTTATTATAACATAATTCAATCAACTTTATAAAAATTTAAACTAAATTAAAAAATATAAAATTATATAAATAGTGCAGCTTGTTCAACTTCAACAACTCCCCTAAAATTTATTAGAAATCACAAACACCAACTTCACTAACTACAACCAGTTTACATATAAATAACAAAATATACCCCCTTAGTTTCTGAAATAATAAATCGCCCCCCTGTCATATTCACACGGTATATAATACTAGACCCGAATCGACTCGCTCCAAATCATGAATTTAGGATACTAAAATTCGATTTTAATGATTAAAAACAAGTAAGGAGATGATTTAAAGGTTACCCACTCCGAAAACAAGTCCAAACGGTGGAGAAGGAAGGCGTGTCAATTTTATGGCTTCCGATGTGCTGTTGCCGGTTGCTCTGGCGACGGCTTGGCTGTTGGGCTCGTTTGGAGGATGTTAGAGAGTGCCGGTGGTGGCTCGCCAAAACAGAGCAGCTGCTGCTCCGAGAGGAAACAGAGAGGTGGGTGAGAGATGGAGGTTGTTTGGGGGTGATTTCGGTGGTGGTGCAGTGCTGGAGGTGGTTGTGCTCGGGTAAAACAGGGGAAGGAGATGGAGGGAGGTGATTGTTGTTGTTGTTGTTGTTGTTGTGGTTCTGCCGAGGAGAGGAGGGAGTAAAGGACAAGGTAGCAAGTGGGGTTGGGGCAGAGCACAGATATAGGGGCGGCAAGATCAGAGAGTGCAGGGGGGGTGGTGAGTGAGCGTTGCTAATGTGGGGAAGGGACACAGTTGACACGGGTGGTTCGATACGCGCCAAGTGTGTTGCGCGACGGGAATTTTAATACCCACCGAATGTTTTGAAAATGAGACGAAAATTCTACATGCATAAAAAGCGATAAGGCATAATTTTTGATATATGATTCTAAGAGCCAAAGTTTAGAATAAACGATATCGAATTACTTTTATACCCCATTATTTAGATAGTCGATCCTAGTAAAATAGTATGATTATAAGAAAAAAAAGCTCTGGCAACCTCAACTATCAGTGGGTCCGAAACGGAAGGTTAGCGAGGTAAATTTGTCACAAAACCCAGCCGAGAAGCAGCGTGAGAAATTTTCATCTATGGGTAGAGGCATGACTGGTCACAGGGGTCGAGGACGGAGAGCTGGTTGTGGCAATAATTCCGACGCTAATCGAGGTACCAATCCAGGTGGTCGGTCTGGTACCGAAAGCAGCACTCCCACTGGTCAGACGAGTTCACAACAGAGAAGGAATGTCCAAGCTGAACATGTTGCTCATGTCAATCGACCGCCACAGCCAAAGGAAGCTTCTGGTCCGATCTTGAACACCACTGTTGCTGCTACTACGGTGAATAAGCCCCTTCCTCATGAGGGGAATAATAAGAAATATATCTCCAAATATTATACCTCAAAGGTTTTTGATTCACGGATTCCGACACAGAAACGGAGTTCCTCTAATACTCCAACTCTTACATTGATTGAGGCTGCGAGACAGCCTAGCCACCCGCAACGAGTCTCCTAAGTTGGAACGTGTGGGGTCTTGGCAACCCCCGCAACGTGACTTCTCTTTGCGACTAGTAAGGAAAAGGAGGCCGAGTGTGGTGTTTTTGATGGAAACAAAGGCGTATGCAAGTGAGATGCGAAGGATCAAGCGTAGGGTGGGCCTTCCAAATGGTATCTTTATAGACTATGATGACATCAATGGAGGTAGAAGGGGAGGCTTAACCCTATTTTGGTATGACTTCGTTGATTTCTCTTTGATTAATTGGTCAAACTCTCATATTCATGGCACTATTGGTTTTGATAATAACTCTAAGCATGGTTTCTTAACTTGCTTTTACGGTTCTCCTATGAGAGAAGATCAATATACTTCTTGGAGATTGTTGGAATGTCTTAGCCCAGGGGATCATCCCTGATGTGTCGTGGGAGATTTTAACGCTTTCCCGTCTATCTTGGATAAGGAAGGGGGTCGACGTACCCTTCAGTCAGATAGAGGTTTTTCTCAGCGTTGTTCACCGTCTCCAACTTCGTGATATGGGTTTTTCTGGATCTTGCTTTACATGGTAGAATAACCAGGAAGGAAGCTGCAATAAGGGAAAGACTTGACAGATGTATGGCTAACGATAGATGGACAAATTTGTTTGGTTGGGCCTCGGTCCAACACCTGATAACAGAAGTCTCGGATCACATTGCTATCAAAGTATCCTGGGAATCTAGTGAATCGAGAGTTGTGGTGATCTCATTTTGAAGCGATGTGGTTACAACATGAAGGTTGCAAGGAGATGATTAGCGAAATTTGGCCAAACATGTCGGGTCAGCTTGACGACAAACTCGATCAGGTAGCTAAATCCGTCAGAAGATAGGAGAAAAGCACTTTCGTCCAGGTAAAGGGGCAACTGCGCCAGCTTCATAACCGTCTTCAGTCCCTTTATGATGGTGTTCAATCAGCCGAGGCACTGGCCGAAGCCCAGGTCTTCCGAATACTTTGCTCGATATTCTTCTTCGAGAGGAAGAAATGTAATATCCCGTCCCACATCAAGATATTGTGGATTAGATGTATATATGGCCAGGATATTGTGATGATATGTCCCATAGTGGATAATTGTGAGTTTGACATCTGGTATATGGTAAACCTTGTGGATTACTACTAACACCTTCAAGGATTAAGCATTTTTATCCGGTGGTACGGGTAAAGCAGTTGTTGGGATAATAATACACGGGTGTTACAAATGGTATCAGAGCCAACCCTGGCCCTATAAGGGCTCGGGGCGGTTCGCTGCCAGCCAAGGGGATACGAGACTAGGCACACTCGACGAGGACGTCGAGTATATAAGGTGGGGGATTGTAATATCCCGTCCCACATCGAGATATTGTGGATCGATATTGTTGATTAGATGTATATATGGCTGGGATATTGTGATAATATGTCCCACATTGGATAATTGTGAGTTTGACACCTGGTATATGGTAAACCTTGTGGATTACTACTAAAACCTTCAAGGCTCGAGCATTTTTATCTGGTGGTATGGGTAAAGAAGTTGTTTGGACAGTAATACACGGATGTTATAAGAAATGTTGCGGCAACGCTCTAGAGAGGTTTGGATGAGAAAACGAGATAAAAATACGGGTTTCTTTCATCGCAAAAGCCTCAATCCGAAGGTACAAGAACATAATCAGGGGTCTAGAAGATGAGCCAGGAAACTGGACTGACGACAAGCAGCATGTTGCTACCATCCTTGAGAACTACTTCAAGGATATGTTTACTTCCTCAGACCCTACTCGAGCTCAGATGGAACCCGTGATGCCAGGCATTGAGGACCTGGTATCTTTAGAGCAGCGTGCTATGATGAACCAACCGTTTACAGGGGCAGATATACGGACATATTTGCAACATATGGCGCCTTTGAATGCCCCGGTCTCGGATGGGTTTCCCCCTCTCTTTTACCAGAAATTCTTGGAAACGATTGGCAGTGAAGTGGAATAGGTATGCCTTGGTATTCTTAACGAATGACCAGATATTTCCAAGTGTAATCATACCCTCATAGCTCATATTCCTAAGGTGAAACAAGTGTGTAAAGCTATTGATTTGCGTCCCATCAGTTTATGTAACCCGGTTTACAAACTTGTTACTAAAGTTCTGGCTAACCGGCTTAAATATATTCTTGATTATCTGGTAGATGAAAATTAGAGTGTGTTTGTTCCTGTCAGACTCATTACTAATAACACTCTGACTGCTTTTGAGTTACTACACACGATGAAGAACAGGAAGAAAGGTAGAGTGGGGTACCTGGCACCCAAAGCTGATATGAGTAAAGCGTATGACAGAGTAAAGTGGGATTTTTTGCCAGCTGTAATGGAAAGAATGGGTTTCGGCTTCAGGTGGAATGGTACTGTTATGAGATGCGTCTCGAAAGCTACGTATAGTTTTATCTTGAAAGGGGAGATTAAGGGGAAGATTATTCCTCAGAGAGGACTGCAACAGGGGTATCCCTCTTTCCCCTTATTTATTTCTCCTTGTTAGCGAAACTCTATCTCGTAGTCTGACTCTTGCTGTGCATGAAGGCGATCTCTCTGGCCTTGCGGCTTCAAGGGGAGGTCCAACTATATCTCACATGTTCTTTGCAGACGATAGACTTTTGTTCACCAAGGCTACTTATGCTGATATTGATCATCTTCGTGAAATTCTGTGGCGCTACGAGATTGCCTCGGGTCAGTTTCTAAACTTACAGAAATCCTCAGTCGTCTTTTCCGATAACGTCAATACCGAGGCAAAAATTGAGCTCAGTCAGCGATTGGGAGTTCAAATTGCTGAAGAACACAGCTCGTACCTGAGCCTTCCTATAGATTTTGGCAGAAGCAAATCAACATCTTTCGGTTTCTTGTCTGAACGTATCAACAACAAATATAAAGGTTGGAAACAAGAAGAATTATCTGTAGCGGGAAAAGAGGTACTCATTAAAGCTGTTCTTCAGGCCATTCCCAATTACCCAATGAGCTGTTTCCTATTACATATGAAGGTATGTCATGATCTTGAACGTCTTGTGAGAAAATTTTGGTGGGGGAGGAAGCGATGAAAAAAGGAAGACGCACTGGGTTGCGTGGGAAAAATTGAAGAATGCCAAGGTGGATGGAGGACTCGGCTTCAGATATTTTCATGATTTCAATGTGGCTCTCTTAGCAAATCACACTTGGAGATTCTTGCGAAAGCCGAATAGTCTTGTAGCCCGTGTCTTCAAAGCTAAGTATTTCAGAAACTCTCCTATTCTTGATGTTAAAGTGCATCAATATAGCCAAATATCTTTTGCATTTTGAAGCACTCTTGCAGGCCGTGATCTCATTAAATCAAAACTGTATTGGAAGGTTGGCGATGGTAGTCAAACCAAGATTTTTAAAGATAACTGGCTCCCTCGAGGAAGCACCCGAAGAGTGATTTCGCCTAGCCCACCAAGGTATGAGAAGCAAAGGTAGAAACTGTATTGGATCATGTGAAAAGAACATGGGATGTGTGTAGACTGTCACAAATATTCCTCCCAGTGGACGTTCGGACCATCTGCTCCATTCCGCTGACATCCCACCCGGAATCGAATGAGTATTTTTGGGCTTTTGCGGAAGATGGTTGGTATTCGGTTTCGACGGGTTACAAAGCATAACGGATCAGATCACTAGGAGAGCCCTCCTCATCCACATGTCCAATCAATCGCAAGTGGCTTGATCGTATGTGGCGTCTCAAAGTTCTAAATAAATTGATATTTTCGGTTTGGAGGCTCAGGAATAGCTGGCTGCCACTTGCTACCAAGTTCAGAACAAGAGGTATAAGTTCGCGTAGTGAATGCTTAGTGTGTCAAGAGGGTGAAGAAACAAAAGAACGTGCTTTCCTCCATTGTGACAACGCAAAGGGAGCTTGAATTGACAACCCAGACCTGGCTTTTATCGGACAATGGAGGGGCAAAATTAGAGACTTAATCTTTGAAGTCTTCTCTTCAAAATCAGTGGCTATGTGTGAGAAATTCGTTGCGATGATTTGGGCAATTTGGCGTGCCAGAAACGACAAAATTTTCAACGGTAAGGATTCCACCCCACTGCAAATTTCAAGACTTGGGCTTGGTTACCTTCTGTGGTACCAAGAAGCATTGCTAAGAGGGTCTATTGGGTCGAATTCACCGGTCTCTTCTTTAGTGAAATGGTCCATTCCAGCTTCGGGCTTCATTAAAGCCAACTCCGACGCAGCGTGGATCAATCTGGGTTCTCCGGTGGGGTTGGGATGTGTTCTGCGATCAGATACAGGAGCTTTTGTTGGTGCTCGACACAAGCGGACTTCTGGAATTCTCTCTCCTCTTATTGTAAAACTGAAGGCTATCCAGCTGAGTTAAGAATTTGCTCGTGAACTTGGAATACAGAAGATTGAGGTGGAATCAGATAGCCATGTTGCGATTCAGTTAATTCGAGAAGGATGCAGTGGAAAATTATCGGCAGCAGAGGCATTATCTGATATGCAAATTGTAGTGGAGAAATGTCATCAAATTCTTCACAATTTTCAAGAATACCTTCTAACTCACGTGGGTAGAGAGGGAAATATATTTGCTCATAGTTGTGCACAACGAGGGGCGGTTGAAGAAGATATTTCTTATTATCCGCTTGTCCCTGACTAGGCAACTATTGTATTTTCTAATGACTTTGAGGGAGTGACGCCCTTTCATAATGAAAACTTCCATTCCTCAAGAAAAAAGTTTGAATCTGTTGTACTTGTTTTGACACGAATTAACTCATAATTAAATAAAAATTTATTTTTATAAAAAAAGAAAATGTTGTAACCACCTAGTTAGACGACATGAAAGCTCCCACAAATAAATAATATTTTACCCAAAAAAAAGTAAACTATGTTAAAAGAAATTAATGAAACTACTTGATTAGAGAAGATCGTAGTTTTTGGAACTTGAAACTAGTTAATGTGAATTTTGGCATAAGAATGGTGAAAAGGGTAAATTTGTCGTACGCTTCACAAATTTGATATGTAACTTTGTAAGAATCAATTGTTCGTTTGTAAGAATCACAACCCATTATTTAAATAACGTTATTAGAGAACTTACTAAAAATTTATAATATTCAAAATAAAAATATACGATTTTTACTTTTAGCTATTACTACTGGAGATGCTCTAAATGCAGCAAGCAAAGATCTATTCTAAAAAAGTACATAGTCAAGGTGAAGGAATTAGGAACAACATCTCACTTTTTTTTTTTTTTTTTTTTGGTCTCAGAAAAAGCATCACACTTTTTTTTGAGGGATTTTTTTTTTTAGGGAATAACATCACACTTTCACTAAACTAAACGTTGTTTGGTCCAAAAATTTGATTCGATTCTTGATAAATTACCTCCTTTGTTGGTGGAGTAATGGACCAAAAATGTTGGGCTGTGATCAACGGTAAGTGAACCAGAGGATGAGTTCGGGTTTGGTATGGAAATGATGGTGACTTGATAACAAGTGTCAAAGTCAACTGCAAAGACTGTACTAGGGCTCCCTAAATTAAGGTTCAAGCTAGTGCTGAGTTGTTACCAGTACAGATGCACAAAAATTAAAAATTAATAGCTGCTGAGAGACTTCATCATCAACTACCACTCCGCCCCACCTCTTTTGCACAATTTGAACTTTTACCACTATTTGCCGGGTCACTTTGACCTGATAATTTGGATAACAAAACTTTGTAATTTTTAGATAATTTTTTCGTAGTGTTGTAGAGAAACTCTTATTCTACAAGATCATAAAAAAGTTATCAAAAAATTGTATCGTTTTGCAATTCAAATCACCGGGTCAAAGTAACCCAGTTACAGGTGAAAAAGTCCAATGGTGTGTTTGAAGTGGGACGGAGTGGTATTAGAGCATCCCCTACTGCAAAGCAGTTCTCGGACCAAATTTTATACCTACACCTTTTTTAATTGTTGTTAGGTAGCCTAAATATAGGTGGATTGGGATCATCTCCAGCCACCAGCCTCTCCAGCTGGTGGATCTGGACTGTTGAAATTTTGGAAAACATTAGATCTCTCCACGTCACATTGTTTTTATTATTAAATAATTATTAGACTCTCCACGTCATCTGTATTATTTTATTTACTTCATGTAGTTTTTATTATTAAATAATTATGTTACTTTATATATTTAATATTCAATTTAATTAAATTGTTGAGGCGAATAATTTTCTTGCGGTTGAATTTGCAATGAAGGTAATGTTTACAATTTTTTCTTGTGTTTTTCACTTTGATTGTTGATAGGTATTCATAAGTTTTCTGAAATTACCGTGTACAATTAATGCAAACATTGGAAGAGCATGAGGAGTTGTAATGATTATATCTTTTTTTTCCTCCAGCTTGAGTGATCCTCCATTTTTTTCCAATTTTGGTCAAATATTAGGTCATGTGCAAATTTAAGTCAGCTTTTGCACTAATTGTTTGAGCTAATTTTTGGACCCAAATTTGGGTCAAAGACAGTTTTAGACCATCTCATAAAGGTGCTCTTATGTCACAGTCGACTCACAGATTCAAACTACTATGTCTCAATATGGTCGAACCAATAAGATTTGCTCCCCGTAGTTGCCACAAGTATATATATGGATGTGAAGTTTGAGATAGGAGTGGGTTTATAGCCAACATGTAAGAGCCTAAACAATTACCCACTGTCAATATTCAAAACCATACCATTTATGTTATCATGCAATGCTGCGATTCTGAACATCTTCCCGAGAGTACTAATTTTTCAGGCCTGTATGGCCAAGCAATACACATAAGAAACACTTTTAGTCGATGTTTAGCAATAAGCAAGTTGAACATGCAGCAACAACTTCGTTGTATTAGGGTTTCACTTCAGCTCACTTTTGTTTGAGAGTATTTTCACTATTTTTCTACTCCCACTCTATGCCCACAAATTCTTTATCTGGAAAAAACTGGAGAGGATAATAAGGAGGTATAGATTATATATGTTGCTTATACCGCACCTGAACACAGATATAAGAGACAACATATACAATATATTCCTATACCTTACCCAAACAAGGCCATAATGTATAGCATCCCAAAAACTTGCGCACGACGTCTTTCATAATAGTTGCATGAATGAAGACAGGCTAATTCTTAGTTCAAGCCCATTACTAGTATGCTAAATTATGATTTCATATCTATGGCAAGAAAGAAAATTATGTATTCTATAACCTTGGATGATCAATGTTATAACGTGCGGGTATTCGAGCAAGAACGACGAAAGCGAAACAAGAACGAGACAGATATTTAACGTGGTTCACTAACGAATTCGTAACGAACCCGCTAGCTAATCCACGGCAAGAACCAGATATTTTATTGAGAAGAGAACCCGATTACAATGCACGCCGTGGCCACAACGGCCACGGCAGCGACCCGAAACCACCCACCCGAAGACACACACGCATAAGCTCACAATCCACCTTACTGTCGTGTATGTGTGTGTAGTGTACTAAACAAACCCAAGCCTTTATATAATGCAAAGGTTTGGTCCTTGTGGCGGTGCATCATGAAGCCCACAAGTCTACTGCCTCCAAAGTTAATGCCACTTTTGACTTCAAAAGTTATTTCCTTATTTGTTTATTTCTTAGACCCCAAGTAATATCAAAACTAATTCAAGTCACATAACTTGACAAATCTCCACATTGACTTGAATCATCTCAGCAACTCGAAACCAGAACCTGATACTTCTCTTCTCAAACCTGAACCGGATGCGTCTCTCAGAAACCCGAAACGAGCACGCTTCCCCAGACAGATGTTCCGCAGCTGTAAGCGAAACCCGAATCGCCAAATCTTTGCTCCAACTACCATGCTTTCCTGCAACGAATGCGCCAGATGTAGATGCACTTCCAGAAACAGAAATAAGCCCAGAACCAGACTCAAATACATTCACTGAGAAAACAGGACCGAATGTACTCCAGATGCGCCCAATTGCGCCAGACAGACGCACCATGACAGAATGCCCAGATGTCATCCAGCCCAGATGCACCGATGACGAGTGCCCAAATTGTCATGCCCGATGCGCCCCGTATGCCTCAGATGCGCCAGATGCTTGCCAGAAACCGATCGCGCCAGATGCGAGCTCAGTGCGTGTCATGGTACACGCTGCAAAACCAGATGCACGCCATAACCAGAATCAGATGCGCGTGCCAGAAATCTCACGCGCCAGATGCTCGATGCTGTTGCTCCAACTCCAACGTGTTTCTGCAACGCATGAGCCAGAACCAGATTCAATTCACACGCCAGATGCTCCACGCCGGGAGCCGGATTGCGCCTGAACGTCAATCGCCAGAACGCCGGATGCGCGTGAACCGCCAGATTCGCGCCAATACCGAACGCGTCCTGGATTTGCCAGATCCCTTGCACGCCTAATTAGATGCGCGCCAGATTGCTCCGCCAGGAGCCCGGATAGCCCCCTCCACGGGGCTCCAGATGGTGGGTGTACCTGCTTCTCTATCACGAACATATCGATCTTGATCGCCAAACCAGACATCGTTCTTGGCGGAATCTCGAAACCCAACCTCCCGATAGCCTGCTCCACCTGAATCGCGAAACCCTAGCTTTGAGTTCCACCAAACGTGAAACCCAAGCTCTTGGCTCCACCCGGATCTTGAAACCCTGGCTCTGATACTAGTTTGTTGAAACTGGTGATCCCCTGACATGGCTCTGATACCAGTTTGTTGTAACAGAAGTCCTATTTCAGAGCTCTGTTACCAGTTTGTTAAAACTGGTGTTCCTCCTAACTAGGCTCTGATACCAATTTGTTATAACGTGCGGGTATTCGAGCAAGAACGACGAAAGCGAAACAAGAATGAGACAGATATTTAACGTGGTTCACTAACGAATTCGTAACGAACCCGCTAGCTAATCCACGGCCAGAACCAGATATTTTATTGAGAAGAGAACCCGATTGCAATGCAAGCCGTGGCCACAACGGCCACGGCGGCAACCCGAAGACACACACGCCAAAGCTCACAATCCACCTTACTGTCGTGTATGTGTGTGTAGTGTACTAAACAAACCCAAGCCTTTATATAATGCAAAGGTTTGGTCCTTGTGGCGGTGCATCATGAAGCCCACAAGTCCACTGCCTCCAAAGTTAATGCCACTTTTGACTTCAAAAGTTATTTCCTTATTTGTTTATTTCTTAGACCCCAAGTAATACCAAAACTAATTCAAGTCACATAACTTAACAATCAAGAAAGCAGCAGAGTCACAAACTTATTAGGTACTAGTAATTATTATCTTCGAACACAATTCATTTCTCACAAACACTAAATGCTCAAGACCGAGACTTGAAAGGCTCGAATGATCTGAGAGACTGCACAAGACCTTGAATTGAACCGGCAGCGGCAAGAAGCGACACAACCAAGCAGGTTAGGCTAAGCAGCTGCAACCATATCCAAATGGCAGAGAATTTGCGAAGCTTTGTCCGCGCAATATACATCTCCACCGGAAAATACACCGTCAACGGCCAAAACGAAGCTGCGCCGAGAAGTCCGACAAAGTCGTTGAAGAAGGGGAGCAACATAGCAATAACAGTCGCGAACATGACATATAACGTTCTCCATATAAGGCGGAAGAAGTTGAAGCGGAAAGTGACGCCAAATGGTGTGGGAACATGGTACTCTTTTGTTATAAATCCACTATGTGGCCACCGCGTTCGACACCAACCTTCAAAGAAGGCGAATACTGGCTGACCGAATACCTACATCGGCAAATTACAGTATGTTATAGCAACCGCAACAAAATGTACATCATTAATCTTAGAAAAGTTACATATAACGCCTAGGGGCTGCTTTGTAATTGACTTAAACACCAAGGTATAGGCTTTAATTAGTTTGAAGATTGTCTACAAATAGAGACAGTTTCAGAGTAAATACTAAGAGATGCGTAGGAACCCTAGCTCTCTCTCTCTCTAATATTCCCTAAAGGGGGAACATGGTGTGAAATATAGTGTTCGCCGTCGAGGTTCGCTCTGATTGCCAGCTTAGAGCACGTGAACACAAGCGCAACAAAGATACGGAATGTCATTGGCGAACGATTACGCTACAAGAGGTAAACCAGTTTATTCAATATTGCTATCTGATTCACTGTTTAGGGTTTACTGTTACAGCAGAAATAATCACTCAGTTAATCACATAAAAAGAAGAGCCTACTGCGAACATATAAATTGTTGTCCTAACTAGTGACATTTTGTTTGCAAGCCTTGTTGTTTAAGGTTTACCTTTCTTGCTGATAACGTGCCCAAAGAGCTTAAACATTTAGTACCATAAGAGATATTTGTGAAGAAAGTCACTTTATTTTGGTATTTACCTGATAAGCTCCAATTAGATGGATCACGATGCATAGATTGGCGATGTCAACAAGCCAGAATGGTTCATAGAAACCAAATCCGGTAAGAAAGTTTCCTGGTGCTTTATGCCCGAAAGCAGCATACCCAATAACCCCACACGACAAGTAGAATAAAGTCGTGACTGAGATTCCAAGAAATGCTGCCTTCTTCATCACCTCATTCTCCGGTGGCTCAGATCTGACCGTATCCTGAATAGCCATACAACTTCACCTCAATAAAATCCGTAAAAAAATGTCGAAACAAAGTTTAGACTAAATGTTTATACGCATAGCAAAATGTTGACTCGAAATGTTTTCATCTCTAAATGTCGATAAAATAAAGTAAGATTGTGGGCGGGCTGAACGAGTTGACACATTTGTCTTAGCCCAAGCTCGAATTATGTCGATGTTGCCTAAGCCCAACCAGTCCAAGTTAGGTGTATGACAATGATCATCAACTCGTCCAAACCCAAATTCATACAAATCAATTCCGACTCGGACTGAATTCCGAGGAGTGCAATGAAAATAATATATTTATGCGATTATCACTTTCAGCTCAATTATAGTTGTCCATAAAAATTTAAGTAATAACTTAATAGACATGCAGAAAGTATGCATGTTAAAATTTTTTATTTGAGGCTAAATAATAATAAAAAATGACTTTTTAAAATGCAAGAAAATAATAAATATAAGCCTGACATAACAACTAAACTAGTTCAAGAACAAAAAAATTATTGTAAACATTGTTAATTATCAAAAGAGAAGTAGTAGATTCATGTTAGATATGTTACCTAATTCTCTCGAAATATATAACTTATAGGCAGCGATTATGAAAATGGGACAATTCGAGCTAGCCCGTTATTTAATACTCTTTATAACCAAGTCCGGCCCCAATTGCTATTTAGGCTGAGAATTTATGTCCAAGTCCGCCCAAATTACTTAAAATATGTGCTCAAACCTTTTAACTATCGGCTTGTTCGGGTTAAGTCTTTCCAATTTGCAGTTCTAAAATAGAGTACCTGTATCTCAATTAGGACGTTCGAGAAAGCATAGGCGAAAGCTATGTTTCCGAGCGCTTGGAAGCTGTTCCATACTTTAGTTGCACCTGTGTAATTCTCCCCAAGGGGTATACCTGTAACGCTTGTCTTCGCCACCCCATGTCCTTCAAAGTAATTAACCATATCATACTTGTTAGTTGTGCAATGAAAAGAAAAAATGAGACAATTTTTTCAATGGCTTTATCACAATCACTAACCTGCGACTTGGGCTATAGAAAGGCCAATGCCAATGGAGGAGTACGTGAAGGACATAACAGCTGCAATGGTGGAGAGAACGGACAGTTCATGGAAATTTGGGATTTGGCTCAATACAACCTGTATTACCCCAAATATGATCATGAATGAATTGTTCGTTGGATGACAATTTGCATCATGGCCTCGGTAATGGAAGCAGTTTGATTTTTTAATAGCCCTATACCAAGAACGGAAAGTTAGAAGTGTTACGAAAAGTTACTGCATATTTTTACAAAATCGACTTGGATGAGATTCTGGTGCTTACGCCATGCTAATTGCAGTTGTAAGTGTGTATCCGATGGTTACTCCAATAAGATTCGAGTACTGTGCCAAACCACATAGCTTGAATTTGAGTCCTCCTGCATGCATACCGAGTAAAATCATAGCAATGGGAGCCAAAAACTAACCATAAGACATATATGTCACAACACTGAGAAACCACATGATGAATTCAGATTCCAATGAGATTAATTTAGCTGCATATCAAGGTTGTGCCTCAGTGTGGCTTGTCTAGAGTTGACTAAACCTATATTTCCAATTAATCCTTAGGAATTAAAATTCTTAGGTGAAATACAGAAAACACATACCTTATACCGCCAAAATTTTGATTGAAAAAAAGTTATAGCAGATCAAATAAGTAATATATATGAGTTATTTGAGAAATTAGCAAGAAATTTAAGGAACATGTTTTAGATGAAATCCAGTGACACAGGTGTAAAATTCATACTAAAAAAAATAGGAATTAGGTATCTGTTTGAATATGACACCACCAACCTCACGGGGACTTTAATGCAGTAAGAGGGATTTGGTATCCTGAAGAACATAACTGATGCAATAACTACACTTCAATAATAACAAAACACCTCTTACCACAAATTTGAACTTCTTTTTCTTTTCCTTTTGACTCTTGCAGAGTTTGTTTGTTCATAAGCATTACAGGGTGACTAATGAAAAAGGTGGTGTGAATCTGAATCTGAATCTGAATCCACATCTCTCAAGGATCAACAGGGTCACACACACTTGTGCTTTTGAAAAAAATTCTAGTGCTTCGTTAGAGCACCACGTGGTGCTCTACTCCTAATTTAAGTGCACTACTTAAACAAACTATCACTGATTGACGCACGCTCATTGGTTATAGAGCACCACGTGGTCCTCTTTAGGGGCACTAAAAAGTGCTATGTGTTTTCATAGGGAAATTCAAGTAAAAATGAATGATTTCTGGGAAATCTCAACAGCTTTAAATCTATTTCACATATATAAATGTTGAGAGATTGAAAATGAGAGTAATTACCTAGATTAGTTCTCACAGCATCCATGTAGGAGTAGTTTCTTCTGCCAGTAACAGGATCTCTATAGCAGTCAGCAAGCAGAACAGAAGTGAACCAAGTGATGAGCGAAAAGATGGTGAGCGCGATAGGACCAGCAATCCATCCCAATTGAGCAATCGCCCACGCCAACGACAACACTCCAGATCCTATAACAGCCGTGATTATATGGGCGCCCGCTGTCCACATAGTACCTTCACAACATTCCATAACACATAAATAATCCGTAAATAAATGATTAATCATCCACGATTTGAAACTTGTGCACCAGTAAAAATTAGGGGGTGGATCACTAGATACCAGTTCGTTTGGGGCGACCATCATCGTCCAACTTGTCAGTCCCGGCGCCATTCTCTAATGAAAAACTCATTTCTATGTTTTTCTGCCTCTCCTTCTCAAATCTAGACTCCAAAGAGAGACAGACAAGAGAAGAGGTGGTGAGTAAATATAAATAGGTGAGACGAGTAGCGTTAGAGAGGGAGGGTGTAAGTAATACATGTTGACAATGATGACAATGATGTATGCCGATGACTCAGATAAAAACAACCTTATTTATTTTATTTTATTTTTTGAGAAAGAAAAAACAACCTTATTTAAGAGAACACGGTCATTTCTACATGTATCCTACATTTTATTATGTGATATGTAAGCATTTTATCATGTGATATCTAAGCATGTGATCACATATCCAGCATATTTATCATAAGCTAACCAAACACTCAAATATGATAGTACTTTTTCAATATTTCCCTTTAATGTTTCGTTAGTCATAATTCAACTGATGAAAAGTACTACTAAAGGAGGCCTGTATGAAATTTTTCATTATTTCCCTTAGATGTTTTTTGGTTACTCATAAATTTTTTTTCTTTCGAAATTTGTTAGCCGCAGTTCAACTGATGAAAAGTACTACTAATTATGATAGTACTTTTTTACTAAGGCCCGTGATAATTACACAAGTGAAATTGCTTCTTACAAAAATATTTGGCAAAATTGCACAACAGGTACTCGAAGTTTGTTTTTTCCGACAAGTGGGGTACCCAAACTGTAAGATCTTGCATCACTGTCCCAAATGGTTGAAAGTCGTTAAGCTATGTATCCTTCCGTTAACTTTCAATCCCTATTGGACGGAATAATATAAAAATACTATTCTACCCCTCATTTTCACCTCGATTTTGTTCTAAAGTGACAAGTTTTACTAACAAATCTAAAAAATAAAAAATAATGATATCTTAATTTAAGAATTAGATATATGTAAGATAATATCATATATTTTCATAAAAATTACATATTTTTACATCATCTTAATGTATGAAATATGTTTTTTATTAGCAAATATTCGTCAATCTTAAAGTCTTCGTAACAACCCAAAACACAGGGTGTTATTTTAGGAAATAACAAACAAAACCGGCACGACGATCCAACCAGCACCACCTGCGGATCACCACCGCGGGTACCAAAAACAAATACTCGTCTGCCAAACAGGTAACGTCTGAGCCACCAACTTAGGTACCAAAGACAATATCGTATTCACATAAACACTATTTCATTTATTTAATAAAAGCCGATAGAGCAGCACGTGACTCTCAATTTGAAAAGTGATCTTTATAGTTTACAAATAATCTGATACAATAATCCAAATAACATGTCTCTAACAAATAAAATATCTCGCTGATTCTACTGTCCGTACCGTCCACGTAACCTGTAAGACTGTTAGGGGGTGAGCTCGCGCCCAGTAGGTTGTTCACCGCAACAGTAGGGTGCAATGCAATAAACAATATAATTATAGCAGGTCACACGTAATTGTTGGTGCCCTAGAGGCAATCTATATTTAGTATGAACAATATTTTGGCTAGAATATTCTTTTATTAATTATTGATATTTAATATAATGAAGTCCTTAAATACAATGTGTTGTTTATCTTAAATATCCCTAGTCCATTTTATTGGTTAACAGGACGATCAAATATAGACTAGTATGTGTGTAGATTGATATGGAGATATCAAGTCTAACACATGGGTATGCATTAGGAGTAATGGCATACTGGATTGACCCACAACGAGAAGGATACATTAGATTATGTTAAAGTCACAATCGCTTCTCGTAGTGCCATTTATATTGTAATCCTTAGACTTGAAGTCACTAGATACTCTAGTTTTGGAATATCATGCTTTGATGTTATCCAACGTTGCGCCTTAACCAGGCAACTATAAAGATGGCCATCGGGCATGATAGGAAGCAAGCTTAGTGATCGTACTGATGTAGAGAGGATTTGTCCCTCCCACGTAATGGGAGCAAAAATATCCATGGCCACTCGAGGGATGGTGCTCATTGAATGTCTGGCCAGACTCAGATAAATCAATATGGAGATATTGATGTTATCTGCTTGCATAAGCATATTCCCAGGATCGAGGAACTATGGATTGGATATACGAGTGTGACTATTTATGTCTCGTGTCCGATCCGGATATGAAGACAAAGGGATAATGCAATATGTTATATTGGGCACAAGGTTTGTTGGGATCATTGACTTATTTCTGTTAGTTGGGTTGCATGGATGTGTTGCTAGACACCGCTCCATGTTAGTAATAAGTTACTACCAACTAAGTAGAAACCTATGGGGTCACACGTCTAATAGATTTGAGCTAGATTTGGGATTAATTAATATGAGTTATTAATTAGAATGATCATTTTGCAACACCTTGCAAACTTAGTATGACTAATATGCAAGAAAATGACTAATCCAACTTCATGATGGATTAAGAAGGGCCTTTATGTAGTTAATAAGGAATTGTTGGACTATATAAAGGATGCTCCAGCTTCCTTTCCCACAACTAATGCTCATAAAAATACGTGAGTGGAAGAGAAAGCAAGAGAGAGAGCAAGACCACAAGGAGGCCGAAAGCCCCGGCCCCCTGCATCCGCCCCTACCCGTCGACCACAAAGAGAGGGTCGATCCTCTCTTTGTTCCTCATTGCTTGATTCCTTCTTCCATCTTCCTCCGGTCCAAGCTAGCACTCGGAGAAGAAAGATCTAGATCTCACCTCTAGACATGGATCAACCGTAGAAACGAGGACATTAATCTTTGTGTGATCTCCCGAACCAAAAGGTACACATCTTCTATGTCCCTCATCATGTTATGAATGTCTCTTCCTGTGATCCTTGATGGGCTTTGAGTAGGAATTAAATTTTGTTATTCCGCTGCGTTACCTACGTCAAAACCCAACAGTAATATCACATTTCACGTAATAATCACATAGCACACAATAGCATGCGAAGTGACAATAACAATAATATATGGATCGACATATAATTAACACGGAGCATGCTGATATTGTTGGGTTTTGAAGTAGGTAACGCAGCGGAATAACAAAATTTAATTCCTACTTCAATGCCCACCACGGATCGTCAGGACATCATAACATGATAAGAGACATAGTATTGTGTACCTTTTGATTTGTGAGATCACACGAAGAATGATGTCCTCGTCTCTATGGTTGATCCACGTCTAGAGGTGAGATCTATATTTTTCCTTCAAACAAGTGCTAGCTTGAACCCGGAGGAAGAGGGAAGAAGATCAAAGTAACAAAGAAACAAGAGGAGGATCGGCCTCCTCTTTGAGCCGACGGGAAGGGGGCGGACGGGCTAAGGTTTCGACCCTAGCTTTGTCTTGCTCTCTCTTTTGCTCTCTCCCACTCACTTTGTTATGTCTAATAATATTTTTTTGGGAAGGAAGCTAAAGCCTTTTTATATACTCCAACAACTCCTTGTTGTTTCCATAAAAGAGTTTTCTAATTCTAGATGAACTAGAACTATTCCCTTCCTTGCAAATTAGTCCTACTAAGTTTGCAAGGTGTTGCAAAATGATCCTTCTATTAATTAATCAATATTAATTAATCCCAAATCTAGCTCTACTCTATTTGACGTGTGACCCCGTAGGTTTCAATATAGTTGGTAGTAACTCTTACTAACATGGAGCGGTATCTAGCAACACATTCATGCCACCCAACCAATAGAAATAGTCAGTGATCCCGACAAACATCTTGTGCCCAATATGTCATATATCACTATCCCTTTGTCTCCATATCAGGATTGAACACGAGACATACATCGTCACACTCGTATATCCAATCCATAGTTCCTCGATCCTGGGAATATGCTTATGCTTGCAGATAACATCATATCTCTATATTGATTTATCTGAGTCTGGCCAGACATTCAATAAGCCTCATCCCTCGAGTGCCCGTGGATATTTACCCTCATTATGTGGGAGGGACAAATCCTATCTACATCACTCGATCTCTAAGCTTGCTTCCTATCACGCCCGATAGCCATCTTTATGATTACCCAGTTACGGTGTAACGTTTGATAACATCAAAGCGCAATATTCCACAACTAGAGTATGTAGTGACTTCAAGTCTAAGGATTGCAATAATATTAGCACTACGAAAAGAGATCGTGACTTGACATAATCTAATGTATCCTTTTCGTTGTGGGTCAATCCAGTATGCCATTACTCCTAATGCATACCCATGTGTTAGACTTGATATCTCCATATCAATCTACCCACATACTAGTCTATATTTGATCGTCCTATTAATCAGTATAGTGGACTAGGGATATTTAAGATAAACAACATATTTTATCTAAGGACTTCATTATATTAAATATCACAATATATAATAAATGAATATTCTAGCCAAAAACAATGTTCATACTAAATCTACGATTGCCTCTAGGGAATCTATTCCAACAGATATACCATAAGCGATAATAATATTGTAAAGTCAATAACCCCCTACCTCAATCATAGCATTTAATAACGACTTCAAAATAATAACAGTTGCTCCAAAGCATGCTCATAAACCGTAAGAGATAAAAGTATTGTAAAGTGCATAACCCCCTACCTCAATAATAGCATTTGATAACGACTTCAAAATAATAACAGCTGCTCCAAGTATAGATAACACCAGTACCTCTCTCTCACTTATGAATTACTAAATCGATCCTGGAATGAGAAACAACTATAACACTCGACCCTATTTATAGAAGCAGTCGACCAATCACGTCGTGATGTGTCATAGGGACATGTGGCATCCATGCATGGGTTGGAGGCTTGAGTCGCGATACATGTCGCTTGGGTGTCATGCATGCAAAGCAGGAGTCTATGGCGGTGACACACTGGGGTTTATGTGACGAACGCTGCAACACGACGACACGCAGCAGGGGCGTGTGTCAAGCATCTGGAAGATGGGCTAAGACAGTGACACGTGAAATACCCCGTTTTGTGACTACGGGTATTTTATGATATTATTATAAGTATTGGGAAGTTAAAGTAATTATAGAGAGTTAATTATAATGCTTTGAGAGTTTGGGGGGAACTTTGTGACTTTAATCAAAGGTTTTAGTGTCTTTTACAAGAGTTGGGGGGAGGTGTTTGTCTTTTGGCAAAACTAAGGGGAAATAAGTGTCTTTTGACCTAAATTTCTTCCTACAATAAAAGTTTCCTAATCCAAGAGGGTTTCCTACTTATGAGGTTAATTTTAATTCTAACTCTCATAAAAACCCTCATTCTCCTATTTTTCCTAATCTCTCTCACTCTCCCTACTCTACCCGTCCCTCTCTCTCTCTCTCTCTCCCTTGTGACCGACGGCAGCCACCCCACCGCCGCCGCCGCTCTCTCTCTATTTTTCCGGCAAGGTAACTCTCTCTCTCTCTCTCTCTCTCTCTTTTTCTCTTTTCTTTCTTTCTTTCTTCTTTTCTCTCTTTCTTTCTCCCTATCCCCGTCCGCCTCTCTCTCCGTCCGCCTCCATGGGCGGCGGGTTGAGCGGGTTGGGTTGTTTCGTTTCTTTTTCTCTTTTCTCTTGTTGATCTCTTGATCTTGTGATCACTTGTTCATGATTCATGTACGTTGCATGCAATCTCTAAATTTCAGTTTGTTATTGTTAGGATCATTGTTCATGAATTTGTAAGATTTATTATCAAGTTTTAGGGTTTATCATGTTCTTGAGTGTTGGGAAGAAACCCTAGTTTGAAAGGGAAGTTTGATTGAATGATTTGGGAGTTTGAATGATCATATTAGGTGGATAACAATCTGATTTGAATGTGGGAATCATGTTATATTAGGTTTAGTATGATTATAGGATGAATTAGATGATTGGGGGAAAAGTTTCATGAAGATTGACAATTCCCGTATGGATATTTTGAATGAAGTTGGAAACTTGAAACTAGTGTAACTTTTGATTCAGGAATCGAAATTAAGATCCGTTTGAGGCTAAACCTATTATTTCGAACGTTTTGAATCCAATGGAACTGTTTCTAGACCATGATCTGTTTGGGAAACTGGAGTAATAGAATTGGTGGAGTTGTGATGGATTATGCATACTTTAGGTTATGGGATTTTGAAGCAAAGCTTTAAACTTATTTTGGAGCATGAATAGAATGGGATGTTGAGGAAGTGTTAGAACCCTAAACCATGGACTATCATATGCATGTAATTAGTATAGCAAGTATATTGCTAGAATATTGGTTTGATTAGCATATTGTTATGTGTAGGTAACGAGTTCGTCGACGACGAGTACGTAGAGTACGTTGATTGATTGCTATTGTTGGAATTTGCTTTGAGGTAAGTAAATGTGCCAAGCCTAGTGTGCTTATCTCTTTCGTGTCGAAACGAATTCTTGTATTTCTTTACGTCTCAAAATGTGTTTATGTGACGTGACATGCAATATGTGATTTCTACTTGGTAAATGTTTTTCTTGGAAATATCACCATGTTAATGATAATGCATTAATACGTAAAGTGGAATAGTTGTGCGGGGACATTTATTATTATTGTGGTATGGTTACCATTGGCATTGGACGGTTAGATCTCGGTCTTCCGTTTCAATTTATTTTATTTTAATCCGGTTGCAAGTCCCCGGATAGCTCCCTGTACTCACTCCTCTGGACGCTAGATTCTTTGGGGGGTGTCGACACTTAAGGTCTTGGATGCTTGCGAGATGGTTTGGTTTCCCCCGTCACAACGAATTAATAATGGATTTTTGGTTTTTGTTAACGGAACGAAGTTAACACTGGATTTGGATTTTCCTAATAATATGGAAATTGGTTTGGAAATATATTATGGAATTGGGAACTCTTATGTTTTGAAACAAGAGTCCACTTTATTACCGCTGTGTTTGCGAAAAACTCTTACTTACAAATGAGTCTTGTTTTATAACTATCCATCATCGTTTTACATGTTTGGATGTTTGCTTACCAGTATTTCAATGCTGATTTTGTACTGTGGTGTTTCTTTTTCATTCCGCACCACAGGTTTAGAAGAAGGTTATCGGGCGTAGAAGGGGACGCGCATCACATGGAACATCATTAGTAGTATCGTTTTATTTCAATTTGAACTCTCTAGTAGTTTAAACGCTTTAGTTGTTTTTGCCGGTTTGTGGCTAGGACGAAGGTTTATGATAATACATTATTTTAATTGGATTTAATTTATTATTGTGGATGTGTGTGCTTGTGAACCATGTTATAAAATCTCCTTGTATTCGGGCTCCTCTCGGGTACGGAGTGACATCCCCGGGTCTCCGGCTTGGGCCATTTGGGGGTGTTACAGGTGGTATCAGAGCCGGCATTCTAAAAAGAAATTTCAAACTTGTTAGGGCAACTAAAATGAATATAGGAGAAAATAACTTAAAATTCGACAAGCCGTGGGAATTTGGGTAGTATGGATAGGATTGTTATGTGTAAGTGTTTAGAAAATAGGATAGAAAGCAAGTGCCCCATCCACCCAATCGAATTCTCGGAGTATTCCAATTTGAATTCTAAGTTAGGCCTACTTTAAGAGACTTCGTTGGGAGATTTCTTCAAAAGTCTTGGAACCATCGATTTGGAGTCTTGGGAACAATTATTGGTCTGCGAAGAGTAGTTATTTGGATTACGGTTTATGCCTATTAAATTAGAGATTTATTAAGTTGTTTCCTCTTGTAGATGGCTAGAACTAAGCATACAGCAAGGAAGCGTGTGTTGCCAGTAGAGAAGCATCCTGTTGTGACACGTTGGGTTGAAGGTGAAGATTTTCCAGACTTTCGTGACCGCGTGGTTCAATATTGTGAAGATAGATTCCGAGCCTTAGAATTCCCTCGATATAGAAATCCAGCTTTTCAGGCTTACTGTATGGTGAAGGCATTACCTATGAAACCGATGTTTGGGGATATTATTACAAAATATAGCAACATCATGGGCAGGATGAATCGTTTGAATGATAGGGATTATCGTTGCCAAGGTGAATGGACGGTAAGTGCAGATTTTATATGCAAGTTATTGATGGAGACTTACCTTAAGTGGCAAAGTTATACAGTTATTGAGATAAAGTCCAGTGATGAAGAAGACGTGATCTACATAAGCTCTAGTGATGAAAAAGAAGTGATTATTATAGATTCTAGTGACGATGAAGAAGTTGAAGAAGATCCAATGGAAGACGTCGATGAATACCCCGAGATTGAAGAAGATCCCATGGAATATGTAGAAAGTGAAGAAGACCCTAGTGAAGATGAAGAGCACGAGTATGATTCCGATGAAGAGGAAGAGATGGACGAAAGCGATAAGGACGACGATTAAGCTTATTAGAGTTCTTTAGATTTCTTAGACTAGATGCTTTAAGTTTTATTTATTGGTTTGAATAAGGCTCCATAGCCAAGCAACATTTGAAGTTTTAGAACGATTCTCGAATAGTCACTTTTGGGCTAGAGTTAAATTCTTAGCGTTTTGCTTTGGGATGAAGAATGTTTTTGTTTTGAAGACCCGATTTGGGAAGTTTTATAAATTTAGCTTTATGAATTTTGGAGTATGATTGTATGAATTAAGGTTGTGTTATGCTTGCTATCATTAATTTTGGGCTTAGAAAGTGTTCATGGAGTTAGAACGCGAAAACTTTGATTTTTGGTGCTGTTGAATCTGCGCAGCAGTGAGTTTTTGTTGTAGCAGACGTATTTAACTTTGGAGTTATTTTTCATTGAATTTTTCCCAGAAAGTAGACATACCCAGGTATCTCCCATAAAAATTTCAACCCCATACGAGTTTTGGAGAATTAGCTACGAATTTCCAAATTTGACGGTTCAGTAGCAGAATTGCAAAGTGACTAGCTGTAGCATCTTTGATTGTTACCTATCTTCCAGATCTTGTTTCGACCCCAAATTTTTATGGCGACTACTAGACACGTTTGGCTAACTCCCAGAGAAAGCCTAGCTCATTTTGAGAATTTTAAGGTCAATTTAAGTCTTTTCAAAGTCGATGTTTCTGTTCTGGTGGGCTGTGACAGCAGCTGTAGAGTTTCCTTTATATCTCGAGTTTTACAATTGATTTTGAATTGATTCTTCTTGACTATGAAAGTAGACTCAGAGAGGGTGTTGCACACAAAAATTTGCAATTTTTGCTTGATCGATTGATCCTTTTTCCAATTTTGGAAGTAGATGAAAAGTTGAGACGTGATCAGTCTATGTGGAAATACATGAGTAATTGAGTTAAATGATGGTCAATGTGTGACATTACTTGCTGAATTGTGCACTACATGCCGTATATGCGTGATTGTTTGTACTTCTTGGTACTTTATAAGTAATACAATAGGCTATAGTGTAGGGATTATGACTGATAGACCACATCAATACTACACCAGGAGAAATCGCCAAGTACCAATGGCCGCACCCAACAACAACAACAACAACAACAACATGGAGCAGTTCTTCGCGCAATTTGCTCAGATGGCGCAGAACGCAAACCAGGGAGAGCAGAATAACGCAAACTGGGCAAAGAAAGTGGCAGATATGAAGCCAGGGAACTTCATAGGCAATGAGGACCCTGTTGAGCTCGAGAATTGGATCGATGAGATGGATAAGATCCTTGAGCTAGTTGAGTGTCCCGAAGACCGCAAGGTGGTTTGCGCGGCATTTTACTTGAAGAACGAAGCTAATACATGGTGGAGGAGTACGCGCCAGAACTTTTTGGCGCAACCCAATTTCAATTGGGAGGCTCTTCAAACCGCACTTCGCACTCGCTTTTACCCGGACCATGTCCAGGATCAAAAGTACTTAGACTTCGTGAATCTGACACAAGGAAACGGTTCCGTGACCGAGTACTTCAAGAAATTCATGGAATTATCCCGATTCGCAGGTCAGCTGATGCCTGATGAAGCGACTAAAGTCAGGAAGTTCATGTCTGGTCTCGAACTTCATCTGCAGAAAGACTTGATGTGCAGGACGTACGATACTCTCCAGGAAGCTTACGATAGGGCGGCAGCCGTTTGGCGTATTCAAGAGGCACAAGATGAGAAGCGTGGGAAACGCAAGGTTGAGAACGCCGTGGGCTATGGAAACAATCAGGGTAGGACTAACCAAGGTAGTCAGGACAAGAGGTTTAAACCCAACCAAGGAGGAAGAGACAATACCTTATAAGGTTTAGTATTTATTCGGTGCGCCCCAAGGCCAAAGAAGGAGTTAACTGGTGCCGACACTATCTTAGAATGAGACTCTAGGTTTAGATTACCTTTAGAGCACCGGTACTGTTTGTGAAGAAGAAGGACGGAAGCTTGAGATTGTGCATTGACTATAGGGAGTTGAATAGCGCAACAATCAAGAACAAATACCCTTTACCCCGAATTGACGATTTGTTTGATCAATTGCAAGGGGCGAGTGTTTTCTCAAAGATAGACTTGAGATCAGGGTATCACCAGCTTCGAGTAGCCGAGAAGGACATACCGAAGACAGCCTTTAGGACGAGGTATGGACACTACGAGTTTACCGTTATGCCTTTTGGTCTGACCAATGCTCCAGCAGTATTTATGGATCTAATGAATCGTGTTATGAGAACGTTTCTAGATCGTTTCGTGGTCGTCTTTATTGATGACATCCTTGTTTATTCAAAGAGCGAGGAAGAACACGAAGAACACCTCAAAGAAGTGTTAGAAACTTTGAGACATGAGAAGTTATATGCTAAACTCTCGAAGTGTGAATTTTGGCTAAAACACGTTCCATTTTTGGGTCACATAATTTCCAAGGAAGGAATATCCGTGGATCCAGGAAAGATATCAGCAGTTAAAGATTGGCCTACTCCGAAGAATGTGTCCGAAGTAAGAAGTTTTCTCGGATTAGCAGGATATTACAGGCGTTTCGTGAAAGATTTCTCGAAGATCGCTAGACCGCTTACTACACTAACCAAGAAGACGGTAAGGTATAAGTGGAGCAAAGATTGTGAAGAAGCATTCCAGACATTGAAGGAAAAGTTAACGACCGCACCTGTCTTAGCTTTACCCAATGATTCTGGCGAATTTGATGTTTACAGTGATGCATCGAAGAAGGGCTTAGGATGCGTGCTTATGCAAGAAAGAAGAGTTATTGCTTATGCTTCAAGACAACTGAAAACTCATGAAGAGAACTATGCTACGCATGACTTAGAGCTTGCAGCTATAGTATTTGCATTGAAGATATGGAGACATCACTTGTATGGATCTGTGTGTAGATTGTATACGGATCATAGCAGTCTCAAATACATTTTCACGCAGAAAGAACTAAATAACAGGCAAAGACGTTGGTTAGAAGTCATAAAGGATTATGATTTGCGTATCCAATACCATGAAGGGAAGGCAAACGTAGTAGCTGATGCATTAAGCCGAAAGTCGAGCCATACTTTGGATACTATGCTAGTTTTACCAGATCGGCTATGCCGAGAGTTCCGAAAACTTGGAATTGAAGTAGTGAAACAAGGAGGAGTAAAGAATATTCTTGGGAATATGACAGTTGTGCCAGATGTCTTAGAAGAGATAAGGAGTAACCAGCCAGGAGATGTGAAGCTGGAAAGGATAAAGAAGAAGATTGCAGAAGGCCAAGCAAAAGATTTCAAGATCCATGAAGATGGAAGTATTCGTTACAAAGGAAGATGGTGTGTACCACATAAGTGTACGGAAACTAAGGAGAAGTTGATGCGTGAGGCGCACAACACACCCTACTCAGTACATCCAGGAGGTGACAAACTTTATAAGGATATGAAGAAGATGTTTTGGTGGCCTAATATGAAGAAAGAAGTGGCAGAATTTGTGGCAAAATGTCTAACTTGTCAGAAGGTGAAGTTTGAACATAAAAGAACGGGAGGCTTAGTACAACCATTAGATGTCCCAGTTTGGAAGTGGGATTCTATTTCGATGGATTTCGTGACTGCGTTACCGACATCAAAGAATGGACTGAATCAGATATGGGTCGTAGTTGACAGATTGACCAAGACAGCAAGGTTTATTCCGATGAAAGACACATGGAATATGGAACAAAGAGCTGATGCGTATGTGAAGAACATTGTAAGGTATCATGGAGTACCAAGCTCTATAGTTTCCGACAGAGATCCCAATTTTCTTTCTCACTTCTGGAAAGCACTTCAGGAGGCACTAGGAACTCAGTTGAAGTTTAGCACGGCATTTCACCCGGCTACAGATGGACAAACCGAAAGAACAATACAAACGTTGGAAGATATGCTAAGATCGTGTGTTATGGATTTTCAAGGTTCATGGGTTGATAGATTACCTTTGATAGAATTCTCCTACAACAACATTTATCATGCCAGTATTGGAATGGCACCACATGAAGCGTTGTATGGAAGGAAGTGTAGGACACCGTTGTGTTGGAACGACATAAGTGAGACGATAGTAATTGGTCCACAACTTATCGAAGAGATGACAGATCAAGTGAGACTTATACAGCAGCGAATGAAGGCAGCGCAGGATAGACAGAAATCTTACGCTGATCAGAAAAGAAGACCGTTGGAATTTCAAGTTGGAGAAAAAGCATTTCTTAAAGTATCACCAACTAAAGGAGTCATGAGGTTCAATCAGAAAGGGAAGTTGAGCCCGAAATTCATAGGACCATATGATGTTACAGAAAAGATTGGAGAAGTGGCTTATCGACTGGATTTACCATCGAATTTAGGTCGTGTTCATAACGTATTTCACGTATCGCAGCTGAAGAAGTATATGCCTGATGCATCTCACGTATTAGATCCCGAACCAGTAGAACTGGACCCGTCTTTGAGTTATGAAGAACAACCTGTCAAGATTTTAGACACCAAGACAAGGAACACCCGTAATAAGAGTGTCAAGATTGTAAAAGTCTTATGGACTAACCACCTCACTGAAGAGGCAACTTGGGAAGCGGAAGATGATATGAGGAAGAAGTACCCTCACTTGTTTGACGAGGTACCTTGAGTTACGAGGACGTCACTCCTCTAAGGGGGAGAGGATGTAATCCTTCGTTTTTCTTTAATACAATACTACTTATAGTATATTGCATATCATTCATGACCTTAGGTTGCAGTTAGTAGTCGTACTAGTGAGGGAAGGTGTATACCTTTGTGTGGTTAAAGTTTTTGTTTAAACTTCAAGGATGGTTTCTCTTTAAGGAGGGAGGTTTTTGTTTAAACTTCGAGGACGAAGTTCTCTTTAAGGAGGGAAGGATGAAATACCCCGTTTTGTGACTACGGGTATTTTATGATATTATTACAAGTATTGGGAAGTTAAAGTAATTATAGAGAGTTAATTATAATGCTTTGAGAGTTTGGGGGGAACTTTGTGACTTTAATCAAAGGTTTTAGTGTCTTTTACTTGAGTTGGGGGGAGGTGTTTGTCTTTTGGCAAAACTAAGGGGAAATAAGTGTCTTTTGACCTAAATTTCTTCCTACAATAAAAGTTTCCTAATCCAAGAGGGTTTCCTACTTATGAGGTTAATTTTAATTCTAACTCTCATAAAAACCCTCATTCTCCTATTTTTCCTAATCTCTCTCACTCTCCCTACTCTACCCGTCCCTCTCTCTCTCTCTCCCTTGTGACCGACGGCAGCCACCCCACCGCCGCCGCCGCTCTCTCTCTCTTTTTCCGGCAAGGTAACTCTCTCTCTCTCTCTCTCTCTCTCTTTTTCTCTTTTCTTTCTTTCTTTCTTCTTTTCTCTCTTTCTTTCTCCCTATCCCCGTCCGCCTCTCTCTCCGTCCGCCTCCATGGGCGGCGGGTTGAGCGGGTTGGGTTGTTTCGTTTCTTTTTCTCTTTTCTCTTGTTGATCTCTTGATCTTGTGATCACTTGTTCATGATTCATGTACGTTGCATGCAATCTCTAAATTTCAGTTTGTTATTGTTAGGATCATTGTTCATGAATTTGTAAGATTTATTATCAAGTTTTAGGGTTTATCATGTTCTTGAGTGTTGGGAAGAAACCCTAGTTTGAAAGGGAAGTTTGATTGAATGATTTGGGAGTTTGAATGATCATATTAGGTGGATAACAATCTGATTTGAATGTGGGAATCATGTTATATTAGGTTTAGTATGATTATAGGATGAATTAGATGATTGTGGGAAAAGTTTCATGAAGATTGACAATTCCCGTATGGATATTTTGAATGAAGTTGGAAACTTGAAACTAGTGTAACTTTTGATTCAGGAATCGAAATTAAGATCCGTTTGAGGCTAAACTTATTATTTCGAACGTTTTGAATCCAATGGAACTGTTTCTAGACCATGATCTGTTTGGGAAACTGGAGTAATAGAATTGGTGGAGTTGTGATGGATTATGCATACTTTAGGTTATGGGATTTTGAAGCAAAGCTTTAAACTTATTTTGGAGCATGAATAGAATGGGATGTTGAGGAAGTGTTAGAACCCTAAACCATGGACTATCATATGCATGTAATTAGTATAGCAAGTATATTGCTAGAATATTGGTTTGATTAGCATATTGTTATGTGTAGGTAACGAGTTCGTCGACGACGAGTACGTAGAGTACGTTGATTGATTGCTATTGTTGGAATTTGCTTTGAGGTAAGTAAATGTGCCAAGCCTAGTGTGCTTATCTCTTTCGTGTCGAAACGAATTCTTGTATTTCTTTACGTCTCAAAATGTGTTTATGTGACGTGACATGCAATATGTGATTTCTACTTGGTAAATGTTTTTCTTGGAAATATCACCATGTTAATGATAATGCATTAATACGTAAAGTGGAATAGTTGTGCGGGGACATTTATTATTATTGTGGTATGGTTACCATTGGCATTGGACGGTTAGATCTCGGTCTTCCGTTTCAATTTATTTTATTTTAATCCGGTTGCAAGTCCCCGGATAGCTCCCTGTACTCACTCCTCTGGACGCTAGATTCTTTGGGGGGTGTCGACACTTAAGGTCTTGGATGCTTGCGAGATGGTTTGGTTTCCCCCGTCACAACGAATTAATAATGGATTTTTGGTTTTTGTTAACGGAACGAAGTTAACACTGGATTTGGATTTTCCTAATAATATGGAAATTGGTTTGGAAATATATTATGGAATTGGGAACTCTTATGTTTTGAAACAAGAGTCCACTTTATTACCGCTGTGTTTGCGAAAAACTCTTACTTACAAATGAGTCTTGTTTTATAACTATCCATCATCGTTTTACATGTTTGGATGTTTGCTTACCAGTATTTCAATGCTGATTTTGTACTGTGGTGTTTCTTTTTCATTCCGCACCACAGGTTTAGAAGAAGGTTATCGGGCGTAGAAGGGGACGCGCATCACATGGAACATCATTAGTAGTATCGTTTTATTTCAATTTGAACTCTCTAGTAGTTTAAACGTTTTAGTTGTTTTTGCCGGTTTGTGGCTAGGACGAAGGTTTATGATAATACATTATTTTAATTGGATTTAATTTATTATTGTGGATGTGTGTGCTTGTGAACCATGTTATAAAATCTCCTTGTATCCGGGCTCCTCTCGGGTACGGAGTGACATCCCCGGGTCTCCGGCTTGGGCCATTTGGGGGTGTTACAACACGTGTCACCCTACGTGTCTCCTGGTACATACTTACACCCATACAAGCTATACACACTCTATAATACTTGTCATTATGCACTAATCACGATTAACTAAGCTAATTAACACTTTAACGAATGATTAATACTAATTATTCTCTAAATATTTTTATCCTCAATTCAGCGACCAAATAATATATTAATAATTCTGGTGTATTTCTAAACGAGCTTAACTATCATAGTTTCAAAATTATGAGTTCATCTATCAGGATACTAAATAATATAAATATATATAAGCTTCAGAAACACAACCACTACATAATAAAACAACTAGACTGCTGTGCACAAGAGATTCCGGAGGGGAGACCTCCGTGTGCACCGTGTGTAGTGGATCAAGGATCGCACAGGAAGAATAGGGGTGTGTGTAGGGAGAGAGTAAGTCAGTAGCAATGTCTGAGAGAGAGACAGAGGTTTGGCAGAGCTTCCAAGTATGGCAGTGTGTTCTTTTTTTGTATGGAAAGGTTGACGATCTATATATACTGGAGAACGTGACCGTTGTAGTGTGGTTAATGCGCCCATTAATGGCGGCTTAATTAGCTTAACCATAACGGCACGTTCGTCCGAGTATATAGGAACCGTTAGAGCACGTGGTGCGCGAATACCGGAACCGTTACGAGGTTGACCGGGTTTGACAGGATTGACCGGGTCTAGGGAGCTCGTGCCATAGATCTCTCAAAACAGTTACTAAAGGTCGCGTGCGGGCTTAGCTCGCACGCGACAGGGCTTACTCTAGCCTCCAAACCACTAAGTCCCTACAAGTCCCGTGCAGTGGTATGCGAGGGCTCTGTCTCGCAGCCCCCACATGGATCAGCTCGGCTGGTGATCCTGTGTGTGTGGAGCACAATATGGTGTGCTGGATGGCCGCCACGTGGCCAAGATCTGTCATGTCAGAAAGCAGTATCTACATTAGCCCCCTTTCTGCGCGTGAAGATTCATAGCCGTATAGTCTTCCATGCGCGGAAACCAACATACGCGTCGCCGCCACGCACCAATTCAAATACGGGTAAGTTCAGCCCCCATGCGTATCATTATGACCTAAAACCCCTAGAGTCGTGCCGTCTGACCTTTAGGGTTTTAGGCGTGACGTCAGCTTGTCCTGTGATTGCGCGATTCGACGGTGACGGTTGCGATTCGACTATCGAAAGGACACAACCCTTCATTTTTTTGGATAAATACCTTGTTTCCCCCATTATTTCAAAGCATTACTTTTTCCTCTTAAAGTGAATGGTACCCGGAGATCTTCGAGAGCAGATCCAGATAATCAATCACCAGTTCAGAACTGCAATCCGTGTTCTTCAATTGTGCGTATCCAAGCAAACTTCAAGGAAACAAGGTTGGCCTCGTTTACTTTTGATTTAAGATACCAGTGTTTGCCTTGAACTGCGTTGAATCTGTAAACCCGTGGGATTTGTGAAGAGGTTTTGGTCTTTGGACCCGCTTCATTGCAATCTTTCAACAATATTGGATCTTGCAATTCCCCAATTTCTGAAATCAATAACCGGAACTGTTCGTTTTCCTTCGCATAGATCTTGAATTCCCAAAATTCAAACTGAAGTGTGGTATTTCTCCCCCCTTTTTTTTCTTGCTCTTTCGCAGGAATGGCCAAGACAAGAGTAACCAGACCCGTCAAGGAAGATGAAGAGATACCCGACCTTCCGCAGGCCTTGTGGCGAAAAGCCCCCTTCTTAGGCGGCAAAGATTTTTACCATGCGAGGATAAAGGCGAAGAGAATGCCTGATCCTGTTCCCGTTGAGCGCTTGCTGACATTGACTCGCCCAGTTAACTCAGCCCTGCTCGAGTGGGTTGGTTCCGAGGATGTAGTTCGATTGGGGATCGAGAACGGGCACTTCCCGTATACTGCGATTTCTACTCAGGCGTTCGTCCAGAAATTGGACTATATGGATGAGTGGATTGACCACGTGCTGGAATACCATGCCGAGACTCTTAGCGAAGCCGGCGTGTATTTTGCTATCCGTGCTATGAAGGGTGCTGCCGTGAAGCTGGATCAATCCATGCTTCTAGACCTTCTGTCCCGTTACTCACCTGCGACTCACACGTTCCATTTTGCTGAGTTCGAGGCTGCTCCCACGCTCGAAGACGTGCAAATGCTGTACGAGCTTTCCCCCATGGGTGAAGTGGACCCTCTGAGTCCCTTGAGGACATCTGCGGAGATTGCCTTGTATAAGCAGATGGAGGAATGCCTAGCAGAGGTGAAGAAAATCTCCACTCGATGGACCACTACCAAGCCCCTTCCGAACTGGCAGCTGGTTGATACGTCTGCGAAGAATACCTGGAACAAATGGTTGCAGTACTTCTTCCGAGACTATGCGAACAGCAGCATCACTAAGAAACTTCTGAGTGAGGACCCAGAAGCCGAAAATTTCGTAGAGGGCAAGGGTTATCACCTGACCCTCTGTGCTTTTCTCTGTGCTTGGCTGTCGAGGTACCTGATCGATGGTCACCCCCACGATGGAGTCTTCTACCATGTGCTGCCACTTGCTGTGAGGCTCGCTCTTGGCCAGAGAGTCGCACTCGGACCCTTGGTTTTGGGCACGCTGTATTATAGGCTCGATCAGCTGGTTCTGGCTATGAGAGAGTCGCGTGGCCGCCTCGATGTTTTGACCTTTGTCAATATTTCCTTCTTGACAATGTGGGTTTTCGAGCGCTGGCCGTCTTATGCCCCAACTGCTCTCCAACTTGATAAGTGGTGTTCCCCAGGCGAGACAGAAGCGCGCAACAGCGGAAGAGCTGCGAGATGGTTCGGAACAGGCAACACCAAGTGCGTCTGGAGTTTGATATGCGACAAACGGAAGGAGTTTACTGCCAGGCCCTATGCCATGCGCATTGAGAATGTGAGATGGTTTCCAAGGCTATACCCCTCCAAGGGTATGGTCTTCTCAGAAGAACTTCTCTTTGAGAAGGGACCGCATTTCCACGAGCGCTATCGCGAGTTCTTTTGCTGGTGCCTGCGAGGTTCCCTTCCTGCCCTTGCGGAGCATATTCGTGAGCTCGCGCCACGGTATGAAAAGCTTACAGTGGATGTTGACCCTACTCGAGTCTCTCCTCAGTTTGGTTTTGACGCTGTGGCCCCATCGATCTGGCCCCAGTCCATTGTCAGAGGCTGCTACAAGCGCTTGCTCACAAAGGAGTGCAAGACGGTTTTCATGAACAACCTTCCTTTCGAGCAGCCTGCGGGTACCCGCGAGGGTGGTTGTTCCCAGAACTGGCTCGCATACTGGGCTGCCCAGCAAACGAGGATTGAAACGGAGTCAGCGGCGCAGCCGGGTAGGGCTCCCTTGCTCAAAAGAAACTCTTTTCCGTTTCGCCCCAATTGCAGCTTGAGCGAGTCTGAGTATGGTTGCTACTCACTGTGGGACCGTGAGAACCATTTGTGCCCTGATTTCATTCTGAAGGAGCAGGTCGCCGCAATCAAGAAGGGCGACACGCAAGTCGTCAGATACAGCAAGGCTTTTGCTGACGTAAGTACTTTTCTCCGCATGTGTTAAGTTTTCTCGATTTCCTTGTGCTGACACTTTTACTGTACTGTTGTAGTGTCATGTGCGGAGATTCGCAGCTGGTGATCGCTCCAAGTCGCTGGTCAACACTATTGTTGCCACCAGAAGACAACAGCAGCCGTTCCGGCTTTCATGGAGGATGGACGCTGAGGTTGAAGCAAAGGTTCGCGCAGTCATGAATGTCTTTGCTGACTCGCTGATAGACAATCCTCCGGCTCCGTCTCCTCTTGGAGATGACCCGTCTCCTCCAGCGACTGCGGCGCCAAGAGCGAAGAGACCTAGGCAAAAGGGAATTACCATTTCTTCCCCTAGAAGCGCCCCAGCTTCTCCTTCAGTGAGGTCCCTTTCTATCAAGGACAAAGGCAAAGGTCGCATGCCCAGCAAAGCGCGGAAAGAGCTCGCAGTTGAGTCTTTCGTTCCCTTCGATCAAGAGGGGGATGAAGAGAGGCAGGAGCCCCAAGCAAGTGATGAAGAAGAAGAAGCAACAGTTGTGATGCATGAGGAAGAACTAGAAGGTACCTCCGTCGCACTTCATTTCCCGTCATCGTAAATTCTTTGCACTTCTTTTCTTTAAACCATTCGTGTATTCGCAGATGACGATGATGATGAGACCGCTGGCGGCCTCGCGGCCAAGAGGCAAAAGAGGGATGTCCATCCTGGCATCCCAGATGATCCCATAAGCGAGGACATTCTGGCTGAGTCCCGTAAGACAGCCGCGGAGGCTGCTGAGAGAAGAAGGCGTCGGGAAGAAGAGGAGCTTGAGCGTGTGAAGCAGCGGAGCCTCGAAGAGCGGCATGTTGACGACTTAGCGCGTCCAACTGTTGAGGAGGACGAGCTTCCCGAAGAAGTGGCTCCTCATGCGGAGGAGGAAGATGAGGTTCTCGGAGAGGATGCAGCAGCCCTAGAGCAAGTCCAAGCGGATTTCGAGGAAATCGCAGGCGGCGATAAAGGTGAGATCTTCAATCTCGCAGTATCTTATAGAGATGTTATTGTGGGTGCGTTAAAGCATGGCGTGTCAAAGGCTGACATTCGCCGTTGGTTAGTAGACAAATGCGGAGAACCTTCAGGTAATCATTTGAGTGATACGCATGTACTAGGCTTTAGTAACTTGAGGCAAAGTCATGACTGGTTTATTCGCATCCCAGGTCACGCTCCCCTTACAGACTTGCTTAGTGAGGATACACTGATAGGGCATGGTTCCACGTCCTTAGTGTATGACGAAGATACCCCAATCCCACCTTCGCGTGGAGGTGCTTATTCTTAGCTTTTAGTAAAGATAGCAGAATAACTTATAGCGCAAGTTACCTCATATCATCGTTTCTAATGTCGCAGGTCATGCTGAGGAACCTGAGCTGGAGCAGGGAAGTCAGCCTTCTGTGCCCTATGTTCCAATTCCGAGCTCCCATACCGAGAAGCCCGTCGCAGCTGCTGACCACGCGGGTGTGCCTCGCAGGTTGGGAATGTAGTCGCAGCCGGCGCGGCCTACATTCTTCCTCCCGACTACGAGAGATTAGAGCTCGCAGCTGATAGGAGAGCTATGGAGCGAGGACAGTCTTCAACTGCCCCTGCAGCGCGCATTCCTTCTCTTCATGAGATTCTGGAAGGAACTGGTAAGTAGAGCTTTACTGTTCGCGCGTCACATTATTCGCTTGCGAACTTTTGACATCATAACTTATTTTTTGACATCTCCTCAGGTTTGAAGCAAACCGACGTAGATTGGGTGGTCCGAATGCGTCTCAGGTACCCTCGCTCGTTTGTGAGATCTCTGGAGATCGGGCCCTTTGACAGGAGGCTGTTCCTTACTGAAGCCATTTGGATACTGGAGCAGCTGTCTGCGGCTACGCCTGCGACCATTTCGGTCCAGAGTGCTGAACTGCTATGTGGCATGTGCCAGAACCTCGTGACCAAAGTCCAAGGCAGACTGGGCTTTAAGTTTCTGAAGGACAGAGTCACGCTGATCCGCGCGGCCGTGACTTTGAAGCTCGGTCACCAGAATCTCGCAGTCGAGATGCAGAAGGTGGAGCAGCAGAAGCAAAAGTTTGATGAAGCTCTAAAGCTGTATCATGAGATGAATGCCAGGTGCGAGCAACTGAAGCAAGAAGTGGCACAGGTGGAGAGGCTGAGCGAGCAGTTCGCGCCCCAAGACTCCTTAATCAAGAATTTGCTTTGATTTTTCAAATCTTGCAGAAATAGCTGAAACATTAATGCAACATTTTGAACATTAATGTAATGTTGCTAGGGTTTCTCCCCCTTTTGTTTTAACAAGAACAATGAACTTCCCGTTTTGCCCTTTTCCCGGGATTTGATTGGACATTTCTGTGCATATCCAATTATGACATCAGCAATTGATTCTTTGCTTGATTTTCGCGCTAATTTATCGGCAGATAAGCACGCTTCCGTTGGGAAGTCCATCCGAATCATGACTATCCGTCATTTATTAGGATACGCAACTGAATCATCGTAGCCTTTAGTAGGGTAATTGATTGTTACCGCTTTTCAAGGCGTAAGTGATTGAACTTACCCTCTTTTTGAATTTTGCTGACTCATCTTGGGCAACCGAAGAGTCTGTACAGGGTCTATATAAACCCTGTCTTTGCTATTTGGGTTCTTCATCCCAAACATGTGCTTTGCCGTGAGTCCTTACGACTGCTGGCTTCAACGCTTGTTTTTCGTTGATTCGTGGCAACTTCAAGCTTTGAATCCTGAGTTTGCGCTTTGTGCTATAGAAATAGTTTCCAAGATCCACTTTATGAGGCTTATTGCTCTTTATAACCATCATAAAGAAGATGCAGATAATATCTCATGCGTATTCGAAGAAGTTTCTTCGTGTATTATGTGTGCAGGTCATGTTTCCGGCCGCCTCGTGGCGAGGTGCAGCGCCGAAGTGACCGTGCTACCGTCTCGTAATGAACGGCGGAATTCTTCTTCAGCATCTCCGAAGAAGAATCCGTCACCTTCATGTTTGTGAGCCCGGGGTGACGAACCGTTGCGTTCATCCCCGTCTACAAGGAGCTCTTGCCCTTTGGAGCTTCTGCTTGCCTGTGGATCGCCGGAACCGGTGGCTCCTTGGGCAAATGTTATGGGGTGCATATCTGACAACGGTCTTGTCGGATAGCGGGATCTCGAGCGTATGGCTTCATGTGGCTCTTTTAGAGCAAGATCCCCTCTGCTACAGATGTTCACCCGCAGATCTGGGCTTTGCGTAGCCGATTTTTGAAACCGGTGGGTTCCTCCTTTGCAGTCCGGGTTTCCGTACTGCGTCTCTGCTGGCTTACCAGCCACTTTTCGAATGTATTGTAAGCCATGTTGGCTGCGTAGTTAGATTCGAGCTTTTCGTTTGTAAGCTGCTATCTAGACAGATAAATTGTAAGTCATTGGACTCGTAATGATAAATAGTCTTCTGTATTATCTGCTGTCTCTTTACAACAAATACAATTTCGCATGCGTTTCGGCACATTTCGCCTTGCATAATGCTATGTAATTGTTTCGTATCTGCGATATATTGATTCGCGGGTGTTTTGCTAGATCGTTCGAGATCGTATCTTCGCATCTGTGCCATCTCGGCGGATGGGTTTGCAATTGGCCATTGTAAACCATTTAAGATTATGTTTACAACATTGCTATCGTAACAGATAGTCTTTAGCAGATCAATTAAGATCATTAAATGGTGCGAATTGCTATCACAAAAGATAGGCTTTATTAGCTAACTGCTTGAGATCGCTTCTCGCATAAATTGCTATCGCAACAGATAGACTTTTAGAAGATCCAGTAAGATCATTTTTGTGCATGCGTTGCCATCGTAACAGAGGCTTTGGTGATCAGCCGAAAATCACTTCGCATATAAGTTGCTATCGTAACAGATAGGCTTGAGATCGCGCTTGCATAGACCGTTATTTTGAGAGATAGGCTCAGATGATCAATTGAGACCGTATTTGCGTTTGGCCGCTATCGTAAGAGATAGGTTTTACGAGATCAATTAAGATCGCATTTGCGCTTGACCGCTACCGTAAGAGATAGGCTTTACATGATCAATTAAGATCGCATTTGAATTGGCTGCTATCGTGAGAGATAGGCTTTAGACGATCAATTAAGATCGCATTTCTGTCGGCTGCTATCGTAAGAGATAGGCTTTAGATGATCACTTAAGATCGCATTTGTGCTTGGCCGCTATCGTAAGAGATAGGCTTTACGAGATCAATTAAGATCGCATTTGAATTGGCTGCTATCGTGAGAGATAGGCTTTAGATGATCAATTAAGATCGCATTTGCGTCGACTGCTATCGTGAGAGATAGGCTTTAGATGATCAATTAAGATCGCATTTGCGTCGGCTGCTATCGTAAGAGATAGGCTTTAGATGATCAATTGAGATCGCATTGCATTGGCTGCTATCGTTAGAGATAGGCCTAGATGATCACTTGAGATCGTATTTGCATTGGCTGCTATCGTTAGAGATAGGCTTAGATGATCACTTAAGATCGTATTTGCATTGGCTGCTATCGTTAGAGATAGGCTTAGATGATCACTTAAGATCGTATTTGCATTGGCTGCTATCGTTAGAGATAGGCTTAGATGATATCTTAAGATCGCATTTGCATTGGTTGCTATCGTTAGAGATAGGCTTAGATGATCACTTAAGATCGCATTTGCATTGGCTGCTATCGTTAGAGATAGGCTTAGATGATCACTTAAGATCGCAGTTTGTATAAATTGCTACTGCAGCGCATAAACCATTGTCAATAGCAATAACAAATTAACTAGAGCAACATAAACAGCTAGAAATATGAACTTCTCATTTGGGAGAATTCTCTTATTATAATGCTCTCATATGGGAGAGATGAGATTACAATCCTCTCATATGGGAGAGGAGGTTGCGTAAATCATAGCCACATGAGACATTAAACACGTTATCGTAAAACGTATGAAATGAGAGAAGTCAGGGATAGTACTTCTTAATCCAGCGCATATTGATTGAACTGGGGGTTGAGGCTGTACCGTGCAACCTTCGTATGCTGCAGTAACCACTATCGAAGACGTCTGTGACTTCGAAGGGTCCTTCCCAATTCGCTGCGAACTTTGGGTGAGTTGCTTCTCGCATGCAGTGGTCGGATGCGCGCAAGACCAGATCTCCGACTGCGAAATCCCTTCGCTGGACTGTCTTGTTGTAGGCGCGAGCGATTCTTTCCTGGTACCGCTTGTTAGTCCTTTTGGCTTGTTCTCGCTTTTCTTCCAGCAAGATTAAGTCATGATCGCGTTGATTTTCATAGAGTGCATGGAAGGCCAGCCTTGCCGAGTTGACTCTGACCTCCGCAGGTACCACAGCTTCGGCCCCATAACATAGCAGAAACGGCGAGGCCCCTGTGGGTGTCCTTGGAGAAGTTCTGTAGGCCCACAGAGCTATGCTGAGAGAGTCGGCCCACTTCTTGTGATCATCTGCGACCATTTTGCTCAATATTCTCAACAGCGTCTTGTTAGTCGCTTCGGCCTGTCCGTTTCCCTTTGGGTAGTAGGGGGTAGAACATATCTGCCTGACGTTGTACTCCGCTAATTTCGCAGCTACCTGGCGATTAACAAAAGGAGTACCGTTATCTGAAAGAATGGTGTTTGGGATTCCGAACCTGCATATGATGCTTTCCTGAATGAAATTGACCACAGCTAGCGCATTTGCCGTCTTTAGTGGTATTGCTTCCACCCACTTGGTGAACAGCTCGGTTGCGGTGAGAATGAAATGGTTCCCATGCGACGTCGGTCGGATGGGACCGATGAAGTCTAGAGCCCATGTGTGAAATGGCCATGGCGTCCCTAATGCGTGTAAGTCCACGGCGGGAGCGTGCACTAGGTTCCCTTTGAATTGGCATTCTTGGCAGCGTCGCACTTTGGTGCGGCAATCGACTTCCATGGTGGGCCAGAAGTATCCGATTGAGAGGAGCTGTCTGCATAATTTCGCACCTCCTTGATGCTCCACCTGATGAGAAAGGTCCATAACTTCTTGTGCTTCTCTGCCGTCTAGGCATCGCAGCAAGTTGCCCTCGTGACCTCTTCGCCAAAGCAGGTTTTCCTGTACCACGTATCGAGACGCTTTCCTTTTCAATTTTTCGGCCTCTTTTCTTGATTCGGGCATGGTGCCGTGGGTGAGGAAATCGAACAGTGGCTTCCTCCAGTCCGTGTCGTCATCGGTTAGGGCGACGAGTAGAGAGTCTTTGATTAGCGCGCAACTTTCGCACTTCCCTTGTATCAGGGCTGCGGCTGTTGACATGCCTGGCCAATGAATGCCATATCTCTGAGCCTTTCTGTAGATTGACACCTCGCTTTCTCCGCAAGCGTGTTGGTGAATCTTTTCTAACAGCTGTTGTCCCTCTTGCTCGGAGACACACCGCATGATTATTCCTCCAGGACCCTTGTAGTAAAGGGTGTTGTCGTGGATGCAGTATCCTTTTGTGAGTGCCCAGCTTTTGCTGCTGGTGCCTTTCGTAATGGCTTGCAGGATTGCTTTCCGCCAGTCTGCATCATCCATGTGTTCGTCGTCGCACGCACCTTCTGCTAATGCTGACGAAGTTCGCACCTCGATGGAAATCCTTGCAGGGCACTTGTCTATGCTGACCTTAGATCCCAGAGTTGCTAAGGCGTCTGCGTGCCTGTTGTCTGCTCGAGGCTTGTGCTCGTACTTCACATCGCAGAATTGTTGCATCAGTTTCTGTACTAGAGTACGATAAGACAGGAGGTTGATCTCCTTCAAACCATATTCGCCCGAGGCTTGCTTAACAATCAGCTTGGAATCTCCCATGACTGTTAAGTTGCTCACTTCTAAGGCCTTTGCCGCATGGAGCCCCGCGATAAGAGCCTCGTATTCCGCTTCGTTGTTTGTGACTGCGAAGTTGAGCTTTGCGGACATCTGTATGACATCCCCATCTGGTTTTGTCAAGACTATCCCAATGCCTCCGCCCTTCCTGGTTGACGAACCGTCGAAGTGAAGGGTCCAATAGGGCACGTCGATTGCGTAGATTTCAGGGCCTTCGAGCTCTTCTTCGATCACAGGTTCATGGCTGTTGTCGGGAAACTATGCCAGCAGATCCGCTACCGCCTGCGACTTGATCGCTCTTGGTTTTACGCATGTGATATCGTATTGAGAGATGGTCATGTACCATTTCGCCAGTCTCCCACCCGGAGTAGTGTGAGTTAGCAAATATCTTATGGGGTCGCTCTTGGTGACCACCACTACTTTGTGTGATGCAAAATAGTGTCTCAACTTTTCTATCACAAAGAATAAGGCAAGGCAGTGACGTTCGATGTCTGTGTACCTTGATTCAGCAGGCTGCACAATGCGAGAGATATAGTAGATGGGCCTCTCTTGGCCTTCATACTCCTGAGCCAAGAGTGCCCCTATGGATCTCCTTGTTGATGTGAGATATAGCAGAAGTGGTGATCCCAGCTGGGGCGCGATCATTATCTTTGAGGACGTGAGCAGCTCTTTCAGCTTTTCGAATGCAGCTTCGTGGTCCGGAGCCCAGTTGTACGCGGCGTCCTTCTTGAGAAGAGTGCTGAAACAGCATGTGATTTCTGCAATTGCTGGGATGAACCTCCGCAGGTACGACAGTTTTCCCAAGAATGTTTTCAAGGTATTTTGGTTATGGGGTGGCGTCATGCTGGTGATGGCTGACACTTTCGCAGGGTCAGGCTCGATCCCTTGGCGATGGACTAAGCATCCCAGGAACTTCCCCGAGGTCACGCCGAACGCGAATTTCATGGGGTTCATTTTCAGTTGAAAGCTTCTGCACCTGTTGAACACCTTTCGCAGGTCTGCAAGGTGATCCGCTTCGTGCTTGGATTTGACCACCAGGTCATCCACATAAAATTCCACCTCTTTGTGCATCATGTCGTGGAATAGAGCCATCATGGCCCGCTGATAGGTTGCGCCCGCGTTCTTAAGACCGAACGGCATCACCGTGTAGTTGAATACCCCCACAGGAGTGATAAATGCAGTTTTCCGCGCATCATCGGGATCCATCTTGATTTGATTGTATCCGCTGAAACCGTCCATGAAACTGAACATGCGATGGCCTGCTGTTGAATCGATAAGCAAATCGATGTTGGGCAGTGGGAAATCGTCCTTAGGGCAGAAGCGATTGAGATCCCGGAAGTCCACGCAGATGCGAAGCTGTCCGTTTTTCTTCATCACCGGCACGATGTTGGCTAGCCATGTGGGATGATGGTTTGGCTCTATGAATTTGGCATCTAGGAGTTTGACAATCTCCTGCTTGATCTTCACGTTGAGTTCTGGCCTGAAGCTTCTGGTGCTTTGCTTGACCGGTTTAGACCCTGGGATGATGTCTAAACGGTGCATGGTGATGCTTGTATCCAGACCTGGCATCTCATCATATTCCCACGCGAACACGTCCTTGTACTCAGTCAGGAGCTGCAGTAGTCCATGTTCCTCTTCGCTTGTGAGGTCCGCGCTCAAGAAGACCGGCCTTTTCTTTTCCTCGTTCGGGCTGAGGAATACTTCCTTTAGTTCTTGCTTTTGCGGTCTTGGCCTGTCTACCATGCATTCAGGCGCTTCCTTGAGTTTCTCGTCTGGAGTGCCTTGTGTTGGCTCTTCCGTTAGCGCGACTTGTTCGATTTGATTGATTTGCCCAGGGACATCCCCATGCCCGTGTGAGGACATCCCCGCGCACCTTCATATGCGATAGCATTTCTTCCCGTTGGCGTAGAAGCTCTCTATCTCCTTGCCCTCGGGGTCATGTTTCGCGATCCTCTTCAAGGTGTACACATTCTTTCTATGATATGCGATACGTGGCGCCTCTTCGCGCGCAGGCGGCTTTTCCTTGGCATCTTCCCTCGTCACCATCACGCCCGCAGGTGACTGGTCCTTGATGTCCTCCCAGAGAGGTAAAGGAGTAGGGTTAAAAGGCCCGGGTGTTTGCTCGTCCGCCATCTCGGTGAACCACACCGCCTCGCTAAGATGTGCTTCGTCCAAGTTGAACGGGTTAATCGAAGCCGGTATCTCGACAATTCTGTCGTTCCAGATGGCTTTCATAACCTGGTGAGCCGTCGAAGGGACTGCGTCGAAGCGATGAATCCAGGCTCGACCTATGATCATGTGGTATGTGGTGTTCGCGTCTATGACATAGAACTTCGCCGAGCATTTGATCTTTCCAATCTGGACGCCCAGGCGGATCCATCCGATCGTCATTCTAGAGTCGCTTCCGAATCCCACCAGTGGAGATGGACGTTTGACTACCTTATGCTCGGGGATCCCTGCTAGCTTCAGTGTATGGAGGGGAACAACATTAACCGCTGCTCCTCCGTCAACGAATGCTCGCTTGAATTCGACGCCATTGATGATGGCAGTCACGTACAGAGGCCTCTGGTGACTCGCATCCGTCTTCTTGTCGTTGGCAGAAAAGGTCATGATCTTTTCTGTGGAACGAGACGCCCTGATGACTTTCCCGTTGGAGACCACGAGGTCCTCCTCGTAGTCCTCCGCTATCCTTAAGATTGCTTTTGTCATATCAGTCCGGCACCTCTCGGAGAAATTCATCTCGTCGAAGAATTTGTTGAAGCCGTGCGACCCTTTCATGCGGTCGGCACGTTCATCTTCCGTGTCCATGCTATAATCTTCGTCTTGATGGACCTCAGCAATGATGGGTAGACCATCCTCTGCGACCTCCTCCAGGTCTACGATCGAGATCATGGCGACCTCTTTGCCTTTCGAGCCTGACTCTGTATGGGCAGGAAGTGGGTTGTTGCGCACGTCTTTCTGTTGTCGCTGACGATTAGCTCGCCGTTCTTCATCTTCTGATCGAACGCGAACCTGAGTTTCTTGCACTCGGCGGTGGGATGCATGATCTTACCGTGGTACTCGCACCACTTAGGGTCCCTCACCATCTCTTTGGAGGGTATTTTCTCGAGTGGTGGCAGAACGCCGTCCTTGCGCCACTGTTTGCAGAGATCACTCGCTTCCTCTACCGAGCATGGCAGAGGCGGTACATCGAAGTTCACAACCTTCGCTTGCTTCTGGGGCGAAACTGTGTTGACCTCGGCTTCGCGTCCCCGCTTGTAGCTGAACCTTCCGATCTTGTAAGTGGTGCCGCTCGCAGGTCGTTCTGAAGCGTTCTTCTTTTTCTGTCTCTCGACTATGGGCTCGATGTTCTTCGTGCATTCGATTAGTTTTGAAAACGTAGATGTTTGCAAATTGATGAGCATACCTTTGTATTCATCTCGCATGCACTGTAGGCATATCTCCACGAGCCGGCTTTCGAGCATTGGATCTTTGCACTCCAAGGATTTCGCCCGGAATTTCTTGATGAAGGTGATCCCATCTTCCTCGCGTTTCTGGTACATCCGCGAGAGATGGATCATCGTCACCTTCTCCTCCATTTGAAAGAACTTGGTATAGAACTTTTGGACCATGTCGTCCCAAGTCTTCACGGATCCGGCCTCCAATGTGCGGTACCATTTGTATGCTACGTTCCCAAGAGATTTTGGGAACTCCCGCATCAGTAGTTTGGGATCGGCTCCGAACGGACCCATGACGTCGATGAAACGCATGACATGCTCATGAGCGTTTCCATTGACGTCCTCGAACTTATCCCATTTGGGAGCCTTGTACCCCGCCGGGTTAGGCATGAGATAGATCTCTCGTGGAATAGGTGGATCATTGTCTAGCTTCGGGATAATGGTATCCGCGAATGACTGATGAGCCAGGATGGTGTCCACGCGCTTTTGTAAAGACGTCATGCACTCTGGAATGCTACCCTCGGTAGTTGCTGGAGGGGTCACCGTGGGCGGTGGCGACACATATGCCGCTGGAGGATTGGGAGCATACTGAGTACCCGCGTTTCACCAGATCATCGTTGGGGGAGGCAAAGGGTACTGCAGAGTTGGATTAGACGCCAAAGCCGAGGGCTGAGGAGCGTGAGCAGCAGGAGGCAGCATCTGTGCCGTTGATCCTTGAACCGAAGGCAGTTGCGCAGCCGACGGCGGAGTCTGCAGATGAGGGTTGGGAGGTGTGGATGGCACTCCCAATCCTGGAGCGGTAGGGGTTCCTCCTCCTTGAGGGATAGCGGCAGCCGGTGGAGGATTCGGCGCGAGGGTGCCTAGAACAGCCAAGATTTGTTCTAGCTGCGCAGATTGGGATTTGAGAGCTTTCGCCTGAATCTGGACGGTGGCGTCCAGAGACTCTAACGTCGGTGCTTCGCCGGGAGTCGTCGGGGTACGGCGGGTCTCGTCTCCCGAGGGAGTTTCGGTGGAAGGTGAACGGTTGCTGACATCATCCTCCTGAGACATGGTTGCTTTGCTGGTAAGTTCACGTCGGGTTCACCAAAATGTGCACAAGAGATTCCGGGGGGGAGACCTCCGTGTGCACCGTGTGTAGTGGATCAAGGATCGCACAGGAAGAATAGGGGTGTGTGTAGGGAGAGAGTAAGTCAGTAGCAATGTCTGAGAGAGAGACAGAGGTTTGGCAGAGCTTCCGCGTATGGCAGTGTGTTCTTTTTTTGTATGGAAAGGTTGACGATCTATATATACTGGAGAACGTGACCGTTGTAGTGTGGTTAATGCGCCCATTAATGGCGGCTTAATTAGCTTAACCATAACGGCACGTTCGTCCGAGTATATAGGAACCGTTAGAGCACGTGGTGCGCGAATACCGGAACCGTTACGAGGTTGACCGGGTTTGACCGGATTGACCGGGTCTAGGGAGCTCGTGCCATAGATCTCTCAAAACAGTTACTAAAGGTCGCGTGCGGGCTTGGCTCGCACGCGACAGGGCTTACTCTAGCCTCCAAACCACTAAGTCCCTACAAGTCCCGTGCAGTGGTATGCGAGGGCTCTGTCTCGCAGCCCCCACATGGATCAGCTCGGCTGGTGATCCTGTGTGTGTGGAGCACAATATGGTGTGCTGGATGGCCGCCACGTGGCCAAGATCTGTCATGTCAGAAAGCAGTATCTACAACTGCATAATATAGCAATTAAGCATGCTAAAAAGTTATGTCAAAGTCACGTATTCACAATAAATACAAGTATTTCATACTTCAAATCAGGGATATTATAGTCTTTAACCTTTATTTTAACAAATTTATTATAAAATTATTTCTCAAAGTTTCATAATTTCACATGCATTTTTAAATAAAACAATAAAGTACAAGTATATTTGTACATTTCAACCACTGTCTCGAGAGTTGACATATGACGTTTTTTAATTGTTCTTTCTTGTATTAATTTGTATTTTTCATGCAAATAATGTAAGCTTGTTATTTTTATAAAACTATATATTGCATTTACATATATTGGAAATTTCAAGTTAAAATTTCACTACTCTTAATATCTTTTTTTTGATTTGTTTGTAAGACTTGTAATTTTAATGAAATTCATGAGCGAAAATGAAGGGTATAGTGTTTTACGTTATTCCATACAATATAGATGGAAAGTTAACGGAAGGTTACCTCGCTGAACGAATTTTGAAAGTTTATGACCTGTGATGCACTTACTTGTCGAAAAAAGCAAAATGTGGGTACCTTTGGTGCAATTTTGCCAAAATATTTAATTGCATTGATGGTTTTACTCTTAATTAAGTATTTGAATGCTAATTTAGTTTTCCTAAGGCAGTATCTACTGAAGTAGGAAAACTACAAATAACCACCTTAAGTCCTAAACACATTTGGACTTAATTACAATCCCATACACCCTTACACCCCGAACCTCGTAACTATACTTTGATAGGCCCCTCCACTACAACAAATTCTGCCTCCGCTGAAATCAAAAATTATCGCTAGAAAGGCCAAATATGTCGGTAAAAATTCTACTGACAAATTATTTTTTGACGCAAAGTTGTCACTACATCTCGATCGTTAGTATTAAAGCCGACAAACGCGATGTATGTCGGCAGAAAAACGGGCGACATCAATTTATGTCGACAGTTTAAATCTAACAACAGACATTTTCTGTCGCTAGTACAACTACCAACAAGTAAATTTAGTCGTTATGTAGATAAGTGACAATTATTTGTCACCAGTAGATATGATTACATCTTTATGGCGACACACATGTTTGTCGCCTGTATCACGACCAAATAAAAAAAATAATGGGTATTTTTACATATATGCAGAAATGCACCCAAAATTCCAACACTACTCAAACATATATGCACAATTGTGCTCAAATCCAAGATCAACCCTCCAAAAGTGGGATTTTATACATCACAAACAAGAAGAATACTACATAATAACTATTTTTCATCCTTAGCCGAGTTAAAGAGTCGTATAAATTAAAGAGTCGTACAAATTAAAGCAGTATTAAGTTAACAAAACAAGCAGCTCGCGTTTCAAAGTTCAAAAACTATTACATCTAGAGGAACCAAGTGCCCAGAAATTAGCTACTAATTGTTATATCATCAAGTGTCCACAATCACCGGCATGTACTTATTTGGGTCCTTTGATGCCCTGAACCTATACGAGCGACGCTAAAACCTGCAAACAATGAAAAAAAGAATCATAAGATAGTGGTTGTATGGTTTAACAAACCACAAAACTGCTAAAGCTTGAGTAGAATAAGTAAAATGACCAACCACAAAACTGCTAAAGCTTTAGATCAGAATACAACCACGCAAAATCAAATAAGCAATTACACATATACCAATTGACAGTGACCCTAATGACATAAATTGAGTACTAGACATGGGCCAAGCTGATTAAACCACCAAAACTAAATAAATCTAATATTTGATTCACCAATCTAGTATGTAGCAATAAATGTTGAAACTGGCATGAACAAATCACGGATCAGGGCATGAATGTAAATTTATTAACTCAAATTATGCATAGATCTAAATGGTTCCATTGATCTGCATGCTCAGTAAACACATATCTGAAGTATGTGGAGTCATTACCTTGCTCTTGGTGACAGAGTCATTAACATTGATGCCAGGGAACCAAAAGGGTTCTATTGATTTGCATCTGGTAGAGCCTCTTGACACCGGTGGTGGTCTCCTCCGAGACACCGACGAGCCTGTCCTTCATCTTGTGGTACACCGACGAGCACACACAAGCAATCGAATTGACCTAACATCAAATGCAAAAATCACTTCTTATCAACCAACTTAAGTAATTTTTCCTTCACAAACAAGTTAAGCAATCTGTCCTTATCAATCAACTTAAGAAACTTTTTCTTATCATTCAAGTTAAACAATCTGTTTCTACGTAAACCGCTTACCAAACCAGAAAACACTACATCGGTTGCATCTGTCCTCATCTCGGAATAGCAGTATGTCTTCCTAGGATAAGACCGAGTGTCGGAGTGTGTTAGTGATATCATCTGGTCTTCCTTAAGCATTGGAGAAGTCTATCGTTCCGATCTCACTCAGATGATGTTGTATGCCCATGTCAATTATTGTCCCCTGAGAATGACAAATAAATCGTCAAACAAAAGGTTATCAAATTTCTGGTACCTATAGCTCAAAAACTCATTCGATACCCAAATTAGTCAGGCAATAAGTATAGAATAGAAAAACAGAACGATAAGTTACAACTTTTCCTCATCAGATATCACTCCTTTGGATATTGGCTTCCTAAGAATATCTGCCATTTTCTTCCCCAACTAGAGAAATTAGAACTCGTGCTGGTAGTATTGTCCAACAATAAGATGCAATCAGAAAAACATGTCATGCTCACATTACTCCCTGAAATTAGAAACATCATCATGATCAACAAATAATAACATTGCATCTTCTGTAGATAAGAGTATAGCAGAGTTAGAACTTCACCTATTAAAAGATAAAGTCGTCCTCCAAGCAATTCTGCCAAGCACCAGAGGTTTGGCAATATCAACAGTGGACATTAGATTTACTTGTGATCTCACCAGAAATATTATCATTTACCCCAGACCTCCTTTACCTTAGAATAAGACGAAACATCATCAGTGATAATAGCATAATTAAAAAAGCTTCAATTTTGGGTAATGAAACATACTACCAAGCATAAATAAAAAAGATTCAATTTTTGGGAAGCAAAATGGAGTAGTTGGCAGAACTGATCACCAGGTTAATATTTGTGTCATCTAAGCAGACCCTTGGATTACCACAGAAGTTGAAACTCGAGAATAAACGCCTAGAACCAAAAAACTCTTATCAGAACCCAAATCAAAACCCAATATACAAAACTGCAAAATCTTTGAAAGTATAAAAAAGGACACCGCACAGGTAGGAAAACTAGAAGGTTCCTCTCAAATGCACCTAAAATCGTTTCTCTTCATTGCCACTGTGCGAAATGAATCCAAAAAAGGGTGTGTCAGCACCTAGAATAATCATTAGCACTGTTAAGCGGATCACTGGAGATAAATGTAGCTACAGAAACAGGTGTTATATGCTTGAATGTTCGTTCACTGTCAAGGAACTGACTAGAAATACCCAATTTTTTCATCAGGAATCAATGTATCAACTTTATCTACCGAATCAAATGACTGCAACAAAAACTCTACCCAATGAGCTCACTCATTTTGTCCTTGCACAAAAGATAAATGTCGAAAATGTAACTAGAACCCTGGAATTTCTATACATAAAACCCCCTTCATTAGAACCCTGGAAATTAATAATGAAGACAAACAAACACATAGGGGGTTAGCTAATTCGTAGCAAGACATATACATGAATTCATAAGAAACCAATCCATACACCCATTATATACCACTTGGAGTACTTACCTAATATTATAGTCCATATTGTGAACCTTTACTTTCTTTATCCTTGACAGCAGGTCATAATGTCGTTATGAGCTAAACCAAATCAGGCTGAAAATGTTAAACCGAATCAGGCTGCCAACATTGATCTGTTTCACTCAATGCAAAATCCTGCAGTTGTGAAACAGTCTCCATAAAGCCCATGTACAAATGTTCAATAGATCATTAAGCAAAGTTGAAGGAGAAGAATAGGAATTCTTACAAAAATCAATAGCAATTGTATAAACTAAAAGAAGGTAAAATCACCTAAAATGTCAAAATGAAAGAATATAAGAATTATACCTCAAAAAATATAAGAACTATCCGATATACTACTTAAAGTACCAGCAGAACATAAAAAGAAAATGACGGGTAATTCTAGAAACTACTGCAAGTAGAGTGTAAGAATTATTCGACTTATTACTCAAAGTACTCAGCATGGAGGAGGAGGAGGAGGAAGAGGACAGACAAACATCACCAAGACTACAACCACAGAAAAATAGTCAATATTCTGGAGATAAACTGGCAAAAGGCTATGTGGCTTCTTCATAAACCCTCTACATTACTGTATGCTTCCCTCTCAATCGGGAAAATAATCCTCGATTTAGGGTTTCTGCTCTATCTCACATGAGAGAGTAAAAGGGGAGTGAATATGGGATAGGTACATACTCAAGCACATGGAGGAGGAGGAGAATATACCTGTTTCGAGAGAGTTCCCTCGTGTGAGAGCTTGAGACCCATTCGTGGTTGTTCTTCGATGAAAGTAAGAACTGCTGAAACTCAAAGTTAAATCTCTGGCTTTAAGGGAAAGAGGTGAAGAGAAAGATAAAGGGATTACTTTTTCACCAGACGAGGTTGTGTCGATCTGAAGATGGTCGAGAGCAAGCAGAGGGAAGGGGCGACAAGGCGAAGTATCCAACAGAGAGATGGGAGAGAGATAGAGCTGAGCTGAGAATCAAAATTTTAAGTGTATGTTAAAGATTAGAATCAGTTCCATCTAGAAAACTCATCAGTATTCAAACATTTAATTATGTTAAAGCAAACATGTCACGATCAACAATTCAGAACATAACAGCAGCGTGTAACAACCATTAATTCAGAATGCATAATGCAACTCACCTTATCACTACCACTCGGACATTTTGACGAATATATTGTACCTAAGAAGTTGGTTACAAGACCACAATTGAGAGATAGAGAGGCTTAAAAACTAGAGAACTAAATTGCAGAAATCATGCGATCTATTTAATAGGATGATCCACATGTATTGGTTTCTATCTCAATCTTCTTGCATGACTGTTGAATAAAGAGATGCAAGTGCACGTACCGTAGGGGCATCTGACATTGAAGAACCACATGGACTAACGAGTGGAATAACCCCTGAGACATCAGAAAGGTTACCAAGTGCAAAAACAAACTCAACACTGGAGGTAATGGCAGGAGCCTTCTAGTACGAGTGCTGTAACCCAGAATCCAGTAGTCCAAGCAGTGACAAGAGTGGTGCTGAACCTACAGCTGTTTCCACCTGTCACATGATAGATTACATTTAGACATCACAATCTTATTTTACAATTTAAGAATAAATTTACCAAATAGAGAACTCAAGAAAGTGCAGTCCAACTTGCATAAATGAGTAAACTATTCCACCATCAGGATTATTAGAAGGAGCAAGAGAACTTGAGAATGTCATTCAATAAGGGGATTCATAAGTGCGAGCCAAAGGCTACCTGAAAACTGCAACTCCACTTTAATTTTTATCTTTTAGATGTTATAGGAATATGTATATCATTTTTGAGATATCATAATCTCCTCTAAAACACATAAACACCGAAATAACATAGATAGTATTCTAGTAAAGATTCCAGTTCACGAAATATCAGGACTTAAATGAGTATCCATATGTTTAAATTGGATATCACAATATTCTTATGAAAAAATTGATGAATTTCAAGGCAAAACTTTACAATGAAAGTATAAGATCATGGAGAACACCATGAAATCTCAAAATACCCAACCAACAGCAGTCAGAAACTAAAAACATCACTCGAAAAGAAAGAACACAGAAATCCCAATTTTTATAAAATCTGCTGGAAACCGTAAACATGAAATTAAAAAAAAAAAACACCCATGCAAAACTAAACCTAAATCAGTAACATGCAGGTCAAATCCCCCAATTCCGCAATTCAAACTCAAATTGGGTCACTTTATTCTAAAATACAATCAATCGAAACATGGGCTTTTTCTTATGGGGAATAATTTTTCATGTGATTGAAGAGAGAATCATGAGATTTACAGGATACAAGAAAGGAATACAAAGAGTCTGAGGGAGAAGAGTTACGTACCTGAAGGCCGGGATCGAGTAACAAGAAACCCTTCCAGAGACGGTCACAGAGTCTTCATTGAGATGGGTCGTTGATATTGAGTAGAATTTTTATCGATTGTTTTGAAGGGCGGATTGCACGATTGAAGATAGGATCATGCGATTGTGAGAAAAGTTTCACAGAGAGATGCGCGGAGAGAGAGATGACTACCGTCTGAGTGTAAAGATGAAAGAGTCACATGTCCGCCGCAGAGGATTTGATCCATCGAAGATGGGATGGCCAGTTGAAGGGATTGAAGGAATTGAAGGTTGGGATCGGCGCAGAGGAGTCCGAGGATTGTGTGAGAGAGTCGTATGAGTGCGAGAGTCCGGTTAATATTCTCGTAACACGTGTGTTAGTGGGAATTATTCTTTTATTCCCTCCTTACATTTCGGGAGTGCGGTAAACACCAATTTTTTACCCTCCATTTTTTTTCACTTTTTTTTTGCAGGAGTTGACAATTGGGTATGTCACCAAAATAAGTAATTATCAAACTTAAATAACATAATCATTAACTAAATTTTTGGGTAGAATAAAATAAAAATCAAAAGGTCAGCAAAAAAATCATATGCATCGACAAACAAAAATATTGTCGATTAATCGCGTAACTACCTACATAAAACCGTGTGTCGACCAAAAAACTGTCAACAAAGGTCATATTTGTTGTAGTGCTCAAATTGGAGTGTGAATTTTTAACACTCCCAATACGGATTTAAGAAACTTAAAAATATGAGAATATAGAGGTTTGCAAGGTAAATTAGCAAGTTGGTGAGAGAGAAGACACATGAATCAGTTGCAGAACTCATGCATTAACCATGTCTATAATCAGATGATAATCATATTCAATGTGCTTTGTTCTTTCATGGAAGACTACATTTATTGTCACTGTACATTACTAGAGATGACTGAGAGAAATGCCTAAATGCTTCAATAAGAAAAGAAACCACCGTACCTCACAAGTTGTTGAAGTCAACCCTCTGTTGATGCCATTGCATGTTTCTTTGACCTCCAACAGACCAAGCGGTCACCCAAATAGAACAAATACCCAGTAGTAGACCTTCTTGTGTCAACGCATCCAGCCTAGCCTGAATCTAAGTAAGCCTTCAAATAAATTTCATTTGCAGCTGGGAAGAACATTAACCAATACTCCCTCGTAAATACCTCAAAACATGGTGTACTTCTCTAAGATGCTCAGCTAATTAGTTTATGAACATCAAAGCACGTATCTGGTCTAGCACTGCATAAGTATAATAACTTTCCAGCAACACTCATGTAAGTAGCTTCCGCAGCATCAAAAGGTAATTATTAGAAATTTGCTGAAGCTTAATATTCACCTTCATTGGAATTGTTGCAGGCTTGCAATTACTGTAACCACTTGCATTTGAAATGTAGATTGCAAACTTCTTTTGGCACAAGTAGATACATGACTGGTTTTTTGCAATTTCAAAACCAAGAAAGCAATGTACTGGCTCAAGGTTTCAACTGACATTATACCGTTGTCTAGAAGCTTATTTCAAACCATACAAGGACATCCTCAATTTGCAGACCAAAGTACATGAGTCATGAAAAGAATGATTAGCCACCTTACCTCTGTGGCAACTCCGTGTAAACCTCTTCTGGTAAATCCCCATTTAAGAAGGTATTAGTAACATCCATTTGCTACAATGTCCAGCAACAAACAACAGACAAAGCCAACACACACTTCAAATTAGGAAGTTTGACAACTAGAGAGAAGGTCTCGGTATATTAAATACCCCGTGTTTATGTATATCATTGATTGATGCTAAATTAGGACCAATTTGGAACGTGGCGGTTCAGGAGGGGGCTTGGGGCGGGTTTTGCTCTCCCTTACCATGAATGATAAAAATATTCATTATGGTATAAAGGCATTTGTAAGAAAATTATGCGTGATTTTTTGCTTAACTTTCTTTAAGAAAATTTACGAACTTTGAATCTATATAACAAATTAGGACTGTGCGGTTATCGAGAGTCAGGAATGCATATTAGCCTATTAGATCGAGTGAATTTGAACCATTGGATGCAACATTTTTAAGGGTAGTTTTTGAGACAAACAATGGGAGGAAAGAATTCATGCCATTAAAGCATTATTCCAATCAATTTTGTAGTAATTCTTCACACCACTTATGAGTTTGGGACAGTAGGACTACGTAATGATTACACTCCCAACATCCTCACTAACTTTCACTGACTTTGATGTCCTTACTACTTTGTGAGTCGCAAAAAAAAAGTGCACAAAACTTTTAGAACTGATAAAAATAAAATAGGGGCCAAAATATTGGAATTGAGAGAGTAGAAAGGTAACATTTCTGAAATTAAAATGATTAATTTCTACTAATTGTCTGCAAACTTACCAACTATTGAATCGATTTTTCTTTTTACGAACTACAATTATTTGTGATAACTAAAAGAAAATAAAATTAACTTTTTTTATAGAACTTCATGTTATCATTTTAGGTAGTGCCCTGTGAGCACATGTAATTTTACAGTGTGTGTATGTATGAGATGACACTTAGTTTAAACGCGCAAGGTAACCCGTCGTAATTGTCGCCTTATAAACTTTCAATTGCATTTTTTTACCTTTTCCAGGCTTTTCTTTTGCCGTCATCTTTGTCATTATCTCCAGCAGTGTGGGAGACAGGGTATTGCAGAATCTACGTGAGGATGATGCATACTTGAAATAGCAGATGAATCAAAATTGTTTATTTCTATCTCTTAAATTTGAGTGTTTTCAATTTACAGAATATTTTAACTTTTGTCTAGTCTACCAAAACGTCTACCAAAACTTATTGTCAAGTTATAAAAGTGACCCCTAAGATTTTCCAAAATTGGGTACTTGAACTTCCCGTTTCACATGCCTACTTGCCTAGGCCAGAATTAAGTCAGCCAAAGTTTATATAAGTCGTGTAGTAAAGTTATCTTTCAAGTTTTGACTTAATGGTGCTTGTCCGGTGTCTCAAAACATCCATCCACTACACCAATCTATTTATCTTTCTTGCATGCGCATTTTATGAGACGACGGGCCTCCACTTTTAACGTGAGGACACTAATTTCATTCATATTTTGAGTCTGATTTCAACACAAAATATAACATGACTACATTGTATAAATAAGTTCGCCTCTCAAATTCGTGCAAAGGAATTTGATGAAGAAAAGGACAGGTAGCATATGATAGTTAAAAGTAAAACTATGTTCACAATGAGATGTTGGAGGATTCTAAAGTGATTATATAGTATGTTAGTAGACTGGAGTCATGGTTTCTAAACCATAACTGCTTCACTATATTACTCCTCCAAAAGTAACAAACATGTTGTTGGTAATCAATGCATATATTTTCCAAATGATGCAAGCAACTTAGAATTGATATTGTAATCACTCGGAGCGTAAGTGTGCATACATTGTTCCAAGTGAGTAAATCAGTTATGTCTGTAGACACGAACACGTTGATACCGGCCGATATGCCAATAATCTAGCACACAATAACGTGACCAACGACGGTTGGCTGCCACTGATCGATCTTCACCCATCTCGAAGTGAAAAGAAAAATGAACGAACAGACGGTCTCGAAAAAGAATGCTTTCTTTGTCGCGATTTTTCGAAACGGTCGCGCCTAGTAAGCCCGGCGAGTCCACAGTGGCCGTACACCCGCTGAGCGAAAAGGTTTCCTCGGTGGCGTCACTCAAGACTACTTGAAGTGCTAATGCTCTTAGAACTCCGCCGGTACATTGGGCAATAATATAAATAAAGGCACGCGAAGGGGAAATCGCGCCGATGAGCGCAACGGATAGACTGACGGTCGGGTTTTTATGACTGCCGATATGGGGGCTGTAGCAAGAACTAGTATTGCGACCGTGATCGCTATAAGAATCGAGGGAGATGAAGAGGAGAGGAGTAGCAGGCAAGAACCTTTGTACCTCAACTACAAGGCGGCTGGTCTTGTAGTTGTCCACTGTTGGGGTAAGGATTATATTCGACAATAGTAGACAATTAATAATTAATAATTTTTTTTGTCTCATTTTAGGTGTTGTTCATTGCGTTCATTAATATATTAAGACTTTAGTTTCTACGAAGTAACTAAACAGTTTGATTAATTTCTTGCTTGTTGCGTAAATGATTGAAACAGAACGGGATCTATGAATTCCTTGAGTATAGTGTTAGCAATTGGTGCGCCCATGTGGGGTGCCCAATGCAATTACCGTAACCTTATGGGGTTAGTTGCACTAATGCACAAACTAAAGGGGTTAGTAGCTAAGGCTCAAACCCTAGGGGTTTATGTGCAAACCTAGGAGAAGTTTTGCCTATATAAGGAGGCAGCCTCCTACACATTATGCTAAGGTTAATGGCTATTCCATAGAGAAAAGTTACTCTGTCTAGATTCATACTAGTTGTAGAGAACCCTAGTCTCTCTCCAACTTCATCCAAGAAAGTGGAACGTGGTGTGGATCACAGTGTACGTCCTCGAGATTTACACTAGATTGGTGGGAGCAAGATCAAGAAGGAGGCGCGTGAAAGCAAGCAACAAACGATCATCCGCTGCATTAAGGAGCTTAGGAAGACAAGGTAAACACATGAATCTTCCGCTATAATTCAAGTTGTAGATTTGTATGTGATAGATCCTTCCTGCCCTTCATTGGTATCAGAGCCATAAGTTTGTTTTTCGTGCCTCGATATGCGTTCCCGAATCTGATTTAAAAATCGAGTTTCTGAAATTTCATAACCAGTAGAAGAAACCTATATGGTTAGGTAGGGTTTTTCACGAGGATTCCAGAAATATAAATTTTATAATTTTTGGATTTACGATGAATTAGTTATGATTTTTTAAAGATTCGGAACTGTATTAATCTGGACTGCTAGATCCAATCAGTAGAACACGTTTTTCAAAGACTTGTTAAAATTGGATTTTGACCACATAATCGGGATCAGGACGAAAAGACGATCCCGGAAAAATTAATTTCGTCGGTAACGGAGCACGGGAAGGCGGCGCGTGGGCTTCACGCGCCACCGACGCCGCCTCCACGCGCGGCCACGCCGCCACGCGCCGCACGTGCCAAAGGGCTGGCGGCGGCTGCTGACGTGCCCCCTACGGCTGACGTGGCAGATGACGTGGCGGTGCCACGTCAGCAAGTGGCTGACGTTGCGATGGCGTGGCAGTCACGTGTCGGCTGGCGTGGCAGCTGACGTGGCGGTGACGTGGCACCTGACGTCAGCATAGGTTCTGACGTGGCATGCTGACGTGGCACGTGGCCGACGTCGGCGCGTGGCGGAGGCGGAAGCGCCCATGCGCGGCGGCGCGTGAGGGCGCGTGTGGCCTCCTCCCGCCGTCATTTTTCGTATGGTTTTTTCCTAGGGACTCCAAATTAAATTTCCTATTTTTTGGATATTTTTTCATAATTTTTGGAGCGACGGAAAATTTTAGTAATTTCTAGATTAATTAATTAGTGTTTAGCACACTTCCCGAGGCAGTTTGACGACCTTAAACATACTGTTTTGAGCCCAAATTTTTTCTGGAGACTTAGGTCATTTTTCTCTACCTTTTGCCATAGGTGGTGAGACCCTAAGTGGTAGGGAGCAATTTTCGATCTTTTTAGTTGATTAGATTATTGCTTATTAATTTCCATTAATTAGAGCTTAATTCTGGAAATTTCCAGAAAATTCCAGTATGTTTATGATATTGTTATACATGCTGTTGTGGGTTGAATGGATGTATTTGGTGCATGGATGTGGCATAGATTTTTTATATTTTGTTTTTGGTTTTGATTTTTGAATATGTAATCAAAATACAGCATGTGTGTCGTGCCTCTCTATACTCTAGTGTCTTCTCTTCTCATCCACTCGCCTCTATGAGGTTACTTATTATTAAAAATAAGATAGTTAGTAGAGATTGAAGATTGAAGCTTCAAGAGAGGTGGCCAAAGCAAAAGCTGTGGCGCAAGGTGCATGGAGCAAATAGATGGTCTAAATGAGCCTCAAGCTTGGAGACCTCAAGAAGGCGAGATGGCATGAGATGGCGTTCAAGACTTGCTCAAAAAGTACTCTCAATAGTGGGAGTGCACCTTAGGGGCCACATCCATTGCATATTTATTTATGCTTATGCTTGTTTTATGTTATAACTGCGTGTGATTGAATATATATGTTCAACCTCGCATGCAAAGAGCTCACATGAGGACATGATTAAAATTGATAGGAAATCACAAGTGATGAGATTTGATTCCTAGGATATACGCTAGGTTTTGGTGGAGTCCTTGTGAGGAACTATTAAGTTTTAATCGATGTCACATGTTATTTTGGAGCTAAGTAAATGCTAGTGATTAACTTCCACAATGTCTCTATCAATCGTGTCTAAATTCAAACTGTAAAGGCTAAATGGTGACAACAAACGATATGATGAGTCGTAGTACTATGTAACCATCCATTGGACATAGGTTGTCAGCCACCTACAAACATGGTCGAACCTGTGATGAATAAGTTGTCACAGCAGCACGTAGACATTATCTTTAGGCTCACCCATAGTGGGAGTCAGCAGTGAAGATAATGTCATAGAGCATGCTATGAAAAGGTGGGGAAATTACCTCATCAGCATGTTCATGACCACTTTTAAAATTGTAGGAATTGGCCAAGGAAGAATCTTGGATCCAGCCTAGCCATTTGCGTACATAAATTGTGAGTAGTGACTCATAATAAATCTTCCTTAGCTATGAGTTATGGCTCATGTCATAATATTGAGCACTCGAATTTAACGTCTGAGATTGATGCCATATATGATAAAAGAGTTAAGGGCTGTCAGGTACAAACTATCCGTTTTGTAATTTGTTGCAATCTCTGCCACGTTTCACGAAGCGTTATATGACACACTTTGCAAGTGTCAGAATGTTTGGATAAGACCAAAACATCACTCTGTTCTAGGATCTAAGCAAAATGAGTTTGCTAAGAATGCTAGTCCAGCATACTTCGGATGTCTAAGCAATATATGATTGCTAAAGGCTGTTGGAGAAGTATGATCATACTTAGTGAAGTATGATAGGCAGATATAGTCCCTAGCCCGGTATTAGGACCAAGGCAACAGGTGGGGCATGGATAAGGGAATTTAGGGGCAATATTGGTATAAGACCGATTTTACTCAAGACTGGCAAACGCAAAAGGAGCAAAGGAGTTTTTCCTAAGACAATAGAAAGGGCCAGACCTGGCAAATAACTTCTCGTCTAAGGATCCGTAGGATTGTCTTTGAGGGAGCAGCCACTAAAAGTTGTTTTGGTCACAGCTTTAACTTTGGATATGGTTATATCATGGTATTTGCGTTCTTAAGATTCTAGCATAAGTGACGCCTCAGAATTCTTGGATGTCAACTTAAGGGTATGACTTAAGATTCTGATATGTGGCGCGCTAGATTAAGACACACAATTCCAGGAAAGGATGTTCAGGCTGGCTAGGGTAGGCCTCTTTGGAGCATATCCCGTTGATGAATTGACATCGAAAGGAAGACCATAAGGGTAACCACGCAAGACAATGATGAACCTAGGATATTGTCCCAGGATCTTTCGTCACCTGACGAGAAGGAATTTGGAGTTAGACCCTAGATGGAAGAAACGTATCTCCATGGAGTAACGTACCTTCTCATGCTATTCGGAGCATCCTAGGGGTTGCGCATTTGAAACGCAATAGCCGATAAGTAGAGTAACATAAATGGATTCACGAGATATATGATTTCTCATAGTAGATGTCCATAATTAAGGGATATGTTCGTAGAGATGATGATCTCCACGAGCATGGAGGATACCGCTGGAAGATACCCGTTCATTAAATCAATTATGAGGAATTAGTCCCTCAAGGATCCTTTGAACAGTGGGAGTTACTTTCCAAGCTGGGTTCCCATCCATAAGGGATGAGAGAAAATGATGATCCTCCTATGCAAAGGAATTTCTCATAGGAGCATACCCATCGACTACTTGAGATCGAAGGGATGATCTTAAGGATCACCTTGCATAACGATAGGATAGAATCCTAGGCCTTATCGTTCCCTAATTATGAAGAATGAATAGTAAGCTTTGCAGGATGAATTAGAGTCTATAAAGGGCCAACCGAGTTTAAGGCTAGGTTGGATATCCGACTGGATGGAAGACTATTGGAGATTAATGGATTTACAAGGTCAATCAGAGACCCAAACGGAAGCGTGGTAAGGCATATGACTTGCGTAGAAGCAAAGAAGGCTACACTCATTCTGAGAGTAGACATCGACGAGTTTGAGTCGATCCGACGAATTTGCGTTGATTCAACAAGTATCCTTCCCAAAGGTTTGGGTGGTAAGGATTACGTTGATTCGCTTGGTAGCATCAATATTTATGGATCCATTCTCGATAAACGTGATGACTGAATTTCTCAATGGAGAAATCCTAAAGGTGACTAAGGTCAAATGCACAGAACGTGTGGAAGCTATTTAAGTCCATATGGGATCTTATGTAGTCCTCTGGACAGCAGTATTTCATCAGGGATCGTTTACTATATGTTTACGATAACAAATAGAAACCGCTGTAGATCACTCTCACTAGTAGAGAGTTAATAATCACGTCACTTGATATCGATGACACACTATTGGCTAGTGGAGCTTAGGGATTGTTCGAGTCCCCTAAGGAGTAACAGTACTCCTGTAGCTCAGCGCAAGAACTTACGAGCCTAGACATGTGCCCTAAAAGACACCATATAAGATTGACCAAATGACCAGAGTGCCCGATGCATTAGGAGTCTTCTATACACTATGGTGTATACTCAGACCTAGCGAACGCTATGCAATCGGAAGAATTGGGTTTCAGGATATTCCAATTTAAGACACAAGATTGTAACCAGGATACTCTATATGATGGATCACGTGCTATATCTATCGAAGATGATGCTTCGACTAGTTAGCCATACATGCTAACTAGGGTGGGGACCTAGATGCACATGGATTCAACTCAGGCTATTTTCCATGCTCGATGATAGACTCGCATGGAACAAATGCAATATAAGTGTTGCATGATCGTATTGGACCGCTCCATTGACCATGGAAGCGTAGAACGATAGCCTGTTCTGCCATAGGCCAGAAATGTGTTTAACAAAAAAGGTTTTCTTGCAAGCTTATGAGCTGTCGACAAAACCGATTACCATGAGCTGTACTAGCATACGGCTATAGCACTGCGGTGAAGTCAAACACATAGACAACGGTACTATTTCACAAAAGGTGAAATGACTACCTAAAGAGTAATCCTGGAGTGGATCGACTATGGGCCAGGATGTTGGCTCATCCCATTCCTAAACAACTTAAGAATTGTCTTTGTGGATTGATTTAGAAAATTGGGACTTGATAGTCGATAACTAGTAATATGATTGATGAGCACACGAGACATTGATTGACTGGATTTTAATTGGATTTGTTTTAATCAGCATGTTATTTTGATACATGTATGATATGTTACATTTACGGTACTGGAATATAGCATGTCACGCAGACACTAGGTCGGCTCACTCACACGAGCGACCGCCTTCGCAGTATCCCGGATATGTCTGGGTGTGGCGGAAGATGAGACAGAATCCCGATAAGCGCTGAAAGCCTACAATATGATATGAGATGCCTTCTTCATATGAGCATATGGCCTTTGATAAGAGCTTGATGTCTATCAGTAGAGCTGGGAGCCTGTCAGACGGATTCAACTGTCGCATTGGAAATAAGTTCCAAGGTGAGGTTGGTTATGGCCAATCGAACATGGTTATTACCCCGAACCATGTATAGTCTGCGTAGAGAAAGCCAGATGCGAGAGCTGATAATTGTTCACAATAGTGTGACATGGCAGTACTCGGGCTGGTGGCCATAAGGGCTACCGGATAGACATCTGCATAGTGGTCCTTTGCAAGGATAAGACATGCGCTCTGATCAGAGTCTAAACACTATGGCGCATATTCCCCCTTGAATAACGCGCGCTTATGAGTGACCATGAGGTGATGAGTAGAATTAGTCCCTGGGATTCCTCATCGTGTGAGCCTCGTCGATCACATAAAGGTGATTGACACTGTATACCCTTTGTACTTACGTCTATGTCATGAGGAGACGGGTCGGTGGTGCTACTTTGGCGTGACACCTTACGGCTATGGATGATTCGGCCTTCCGGACACTGCTGGGAAAGCAGCTGAGCCGAATCTGAGCGACACATGTATGTAAGGAAAGATTCTCGTTGCATCGCTCTTTATTATCTTCATTGGGCCCACCTGCAAGATCTTATGGGATCATGTAGGATATGAAAATATAAAGGAGATGTGGACTCATTGGAGCATGGCCTTCGGGACAAGGCAGGTGCTCATGATCCACGAGATGACAATCGGAGGAATCTGGGGAATACGAGAGTTACAGAGAGCATTATTACTGTTATATGTTTTAAGGGTGCCTTCCTGCGCTGGCTATACGAGTTTGGTATGTGGATCTCCCGAGATGGTGCCTTCCCATGCTGGCTATACGAGTTTGGTGTACAGATTTCCCGAAATGCAGGTGCTCTCAACGGTCACACACCACGGCCACACAATACTCTTTTGTAGATGATAGAAAGTTGGAGATTGATAGAGACTGGAAGGATTGTGCAACCCCACAGTGCGAGTGGGAGATGTTAGCAATTGGTGCGCCCATGTGGGGTGCCCAATGCAATTATCGTAACCTTATGGGGTTAGTTGCACTAATGCACAAACTAGAGGGGTTAGTAGCTAAGGCTCAAACCCTAGAGGTTTATGTGCAAACCTAGGAGAAGTTTTCCCTATATAAGGAGGCAGCCTCCTACACATTATGCTAAGGCTAATGGCTATTCCATAGAGAAAAGTTACTCTGTCTAGATTCATACTAGTTGTAGTGAACCATAGTCTCTCTCCAACTTCATCCAAGGAGGTGGAACGTGGTGTGGATCACAGTGTTCGTCCTCGAGATTCACACTAGATTGGTGGGAGCAAGATCAAGAAGGAGGCGCGTGAAAGCAAGCAACAAACGATTATCCGCTGCATTAAGGAGCTTAGGAAGACAAGGTAAACACATGAATCTTCCGCTATAATTCATGTTGTAGATCTGTATGTGATAGATCCTTCCTGCCTTTCATATAGAAATTCCGTAAACTGTGAAGAAACACACTATTCCGATGCCAAATTATGTCGTGTAGTGGCTGTTGTGATGAGGAAAGACTCAAAATACCCCGGTGTTGTACTTAAAATACCATAATACCACCGTTCCACGAAAAAATCCCAAAAGGCCACTGTTTTAAAAGCTCATTTTGTTCTTGAGGTTTCCGACTTTAAAACCTGTTATGTTTTGGGTGATCAAAACCCTACCTTAAATTGGCAAACTAACATGCAAAGGAGGCAAAGGAATTGAAGTTGCAGGAATTGGGGTTGCTCAGAGGTCCTACGACCTAATTTGAGAGGTCGTGCGACCTCGGCTGTTGGTCCCAGAGGTCGTGCGACCTAGTTTTGCAGGTCGTGCATGCGACCTAGTTCGGGTTGGGCAGTTTTTCGGAATTGTTTCCTTGTTCGTTTTGACAACTTTTGGACGATGCTTTGGGCACAAGTCAGTAGTATAGACCTATATATGGGTGTAGGGCTCTTCTATTGACAAGTGTGGTTGATTGCAATCGGATTTTCATCAATATAATTGGTTTCGTTTGGCCGTGAATATAGCTAATCTCAAAACTTGTGAACCACGTTAAATTGCTTGTGTTCTTCGTCTTGTTCTTTCGTTTCATCGTTTCTTCTTGATTCCTAACAAGTGGTTCATCGCTTCCACTCTTGTTTTCTAACAAAATCTCTTTCCAATCTTGAGGTTTTTCTAGATGTTGGACAGTTTCGGCAGTAAAACCTGAAGATCAAAATGAGGTTTTGAGTAGAAAAACCTCAAGACCATAACGAGGTTTTAACATTTTAACTGCATTTTTTATTCGCTTTAAGATAAATACATATCACAATTCCCACAACTATGTTTAGAAAAATTTCACCAAATAAATTAAGAATAAAATCGTGTTGGAGAAATAAGAAAACAAACCAACAAATGTATTACCATAATTTGTATAAAAAATTGGGGTCGATTACTTATTATCCACATCCAATATGGTATAATGATTCTCCTCAATATATATATATATATATATATATATATATATATATATATAGCATAATGATTCATTTGACACCTCCAGTTTGAAAACCCTCTTATAACCACTCTCAGTTTACAATTCTTAACAATTAGCAGCTGCGGCAACTTTTGTCCACAAATTTCTGTTAGTTAACGGTTTTTAGAGGGTAAAGTGGTCTAATAAAAAAGAAATGAACATGATGAAGAATACCGCCATACAGCCGCCATCCCCGCAAAATAAACCCAGAATAGCTTCCAACTCCGTCTTCGTCTAAGCCTCCAAAAACCACCACAATTAGCATCTCCATTAGATTGAAACGAGTTCATCAATTTGCAGTAATTGAACAATCAACGAGACCCACCGGAAATCTCAATCCATTTTTGTTAACATAAAAAAAGAAACCGCAATGCCCGACTCCAAACCTACTCGAAAGAAACGGATATGCAGATTCGGAAATGTTGGGGAATCAAAGGTGCTTTGAATGTACTTGAGCTTAGCAAGGAGTTGGCGACGAAGCTGGGGAAGAAATGGACCAAACAAAGGAGCACGAGACGAAGGAACCAATCTGGAGAAGCAGACTGTTTGTGCGAAGTGGTGGGGGCCTTCGTGCGAAGAGATATTCTCTTGTGCGAAGACATCGCTGGAGGCGGCCAATTAGTTGTTTCCTTGTTCGTAGCTCATTTTTTGGTATTTCTTAGGGCACAAGTTGTTTAGTAGACCTATATAAAGGCTATAGGTCATGATCTACATTGTGTGGGTTGTATTCGTGGGTTTCTTTCAATAAAATCGGGATTTTCGGGTCGTGGAGGTAGTTAGCTCATCGCTAGTGAAACACGTTATATCGGGTGTGTTCTTGTTTTCTTGTTTTGATCGTTATCATCGTTCTCTAATCTTTACCCGGATCATAACAGGAAAAGAGGAAAAGGAAGAACAACAAAAGAAAAGAAAAGAAAAAAGGACAAAGATGAAGAATCAGCCGGCGTTCTCCAGCGTCATCTCCGGCATCGTTCTCCGGCGTCATCCCTGGAGTCGTTCTCTTATCCCTCTTACTCTCGTTCTCTCGTCTCTCACTCTCGTTCTCTTTGTCGCTCCCTCTGACTGAACCTAGATCTGGGTTGTGATGTTGAGGCGGCGGCGTGATGAAAAGGCGATCGTGGCCGTTGTCGTGGCGGTGCACGGTGGTTTCTTCTTCTTCTTCTTCTTCTTCTTCTTCTTCTTCTTCTTCTTCTTCTTCTTCTTTTGCTTATATTCTGTGATGTTCTTTTATTTCTTTTATTTGCCTTTTTTTTCATATGAAACTTTTTGTCAAAGACCATTATAACCTCACAGAGTTAGTTCTACTTAACGGAAAATAGCCCAGTTTGTTAAATGCAAACAAAAATAAACATTATGTGTTAATCAGTTAGTTTCAAACTGGAGGTGTCACATGAATAATTATGCCATAATGGAGGTAGGTAATAAGTAAATGACCCTAAAAATTGGACAAGGTTACTTGGTCAATTAGAGTATCAAAAACAATGTTAACATGTAATACATCATAAGAAGTGCACAACATATACTTAAATATCATCAGCAATGAAATTGTGTCACATAAATAAGAAAGTGAATTTGAGCTATAAGGAAATTTCTAATTTTCGAAAAAAAAAATTGACGTGTTTTGTCTGTAAATTAGGCTATCCAAAAAGAAGATCAAATACAACAAACTATACCATTTATAGCATGCACAACCTGCAGCAAAAAGATGTAAATGAAATAAAAAGCAACTATAGAGGCCAAGATGTCCCTCGCAAAGTCCTAATGATTGACTGAAAATCAATATAGATGCCCAACTTAAGCTAAGTTGCGCTTATCAAATCACTCGCACTATAGTTACCGATTCCCTTTGAAACACCCAATCAAGTCTTCAATTCATCCAGTCGAATAGAAACAGAAACCCTAGTTCTACTCTAGGATGAGTAACCAAATGACAAACATAGCAATTGTGAACATGAAGCGGCACTTGAGCGGAAGGTAAAGAATTACCTTGCCGTTGGAAGAGATCGATCATTGACGGCTACTTGAACTTATCCACTCACCACTAGTCACTAGAGTCACCCAACAACGCTTCTACCTCAAGGCTCAGGCCACGGATCTGTTGACAACCCAAGTCAAAAAACCAGGGGGAGAGCCCCAACGGTATTGCCACAGTCCAATGCCAGCGAACACCATTTACGAGGAGAAAGAGCATAGAGGAAGAAAGGGTTTAGAGCAAAGTTTTAAAAATCGGACCGCCCATCGAACCGGTGAGACACAGTTTCATTGTCGGACCAGTCCAATCGCACGTTTATTTAATTATGCATATTTATTTTTATTTTTTATACAAAAAATTGTAAACATAATAGAAAATAGCCAAACAAAATACTTAAATATTTTAATTTGGAGTTTATTTTGCGTCGTAGTATTTTTATTATAGCTATGTTTAAAATTTGGGGTTCGATCCCGACTCTTGGCAACAATTTTTCTAATTTATCAAAGATCGGTTGATTTTTAACCCGACCGGTTCACCTGTTGGACCGCGTAACTGGCCAGGTTTTGAGCGATTTCGACCGGTTCGTGCATAGCCGGTCCTATCTACGAACCGATCCGGTTATCGGCCGGTTCACCGGTCCGACCGGTCGTATAGGCCGGTCCGGTCCCTTTTTCAAAATATGGTCGAGAGAGCAGAAATTAGGGGATGTTACTTTATGTAAGAAGAAGACCTTTAATCAAAACAATAAATAGACTATAGAAACTCACTGAGCTTTGGTGTATCCGGTATGATAAGTATCTCGGTCTCCCCACAACGATAGGGAGAAACAAATTTTCACTTTTAATTCTCTTATTGAGAAATTTTACAGTAGAATCAAAGGGTGGAAGGAAAAGCCCCTCTCTAGTGCAGGCAAAGAAGTATTCGTGAAAGTTGTGGCGCATGATCTACCGACCTATGTGATGAGTTGTTTTATGCTTCCAGAGGGCATATGTGAGAAGATAGAAGCTTTGGTTCGCCGATTTTGGTGGGCTTAGCGTGATAAAGAAAACTTAATAACTTGGTTCGCTTGGCGCAAAATTCACGGATCAACAAGACAAGGTGGGCTGGGTTTCAGGAAGATAAAGGAATTCAATCAAGTTTTGTTGGCCAAACAGGGATGGAGGATTCTACAAAATCTAAATTCATTGCTTAGTGGAGTTCCTAAAGAAAAATATTTCCCGAATACTCACTTTGGTCTTCGGAACTTGGTAATGCACCATCTTTTGCATGGAGGAGTATTCTATTTGGAAGGGAGTTGCTGAAGAAATGTGTTAGATGGAGATTGGGGATGAACCTCGGCTTAATTAGCCGATCTCTGGCTACCGGGTCATTTGGGATTCAAAGTCATTTCTCCGCTTATGAATTTAGGTCCCCTAGTTGGTAATTTCATCAATCTTGATCGCTCTTGGAACATTGACTATTTGAATAATTTCCTATGGGATGTTGATGTGTATGCTATTGCCAATATCTCTATCCCTGTCTCTCTAAGCCCGGATAGGATCATATGTCACTTTGAGGAGAAAGGAGTCCACACGGTGAAATCAGGTTACGAGATTGTCATCAGGGATGTCAACCAATGAGTCACAATCCTCCAACGAGTATTGTGCCAGTTCCTTTGAGATTTTATGTAAAATAAGTGTTCCAAAAAATATCCTTCATTTTATTTTGCGATGTTTTCTTGAAATTCTCCCCACTCGTTCAAATCTTTGGCGAAAAAATATTGTCACTAACAATAAGTGTGATTTTTGTGGAACTCGGGAAGAAATGGAAGTCCACCTTTTGCCCTTTGCCTGAAGCTTAAGAAGATGTGGATTGGTATGGGTTTCAACCCCGATCATTTTAAGGTAGATTTGGGATTCAAATCCTGGCTAGCTAATCTCATTACCCAAGCAAATTTTCAAGACCGAAGTAGAATATGTTGCCTGCTATGAGAGGTTCGTAATCTCAAAAACGCTATTTAATTTAATGGGTCAGCTAAAGATGAGCAATAAATATATGAAGCAGTAGAATTCCGGGTGCAAGAAATGGAAGCTGTGCAAAATTGAACAAGCAGAAGGATATCGACAACAGTGTTCAAAGCTGGCTTCTGCCCCCAATCGGTTTCGCAAAAAATCAATTTCGACAGAGATTTTGACTATTCGGCCAGATTAAGCAGCAGGGGGTAGTTATCCGAGCAAGCGACGGAGCGTTTCTGGATGCTAGCTACTGTGCATGACCAATGAATGAGGGTGCCCGTGAAGCCGAGGCTGCTGCTCTGTACTCCAGACTACAATTAGCAGAAAAACTATCACTCAGGCGCCTGGTGGTAGAAGGAAATGCAAAGCTCCGCCTGGATGATTTGTGTGATTTAGTTGTTGGACGAAGTTTAATGGATTACTGCCATTGGGGGGACCTGCTGCTCGCGATTAAGGAAAAAATGATGATGTTTGAAGATGTACGGATCAACTGGTCGGGTTCCTCGCTATATTAAGTATGTGGCTCATCATCTTGCTTGTAGAGCAAAACATTTTTCTATGTCTGAGCAAAGGGTGGATAGTTATGCCGATTGATTTCATAACGTGCTAAAAGTAGATGTAATCGTTGCTATGAATCGATTTATAAAATTAGTTTTTCTTAAAAAAAATGCCATTGGGCCATATCGGGCCACATTCTTGGGATGGTAGTAAACCTGACTCCAACACAATCCATCGATGTGGCAAAGGCAATGACCCAACTCCGTGACCATCCAGCAAATGTTTCGTCTGTGCTCAGCCCATGTGCAAAACTCTATATGAAGAAAAGGGATAGAAATATAAACATTGTCTAAAATAAGTAATAAAAAAAATGATAACACGGCATCTACCGGGTTCGAACCCGGTTGATGACAAAACCACAAATGTATACCTATACTGGCCCAGTTTGGATAAGTGGGTTTGGTTAACCAAAAACAAAACCCAACTATTTTTCAGTTTATCAACAGTACCGGTGGGTGGTAACATGTACCGGTGTCCGGCAAAAACATAGACCGGTGGACTGCATCACCAGCCGGTGCCCGGCTTTAAGAGAGGAGAGAGAGAGAAAGATGGAAGAAAAGGGAAGGAAAGAGAGAAGAAAAAGGCACATGGCCAGTGGCAGGAGAGAGAAAGAGAGAGAGAAAGGAATTAAGTGGTTTGGGAAGAGACGGCGGTGCCCGGCTTCAAATAGCCGGTGTACTGTTTTTTCTCAACCCAAACCATTCTCTCCAAACACCACACCCGTCTGGTTAACCAAACCCCTCCAACCCCTCTATCCAAACAGGGCCACTACCAGTATACACGATATATTTGATTAACTATTTATTCTATTTTATATTTATAGGTGAGCGGACTGGATTGGACTAGCCAGGCTTACGATAGAACTCAACCCAACCCACAAATTGTTCGGGCTCATTTCCTAACTCAGGCCTATGATGGGCATAAAATCCCCAAACCCAATCCTAGTAAAGGCAGGTTGAGATGTGTGGGTTTCCTGGGCCATTGGGCCAATGGCCAGCCCCAATTTGTACAGTAAATCCTCTAAAACATGCAAGGTGTAAACATCAAATGAGAGCACCAATCTGTGCGCATGCGCTTTCCATGAGACAATGGGTTCTTGCTTTTAACACGAGCAGTAACATGACTATATAGTCTAAATAAACTCAGTTCGTGGATTCGTGGAAATGATTTATTTAATTTACGTAGAGAACATTGTATGAAATAGATAAAATGGGAGTATTGTATTCATTTGAACAGGCGTTGTACGTTTGTAAAGCGCAGTAGAATTCAACAAGTTCATGATAGAATATGCGCGATCAATAATTCTTGTAACACCTCTTAATTCTATGCAAGTCTCCTTTTCAAAAAAAAAAAAAAAAGTCAGGCGTTGTCAATCTACGACAGTGATTGCCTCTGGAAATTGCCATAGAGAAATTACGTTACATTACTATTTTACAGTTAACTTTTGTCTATCCCAAATGATCAAACATTACTATAAGTTCTATGCACAACACAAAACAATTAGGCTTAGTTACTTAATGTATTCCCCCAGTTTGTCGAAGCTATCACATTGCAAATTTGCAACTCTCAGTTCTAGGACTAGCTTATTGCATCTTCCATTTGTAAAATAATACGTCAATGTCAAACCGGGAACGAAACTATCACATTATCGGTTTGGTATGTGGCGGTTCTGGAGGGGGTTTGGGACGGGTTTTGCTCTCCCCTACCATGTATAATACACATATTCACTATTGTATGAAGGCATTTGTAAATTATTTATGCGTAACTTTTTGTTGAACTTTTTTTTTAGAAAAATGTCAAACTTCGTATCTATATAACAAATTAAAGCAGTGTGGTTATCGAGACTCTGAAATGCAATTTAGTCTATTAGATCAAGTGAGTTTGAACCAATGGATGCAACACTTCTGAGATAAATTATTTGAGAAAAAAACGGTGGGAAAGAATTCATGCCATTAAAACATTTTTCCAATCAATTTTGTATTAACTTTTCACACCACTTATGAGTTTGGAATAGTAAGACTAGGTAATCATTACATTCCCAACATCCTCACTAACTTTTACTTGAAGTGACACATTTTTTTACTTTGTTTATGATGTGCATCCTAATTTTTTAGGACAAAAAAAACAGTAATTTCATGAGTCGTCAAAAAAAGGTGGATAAATTTTTTTGAACAGCCAAAAATAAAATAAGGACCAAAATATTGGAATTAATGGGAGCAGAAAGGTAACGTTTTATAAAAAAAAATTACTACTAATTGTCTGCAAACTATATACCAACTATTGTATCGATTTTTTCTAAAAAAAAACTATTGTATCATTTTTTTTCCCAACTACAATTATTTGTGATAACTAAAAGAACCTAAGATTAATTTTGTTTTTAGAACTTCATGTTATAGTACCCTGAGAGCACAGGTAATTTTTTAGTGTGTGTGTATGTATATATATGTGTGTGACCTAATATTTTATATAAAAGTTGGTTTATTTCAAAAAGAAGGCGCATGGTATACCGTCATAATTGTCGCCTTATAAACTTTTAATTGCGGTTTCTTACCTTTTCCAGGTTTTTCTTTTGCCGCCATTTTTGTCATTATCTCCTGCAGTGTGGGGGTGAGACAGGGTATTGAAAAATCCTCGTAAGGGTGATATATACTTCAAGTAGCAGATGAATTAAAATTGTTTATTTCTATCTCCTAATTGAATGTCTTAAATTCCGTTCTAGGATATTTTAAATCCTGTCTAGTCTAGCTACCAAAACGTCTACAGATAGATTTTGTGAAATTGGGTACTTGAACTTCCCGACTCACATGCCTAGGCCTGAATTAAGTCAACCAAAGTTTAAATAGTCGTGTAGAAAATTTATCTTTCAAGTTTTGACTTAAAATATCTTTTTTTCTTGCATGCGCCTTTTATGAGACGGTGGGCCTCCACTTTTAAGGTGAGGACACTAGTATCATTCATATTTTGAGTTTGATTTCAACACAGAATATAACATGGCTATGTTGTATAAATAAGTTCGCCTCTCAAATTCGTGCAAAAGAGTTTGATGGAGAAAAGGGGCAGGTAGTATAAGATAGTTAAAAGTCAAACTATGTTCACAATGAGATGTTGGAGGATGCTAAAGTGATTATATAATATGGTAGTAAATTAGAGCAATTGTTTCTGAGCCATATATGCCAATAACCGAGCACATAAAAACGCGACCGACAACAACTTGCTTGTCGCTGATCGAGTGCCACCCATCTCTAAGCGAAAAGAAAAATGAACAAACAGACGATCTGGAGAAAGAACGCTTTCTTTGTCGCAATTCTCGAAACGGTCGGGCCTAGCAGGCCAAGCGAGACCATAGTGGTCGTACACCCACCGAGCGAAAGGGCTTTCTCTGCGGCGTCACTCAAGACTACTTTAAGTGCTTATGCTCCTAAAACGCCGCCGGTACATTGGGCAATAATGTAAATGAAGGCACGGTAAGGAGAAATGACGCCGGTGAGTGCAGTAGATAGGTTGACGATCGGGTTTATATGACCGCCCGATACGGGAGCCGTAGCAAGTACTAGTATTGCGACCGTGAGAGCTATAAGAATCGACATTAGCAGTGTGGGTGGGTGGGTGTGTCCGTGAGGGTCTGGTGGGAGAACTTATAATTGTATGGATCATGAATACTAGTGATGTTGTACTCAAAAGCTCTGCCACGCACTCGCGCCAGACCTTGAGAGATGAGAGGTCCTGCAATCCTAACCTATCACCCAAAGTGATATCGTCGTGGATGTATGGTGGTAGCTCATGAGTGTTTAGAGAAATAACTTTATTTTTCGTCTCATCACCATCTGGATTATGATGATGATCAGCTTCTCCATTCTACATCGTCTCGTTCTTGTGATAGGGGTTGCCCATAGAGCAATCAAAAACCATCACAGGCATCTTTGAACATGTGGCGCCGTTTAAGAGGCTGAAAATTTGCGTGTCTACAGTCTCCATTAATTTGACCTTGAAAAGAAAAAACAGCAAGAAATAACCAGGTGATTTTGTCTTGGCTGAAGTCTAAGTCAATATGTGCTCATTGACACCAAATCACCGGCTGCAATCGCAATACTATGAAATAAGCAAATAGCTAGGCGTCCATTCAGAGACAGCAGGTACAAATTCTCATATTACTGTGTTTAGGAACAAAATCAACCTTGGGCATTTAAAAAAAACACATTATTTGATTAATAAAATACAGCCTGTATACACAATATATTTGATTAACTATTTATTTATTTTATATTACAGCGTGAGCGGACTGGATTGGACTAGCCTAGGTTTACGATAGAACTCAACCCAAACCATAGCCTAGGCTTACGGTAGAACTCAACCCAAACCAAAAATTGTTCGGGCTCAGTATCTTAACTCAAGCCCATGATGGGCTGTAAATTCCCAAACCCAAATCCTAGTAAAGGCAAGTTGGGACGTGTGGGTTTCCTTGGCATTGGGAAAATCCTCTAAAACATGAGAGCGCCAATCTGTTTCTCTCGCATGCGACTTTCATGAGACAATGGGCTCATGCTTTTTAACACGAACTGTAACATGACTATATAGTCAAAACCTCAGTTCGTTCATTCATGGAAATGAGCGATTTAATTTACATAGAGAAAATTGTATGAAATAGATAAAATAGGAGTATTGTGTTCATTTGAAGTCAACTGTTGTCAAACTACCACAGGGATTTCTGGAAATTGCCATAAAAAAATTTACGTTACATTAGTGTTTTACTGTTAAGTGTTGTCTATCCCAAATGATCAAACATTACTATGCACACCACAAAACAATTAATACTGCAAGCCAGTTGAGGAAGCAATATAGCATGCTAAGAGTAAGAGGTAATAGAGCATAAAAAGAGTAAAAACAATAACAATTATTGCATTGATATGGGGACAGCTATAACACATGATTATGTTGATCTTCTGATTTTTACAGAGAAGCAAAATAAAAGCTACGACATATAAAATACAGAACTACAGCTGACACCTGAAGAAACTGTGGTCATCTTCCGGCTTTTGGGTAGCATAATAAGGACTTGTGACCCGATATACGTACAGATATCTGCGAGTGTCATTTGCCCTTCACTTAACGAAGAGGCGTTTGAGTTATCCTATCTTCTTCCAAAAGAGCGTATGGATCGATGTAGGTGGGCGGTGTAATCGTTGTGGTGGTTCCATCATGAACAAAAGTTGGTCCCAAATACTGCCACATATGTAAAGAAAACACAAGCCAATCATGCACTAAACAACTTACAGGAGTTCCCTAGATTAACAGGACAGTGTTAAGCAAAACTCTACTGCAGAAAATATTGTGACAGATTTCACTTTCATGTCAGTCTTCACAACGGTGAGGAAATCAAAACAAATGTCCACTGACAAATAAGTGATATGGCCTTGGAGTAGGGGATATGATATGATGTATGATGAGATAAGAGATGGAATATGTATACACTTGGATAAGGCTGGATCATATCCTGCTTTATTGTGTGTCTTGTTGTTGTAGATTTGTAGGATATGAAGCGGGATATGATGAAGGGTTAATGTAAAAATGACCACAATACCTTGCATTTCCGTTGATTTGATTACGAAACTATCGCCAAATTTATTACCATATGACATGCTTAATCTACTTTTTACACATAAGTGTACAAGGTCAAAATGGTCCCAATCGAGACGAGGGAGAAAGACAACAAGATGCATTTTGGTAGTAGAGACTAGAGACAGTAAGCAAGACTTCATCAAATTCAATTTAAGTGATTGGATGGATTATGGTATAAGTATAACTACTCTGTTTATGGTTGGGGAAGGTAGAAAGGGTTGGTATATCAAAAGAGGATATATATAAGGAAATCTTCCTTTAGATTGAACCAAGACATGAAGAAAGGAACAGAAATCTCTGGATAGGCATGCAGAATTCTATGACTAGCCTTCCAATCTATTCATCACAGTTGGCCTTTACTCCATAAACATTCCGAAACAAGGCTTTTTATGAAGCAATTAGCAGGAAATGAGCCATAGAAAAAGGAGAAGCTTACTAGATACAGTCATACAGAGCAGTGAAGATAGAAACTGTTACGAGGATCAATGGCCCAAACACCAAGAACAATGTTCCGCCAAGTGATAGCAAAAGCTTAACTCGAGGAACCAAACCCTGGATCAAATAGCCAAATGAGAGATATCATCGACCACCGCATAGGCATATTTGTGTGTGTGTGTGTATATATGAGATGACACTTAGTTTAAAGGCACATGGTAAACCGTCGTAGTTGTCGCTTATAAACTTTCAATTGAGTTTTTTTACCTTTTCCAGGCTTTTCTTTTGCTGTAATCTTTGTCATTATCTCCTGTCGTGTGAGGTGAGACGGTATTGTAGAATCCGCGTAACGGTGATGTATACTTGAAGTAGCGATGAATCAAAATTATTTATTTCAATCTCCTATATGAGTGTTCCAGGATATTCTAAATCTTGTCTAGTCTACGGAAACTTATTGTCAAGTAATAAAAGTGACCCCTAAGATTTGGTGAAATTGGGTACTCGAACTTCCCGACTCACATGCCTAGGCCCGAATTAAGTCAACCAAAGTTTAAATAGTCATGTAGTATTTATCTTTCAAGTTTTGACTTAATTGGTGCTTGTCCGGTGTCTCAAAATATTCATCCACTACCGCAACCTATCTTTCTTTCTTGCATGCGCATTATATGAGATAACGGGCCTCCACTTTTACAGTGAGGACACTAGCTTCATTCATATTTTGAGTCTGATTTTAACACAGAATATAACATGACTACGTTGTATAAGTAAGTTCGCCTCTCAAATCCGTGCAAAGGAGTTTGATGGAGAAAAGGGGCAGGTAGTATATAATAGTTAAAAGTGAAACTATGGTCAGAATGAGATGTTGGAGGATGCTAAACGAATTATATAGTATGTTAGTAAAGTGCAGCCATTGTTTCTGAGCCATATATATAACCGAGCACATAATAACGCGACCGACGACGCTTGCTTTTCGCTGATCGAGTGCCACCCATCTCGAAGCGAAAAGAAAAATGAACGAACAGACGATCTCGAGAAAGAACGCTTTCTTTGTCGCGATTCGCGAAACAGTCAAGCCTAGCAGGCGCGGCGAGTCCATGGTGGTCGTACACCCGCAGAGCGAAAAGGCTTCCTCTGCGGCGTCACTCAATACTGCTTTAAGTGCTATGCTCCTAGAACTCTGCCGATACATTGGGCAATAATGTAAATAAAGGCACTGGAAGGAGAAATGACGCAGGTAAGCGCACTGGATAGGTTGACAGTCGGGTTTATATGACTGCCCGATACAGGAGGTGTAGCAAGAACTAGTATTGCGACCGTGATAGTTATAAGAACCGACATTAGCAATGTGGGTGGGTGTGTCCGGGAGGGTCTGGTGGGAAGAAATTATAATTGTATCGATCATAATTAATACTAGTGATGTTGTGCCCAAAATCTCTGCCACGGACTCGTGCCAAACCTTGCGAGATGAGAGGTCCTGCAATCCTAACCTATCACCCAAAGTGATATCGTCTTCGGATGCATGGTGAAGCTCATGATATTTTGGACAAATGACTTCATTTTTCGTCTCACCACTATCTGGATGATGATGATGATCAGCTTCTCCATTCTGCATCATCTCGTTCTTGTGATAGGGGTCGCCTCGCGGGCATCTTTGAACATGTGGCGCCGTTTAAGTGGCTGAAAATTTGCGTGTATACAGTCTCCATTAATTTGACATTGAATAGAAAAATCAGCAAGGAATAACCAGGTGATTTTGTCTTGGCCGAAGGTTAAGTCAATATGTGCTCATTGACACCAAACCACGAGCTGCAATTGCAATACTATGAAATAAGCAAATAGCTAGGTGTCCATTCAGAGACAACACGTACAAATTCTCATATTACTGTATTTAGAAACAAAATTAGTCTTGGGCATTCAAAATGTTATATTTTTTGTAACAAATTTTCGGCAACATCTCCGCCGTGTTCCGTGTAGATCTCTAAAAATTGTTTTCTTCTTCTCAACACAATATTTGATTGGCATACAGTCAGTATACACGATATATCTGACTAACTATTTATTTATTTTATATTACAGCGTGAGCGGACTGGATTAGACTAGCCTAGGCTTAAGATAGAACTCAACCCCAAACCATAGCCTAGGCTTACGATAGAACTCAACCCAAACCACAAATTGTTCGGGCTCAGTTTCTTAACTCAAGCCAATGATGGGCTGGAAATTCCCAAACCCAAATCCTATTAAAGGCAGGTAGGGACGTGTGGGTTTCCTTGGCATTGGGAAAATCCTCTAAAACATGAGAGTGCCAATCTGTTTCTCTGGCATGCGCCTTTCATGAGACAATGGGCTCATGCTTTTTAACACGAACTATAACATGGCTATATAGTCTAAACCTCAGTTCGTCCATTCATGGAAATGACCAATTTAATTTACATAGAGAAAAATTGTATGAAAATAGATAAAATAGGAGTATTGTGTTCATTTAAAGTCAACTGTTGTCAAACTACCACAGGGATTGCATCAGAAATTGCCATAAAAAGTTACGTTACATTACTGTTTTACTGTTAAGTTTTGTCTATCCCAAATGATCAAACATTACAATGAGTTCTATCATCTATGCACACCATAAAACAATTAATACTGCAAGCCAGTTAAGGAGGAAGCAATATAGCATGCTAAGAGTAAGAAGTAATAGAGCATAAAAGAGTAGAAACAATAACAATTATTGCATTGATATGGGGACAGCTATAATACATGATTATGTTGATCTTCTGATTTTTAAAGAGAAGTAAAATAAAAGCTACGGCAGATAAAATACAGAACTACAGCTGACACCTGAAGATCGTCATCTTCCGACTTTTGGGTAGCATAATAATGACCTGTGACCTGAAATATGTACAGATATCATAGAGTATCATTTTCCATTCACTTAACGAAGAGGCGTTTGAGTTATTCTATCTTCTTCCAAAAGAGCGTATGGATCGATGTAGGTCAGCGGTGTAATCGTTGTGGTAGTTCCATCGTAAACAAAAGTTGGTCCCAAATACTGCCACAGATGTAAAGAAAACACAAGCCAATCATGCACTAAACAACTTACAGGAGTTCCCTAGATTAACAGGAAATGAACGAATGTTTAACAGGAGAGCGGAGTTTGTGTTTAGGGGATAAAAAGACATGGATAAGCTAGGACAGTGTTAAGCAAAACCCTACTGCACAAAATACTGTGACAGGTTTCACTTGTTTCATGTCAGTCTTCACAACGGTGAGGAAATCAAAACAAATGTCCACTGACAAATAAGTGATATGGCCTAGGGGTAGGGGATATGATATGATGTATGATGAGATATAAGATGGGATATGTATACACTTGGATAAGGCTGGATCATATCCTGCTTTATTGTGTGTCTTGTTATTGTAGGCTTGTAGGATATGAAGGGGGATATGATGAAGGGTTAATGTAAAAATGACCACAGTACCTTGCATTGCCGTGGATTTGGTTACGAAACTATCGCCAAATTTATTACCATATGACATGCTTAAGCTACTTTTTACACATAAGTGTATAAGGTCAAAATGGTCCCAATCGAGACGAGGGAGAAAGACAACAAGATGCATTTTCGTAGTAGAGACTAGAGACAATAAGGCAAGACTTCATCAAAAAAAATTTAAGTGATTGGATGGCTTATGGTATAAGTTTAACTACTCTGTTTATGGTTGGGGAAGGTAGAAAGGGTTGGTATATCAAAAGAGGATATATAAGGAAATCTTCCTTTAGATTGAACCAAGACATGAAGAAAGGAAGAGAAAGCTCGGGATAGGCATGCAGCATTCTATGATTAGCCTTGTTGGGGTTGACTCGCAATTAAAGTCGGAAAAAAAAGTTTGGGTCGGTGTAGTAAGGGGGCTATTTGTCTTTGGCAACAAGCCACACAACACCACTGACATAAGTAGTATAAATAAAGGCTTAGCCTTTTGTTTAGAAGAACATACACACGCAGAGAGGGTTGAGAGTTTGAGAACTATTAGTAAGCTTTTCTAGTGTGTGTGGGTGGGTGTTTGGTTCTAGTTGGCCGCAGTGGTCGTTTTGGCCACGGCGTGGCGTGCACTGTAATCGGGTTCTCTTCTCAATAAAATAGCTGGTTCTGGTCGTGGATTAGCTAGCGGGTTCGTTGCGAATTCGTTAGTGAACCACGTTAAATATCTGTCTCGTTCTTGTTTCGCTACATCGTTCTTGCTCGAATACCCGCAGGTTATAACATACTGGTAACAGAGCTCTGAAACAGGAGTTTTGTTACAACAAACTGGTATCAGAGCCGGGTCAGGGGATCACCAGGTTCAACAAACTGGTATCAGAGCCAGGGTTCCAAGATCATGGTGGAGCCAAGAGCTAGGGTTTCACGTTACTGTGGAACTCAAAGCTATGGTTTCACGATTCTGGTGGAGCAGGCTCCCGGGAGGTTGGGTTTCGAGATTCCGCCAAGAACGATGTCTGGTTGCGATCAAGATCGATCTGTCTATGAGAAAGAAGCATGTACACCCACCACCTGAAGCCCCATGGAGGGGGCTTATCCGGGCTCCGTTCGGAGAAATCTGGCGCGCATCTGATTAGGTGTGCAAGGGATCTGGCAGATCCATCACACATTCGGTACTGGCGCGAATCTGGCGGTTCACGCGCATCTGGCGTTCTGGCGATTGACGTTCAGGCGCAATCCGGTTCCTGGCGTGGAGCATCTGGCGTGTGAATTGAATCTGGTTCTGGATCATGCGTTGCAGAAACTCGTTGGAGTTGGAGCAACGGCATGAAGCATCTGGCGCGTGAGATTCCTGGCACGCGCATCTGATCTTGGTTCTGGCGCGCACTATGCACGAGTCTGTTCTGGCGTGCATCTGGTTTTGGAGCGTGTACCATGACACGCATTGAGGTCGCATCTGGCGCAATCTGTTTCTGGCGAGCATCTGGCGCATCTGAGGCATACGGGGCGCATCTGGCATGACAATTTGGGCACTCGTCATTGGTGCATCTGGTCTGAATGACATCTGGACACTTGTCATGGTGCATCTCTCTGGCGCAATTGGGCGCAATTGAAATGTATTCGGTCCTGTCTCAGTGAATATATTCGAGTCTGGTTCTGGGTGGAGCACTTGTTTCTGTTTCGGGAAGTGCAACCACATTGGGCGCATTCGTTGCAGGAACACATGGTAGTTGAAGCAACGATTTGGCGATTCGGGTTTCGCATACAGCTGCGAAACATCTGGCTCTGGGGAGGCGTGCTCGTTTCTGGTTCAAGGAGACGCATCCGATTTAGGTTTGAGAAGAGAAGCATCAGGTTTCTATTTCAGGGTTGCTGAGATGATTCAAGTCAAGGTGGAGATTTGTCGGAGTTGACTTGTATCAATTTGGTAACAATTTTGGTCAATGTACAAAGTAAAACTTTGGTATGAGAGAAACATTGAATTGTTTCCATGTTTATGGTTGGGGTCAATGTAAGTTGTTGCTTGCTTTGGCAACAAGTTACAACTACGCATGTGTATAAATAAACACATGCATGGTCTTTTGGTTCAGTAACACACACAGATTGTTTTTGTGAGCTTAGAGCTTAATTCTTTAGTGAGTGTGTCTGGTGGGATTTCGGGTTGCCGCCGTGGCCGTCGTGGCCACGGCGTGCATTGTAATCGGGTTCTCTTCTCAATAAAATATCTGGTTCTGACCGTGGATTAGCTAGCGGGTTTGTTACGAATTTGTTAGTGAACCACGTTAAATATATGTCTCGTTCTTGTTTCGCTTTATCAATCTTGCTCGAATACCCGCAGGTTATAACAAGCTGGTAACAGAGCTCTGAAACAGGAGTTCTGTTACAACAAGCCTTCCAATCTATTCATCACACTTGGCCTTTAGTCCATAAACATTCCGAAACAAGGCTTCTTGTAGATACTGCTTTCTGACATGACAGATCTTGGCCACGTGGCAGCCATCCAGCACACCATATTGTGCTCCGTACACACAGGATCACCAGCCGAGCTGATCCATGTGGGGGCTGCGAGACAGAGCCCTCGCATACCACTGCACGGGACTTGTAGGGACTTAGTGGTTTGGAGGCTAGAGTAAGCCCTGTCGCGTGCGAGCCAAGCCCGCGCGCGACCTTTAGTAACTGTTTTGAGAGATCTATGGCACGAGCTCCCTGGACCCGGTCAATCCGGTCAAACCCGGTCAACCTCGTAACGGTTCCGGTATTCGCGCACCACGTGCTATAACGGTTCCTATATACTCGGACGAACGTGCCGTTATGGTTAAGCTAATTAAGCCGCCATTAATGGGCGCATTAACCACACTACAACGGTCACGTTCTTCAGTATATATATATCGTTAACCTTTCCATACAAGAGAGAACACACTGTCATACGAGGAAGCTCTGCCAAACCTCTGTCTCTCTCTCGGACATTGCTACTGACTTACTCTCTCCCTACACACACCCCTACTCTTCCTGTGCGATCCTTGATCCACTACACACGGTGCACACGGAGGTCTCCCCGCCGGAATCTCTTGCGCACATTTTGGTGAACCCGACGTGAACTTACCGGCAAAAGCAACCATGTCTCAGGAGGATGATGTCAGCAACCGATGGCCTTCCACCGAAACTCCCTCGGGAGACGAGACCCGCCGTACTCCGACGACTCCCGGCGAAGCACCGACGTTAGAGTCTTTGGACGCCACCGTCCAAAGTCAGGCGAAAGCTCTCAAGTCTCAATCCGCGCAACTAGAACAAATCTTGGCTGTTCTAGGCACCCTCGCACCAAATCCTCCGCCAGCCACCGCCATTCCTCAAGGAGGAGGAACCCCTACTGCTCCAGGATTGGGAGTGCCAGCCACACCTCCCAACCCTCATCTGCAGACTCCACCGTCGGCTGCGCAACTGCCTTCGGTTCAAGGATCAACGGCACAAATGCTGCCTCCTGCTGCTCACGCTCCTCAGCCCTCGGCTTTGGCGTCCAACCCAACTTTGCAGTACCCTTTGCCTCCCCCAACGATGATCTGGGGAAAACGCGGGTACTGAGTATGCTCCCAATCCTCCGACGGCATACGTGTCGCCACCGCCCACTGCAACCCCTCCAGCGACTACCGAGGGGAGCATTCCAGAATGCATGACGTCTTTGCAAAAGCGCGTGGACACCATCCTGGCTCATCAGTCATTCGCGGATACCATTATCCCGAAGTTAGACAATGATCCACCTATTCCACGAGAGATCTATCTCATGCCTAACCCGGCGGGGTACAAGGCTCCCAAATGGGATAAGTTCGAGGACGTCAATGGAAACGCTCATGAGCATGTCATGCGTTTCATTGATGTCATGGGTCCATACGGAGCCGATCCCAAACTGCTGATGCGAGAGTTCCCAAAATCTCTTGGGAATGTAGCATACAAATGGTACCGGACATTGGAGGCCGGATCCGTGAAGACTTGGGACGACATGGTCCAAAAGTTCTATACCAAGTTCTTTCAAATGGAGGAAAATGTGACAATGATTCATCTCTCGCGGATGTATCAGAAGCGCGAGGAGGATGGGATCACCTTCATCAAGAAATTCCGGGCGAAATCCTTGGAGTGCAAAGATCCAATGCCCGAAAGCCGGCTCGTGGAGATATGCCTACAGTGCATGCGAGATGAATACAAAGGTATGCTCATCAATTTGCAAACACCTACGTTTTCAAAACTAATCGAATGTACGAAGAACATCGAGCCCATAGTCGAGAGACAGAAAAAGAAGAACGCTCCCGATCGACCTGCGAGCGGCACCACTTACAAGATCGGAAGGTTCAGCTACAAGCGGGGACGCGAAGCTGAAGTCAATACAGTTTCGCCCCAGAAACAAGCGAAAGTTGTGAACTTCGATGTACCGCCTCTGCCATGCTCGGTAGAGGAAGCGAGTGACCTCTGCAAACAGTGGCGCAAGGACGGCGTCCTGCCACCGCTCGAGAAAACACCCTCCAAGGAGATGGTGAGGGACCCTAAGTGGTGCGAGTACCACGGCAAGATCATGCATCCCACCGCCGAGTGCAAGAAACTCAGGTTCGCGTTCGATCAGAAGATGAAGAACGGCGAGCTAATCGTCAGCGACAACAGGAAGGACGTGCGCAACAACCCACTTCCTGCCCATACGGAGTCAGGCTCGAAAGGCAAAGAGGTCGCCATGATCTCGATCGTAGACTTGGAGGAAGTCGCAGAGGATGGTCTACCCATCATTGCTGAGGTCCATCAAGACGAAGATTATAGCATGGACACCGAGGATGAACGTGCCGACCGCATGAAAGGGTCGCACGGCTTCAACAAATTCTTTGACGAGATGAATTTCTCCGAGAGGTGCCGGGCTGATATGACAAAGGCAATCTTGAGGATAGCGGAGGACTACGAGGAGGACCTCGTAGTCTCCAACGGGAAAGTCATCAGAGCTTCTCGTTCCACAGAAAAGATCATGACCTTTTCTGCCAGCGACAAGAAGATGGATGCGAGTCACCAGAGGCCTCTGTACGTAACCGCCATCGTCAATGGCGTCGAATTCAAGCGGGCATTCGTCGATGGAGGAGCAGCAGTCAACGTTGTTCCACTCCACACACTGAAGCTAGCAGGGATCCCCGAGCACAAGGTAGTCAAACGTCCATCTCCACTGGTGGGATTCGGAAGCGACTCTAGAATGACGATCGGGTGGATCCGCCTGGGCGTCCAGATTGGCAAGATCAAGTGCTCGGCGAAGTTCTATGTCATGGACGCGAACACCACATACCACATGATTATAGGTCGAGCCTGGATTCATCGCTTCGACGCAGTCCCTTCGACGGCTCACCAGGTTATGAAAGCTATCTGGAACGACAGAATAGTCGAGATACCGGCTTCTACTAATCCGTTCAACTTGGACGAAGCACATCTCAGCGAGGCGGTATGGTTCACTGAGATGGCGGATGAGCAAACACCCGGGCCTTTCAACCCTACTCCTTTGCCTCTCTGGGAGGACATCAAGGACCAGTCACCTGCGGGCGTGATGGTGACAAGGGAAGACGCCAAGGAAAAGCCGCCTACACGCGAAGAGGCGCCACGTATCGCATATCATCGAAAGAATGTGTACACTTCGAAGGAAAACAGGAGCTTTCAACTGAAAATGAACCCCATGAAATGCGCGTTCGGCGTGACCTCGGGGAAGTTCTTGGGATGTGTAGTCCATCGCCAGGGGATCGAGCCTGACCCTGCGAAAGTGTCAGCCATCACCAGCATGACGCCTCCCCATAATCAAAGTACCTTGAAGACATTCTTGGGAAAACTGTCGTATCTGCGGAGATTCATCCCAGCGATTGCAGAAATCACATGCTGTTTTAGCACTCTCCTCAAGAAGGACGCCGCGTACAACTGGGCTCCGGACCACGAAGCTGCATTCGAAAAGCTGAAGGAGCTACTCACGTCCTCAAAGATAATGATCGCGCCTCAACTGGGATCACCGCTTCTGCTATATCTTACATCAACAAGGAGATCTATAGGAGCACTCTTGGCTCAAGAGTATGAAGGTCAAGAGAGGCCCATCTACTATATCTCTCGCATTGTGCAGCCTGCTGAATCAAGGTACACAGACATCGAACGTCATTGCCTTGCTTTATTCTTTGTGATAGAAAAGTTGAGACACTATTTTGCATCACACAAAGTAGTGGTGGTCACCAAGAGCGACCCCATAAGATATTTGCTAACTCACACTACTCCGGGCGGGAGATTGGCAAAATGGTACATGACCATCTCTCAATACGATATCACATGCGTGAAACCAAGAGCGATCAAGTCGCAGGCGGTAGTAGATCTGTTGGCACAGTTTCCCGACAACAGCCACGAACCCGTGATCGAAGAAGAGCTCGAAGGCCCTGAAATCTACGCGATCGACGTGCCCTATTGGACCCTCCACTTCGACGGTTCGTCAACCAGGAAAGGTGGAGGCATTGGGATAGTCTTGACAAAGCCAGACGGGGAAGTCATACAAATGTCCGCAAAGCTCAACTTCACGGTCACGAACAACGAGGCGGAATACGAGGCCCTCATTGTGGGACTCCGTGCGGCGAAAGCTTTGGAAGTAAGCAACCTAACAGTCATGGGAGATTCCAAGCTGATTGTTAAGCAAGCCTCGGGCGAATATGGTTTGAAGGAGATCAACCTCCTGTCTTATCGCACCGTAGTACAGAAACTGATGCAACAATTCTGCGATGTGCAGTACGAGCACAAGCCCCGAGCAGACAACAGGCATGCAGACGCCTTAGCAACTCTGGGGTCTAAGGTCAGCATAGACAAGTGCCCCGCAAGGATTTCCATCGAAGTGCGAACATCGTCAGCATTAACAGAAGATGCGTGCGACGACGAACACATGGATGACGCAGACTGGCGGAAAGCAATTGAAACGACCCGGGATCTCGGTTCAGGGTTAATGTGACAATCGATAACCAAAAGTAGAAATAAGTTACGAATATTACAATTTAGTTAATGAATAAAAACAATCTTGAGAATATAAGTTTACATTTGTAATGGGATTGAAAAAAAGCTATGTGATCTACTAAGTGATCTAGCTTAATCTAAACGTCTTTGTCTCGTTCCGCGTTCCCATCCCCCACCTTGAGTGATGACCTGCGGTTTTAAAATGGCAAAAGCCGACGCAGTTTTGAAGAAAATGATCAGTAAAAACTGAGTAGATACATACTACGACATGTAAAGAAACGAGTGGCACGGAAGCATGAGTTGAAACAAATCAGAAGATTTAAACAGTAAAACTATCATAATGGAGAATTTGGATCAACTTGAAGTAACCGAGTAACAAAAACCTCTCAATTTAATAACATTGAGAAACCACGAGTAGTTGGTAATATATCCAGAGTAAACAAGTCCATTTAAGAGAATAACTTAGTTCATGAGTAGCCAAAGTATTCGAAGTCATTTCATTTTATTAGGGCAATCCTGAGCCACAAACAACATCAATAGAGTAATCAAACTTTCTTTAAATTCCAATTCAACCGTTAAGTTTAGCTGAGGCATGTCCAGAGCCACCAGCAGGATCGATGTAGACAGAGGGATCACGAAATAATCACTAAGGGTTCCTTCGAGGGTCTATCAAACCCTATTTCACCCGAGCGTTAAGGGAGCCCATTCGTCAACCCCGCTCACAACATTAGCTAAAAGGCCTTAAGTGTCGACACCCCTATACCGTAGTGACCCTTACAAGTATAAGTAGCACTCTATAGCTCTATAAACCCCTTGGCCTCAATATCTTGATACCTTTTGGCTCATCGGGGGCGGATTTGTGAACATTAACGTTCTATCCAATAATAAGAAGCATTGCTTCAATGGTCTTAGCCATAAGAAAATGGAGGATCGCTTGACGCCTCTCATTAATAACAGTACTCTGTACATCGTCCTAAGTCTATTAGATGTATTTTATTTCTTCTCTTACACATAACCAGAATCATAATATCAACATTTCACAAGTAATTTCCGAGAGTTCTCAAAGGAGATGAATAGAATAGTTTAACAACATTCGAGTGGAAAACATGCATTCTCATACTTTTTCATATAACAAGCATTCATTTGAAACATCGAACGCATACGCACATTTTGATATGAAAAGGTCGTAAATATGTACTTACCACTGAGATGAAGCACAATTAAAAGCAAGAAACTAAGCCTAGCACTCCGACGACAACCGCTCTCTCCTACGAGGTCGATGTCTACAATCACACGTATAACGTACTCGTTACAACCAATCACACATGCATAATAAAAATGCAAACGTACATGTACGTAGTCATAAATTTCACTAATGCACATATAATGATGTTTAAATATCAAAACAAGTCCAACAAAACACCCAGAAGTTCAAAAATTCAAGTTTTCTAAAAAATGTGAAACTACAATTCTGGACAGAATTGTAGCTCTGACTTTGGAGACATATTTACCATATCAAATCATCTCATAAAATTTTGAAATTAATGTATGATTAACCTACATGTGTCTAATTTCATAAACACCAAGAAAATCATGCATATCTATTATGAAACTCAAGTTACAAAAATAACAAACACTGCTATGCAGAGACAAGTTTGGAAGAAAGTTTAAACTTTGAAGAACAGTTACTACTACTTGAAGAATAGAAAAATCCCCATATTCTCCAGAATGAATCCCTTATGTGACTAGTTTCATCACAAGAAAGATTTGGTGCCATAGGTTTCTGGAAATGAGATTTTTAACAAAAATTGTAAAACTTGTCCAAAAACAGAGTTTCAGAAAACTTGCAACTTAGAATGAGCATATCTCCCTAACCAAAAAGGCTATGGAGTTGAATTTTATTTCAAAGTGACCCTCTATGAGTCTAGTTTCAGAATATGAAAGATTTAAAAATTCTACAGAGACAAAATTTAGAGATAATATACATTTTTTACAAACTGGTCAGATTGTAAAAATATGCAATTTTCACCTAGAGCACTTAAAACATGATCAAATCAATTATATGACACATGCAACTTATGGAGACTTGATTTTCACCCAAAATTTCATAATTTTAGGAATTAAGTAAGACCTTTACATGCTCTTTACACAAATGATCAAAACCCTCTTGGGTAACAATGCAAGGAAGATGACATTCACAACATGCATGTGGGTTCTAGTGTGGGTTTCATGAAATAGTCTAAAATTTGAAGTCAAACACATGATCTACCATGAAGATGAAGAACTAAGCATGGAATTGAAGAAATCAAATATGAAATTTCATCAATCAAAGGTAAAGATGGACATGCAAGCATGAATTGAAGGCTAGAAGAAAACTTTACCCAAATATTCAAGAAGATGGTGGATGAAAGAGTGAAATTGGCCTTCATTCCTTGAGAATAATGGTGAAAGAGCTCCCCTCCATGATCATACTATCCTTGGAATCAAGTTTTTGATGATTTGAAGAGTAGAAAATTGATTTTTGATGGTCTTTTTGTGAGGTCAACACCCAAAAACGGGATGGAATTTGGAGAGAGAGAAGAGAGCATGTGTTGATGTTCTTGAAGAGAAAAAGATGAAGGAAAATGAGAATGGAAGAAATGTAGTTGATGGTGGTGGTTGGTGGTCAAGGAACACACATGGTAATGCCATACATGAGGGTATTAATGAGAGTTGGTGTATTATTAGAGAGAAATATGAGATGTTTGTAAAAAAGATCATCTCCATAATTTAGATGAGTTGACCAAAGATAGTGGAGGGGGCTTGAAGAGAAGTCATAAGTTTCCCAACAAGCTAGTTGGGGATATATATGTAAAATTGATAAATGAGATGTTTATTTGTGAAAACTAAAAGTTGAGGGGTGAAAATTTAATTTCCAATTAATAGGTAACACTAGAAAAGATAACTTTCATAAATTGTAAAAAAAATCTCCAAATTATTTAAAATAAAACACTTTGTACAAATCACATTTAGAAAACTACAAGTACCTCCCAAGTATACAAAATAAGTTTCATATAGTATTTTCCAAGTTTTAAAAACTACAAAATAATCCCGAAAAAAAAATATTTATCATCATAGATGTCAAATGACACACATATTTTAAAACTAAGAAGAAGTCAAGGACAAGTTCGAAATATAAATTTCTTAAAAATCTCAAATAGTTTTCGAAATTACTAAATAACCCCCAACTAAAATACGGGGTATTACACTATATCCCCCTTAAAATGAAGCTTCGTCCCCGAAGCTTAAGAAAACTTTTGAGAGAACTTACAAACATACTTGAAGAGAATGCAACTAATGCACATGAGACTTGTATGCAATGCTAATGCACATGCAACACTAAAATTAACGGAAAACGCGCTCTTGATAGGTTCGTCTCTTCTCACTCGTGTCACAATAGGAATTCATATAAAAAATAGCTCAAGTAAAAAGGTCGCACCAAATTTTGAAAAGTTATACCAAAATGCAAGTTCTCACGTTTACAAAGTAATTCGAAAATTTTCTAGCATTTAAACAATCACGAAACTTTTAGAAAAATAATTTGATCAAAACTAACATGCCATTTTGCTTTGCTCATCCGCGTTAAAAATATTGTCTTACCTTCATAGGATTAGATAAACCAATCACCTCAAGTGTTCCACGCATACGAGGGAAAAAAGAACACTATGTGTCGTCACACAACGTGTCTCTCCATCACAACTCGCATGTGTTTCACAAGTTCCAACTTAGTCTACACAGCGGGTACAACTCATAGTACCGTCGTACTAAGAGTCACGCCAGCGGACTGCTAAACAAAGTGGTAGATATCACTTGGCATTTGGTATCTCTGCACCCAATCATTTTTTTTTCAAAATTATTTTTTTTTTAAAGAATATTTTTTTTTTGTCAAAACATTCCAATTTTGGAACGACCATGTCAAATTAACTCAAAATAAAATAAAGTACTATCTTAAAAGTCGCGCTCATCGGTAAGAAAAGAATGGTCTCATGGTCTTGTAAGTCAAAGCGTCGTTACTCTCTCGTCGACGAATTAACATAATTAAACAAGGGAACGCGGATACGCATCACACGACAATGAAAAATCATTTCTATATAGTAAGTAAACATGCTCTTAGGAACAAACATACAAATAAGCAAGTCTTTTTCGCATTAATCACATATCAATAGCAAGTAACAGTTAATCAACAAGTACGGTACAAATCGTGTTTAAGAATACGTAAGTACCCCAAAATCCCCCGCGGCTTGCTTACTTTGTTATTACCAAATTGAGATATCCTAATCAATTTTAAAATTTTGAAAATGTGTTATCTTTCTTTTTTATCTACTTAAGGAAATCGAAAAGTCTCATTAACCGGAGAACCGATGCTCTGATACCATCTGAAACGACCCGGGATCTCGGTTCAGGGTTAATGTGACAATCGATAACCAAAAGTAGAAATAAGTTACGAATATTACAATTTAGTTAATGAATAAAAACAATCTTGAGAATATAAGTTTACATTTGTAATGGGATTGAAAAAAAGCTATGTGATCTACTAAGTGATCTAGCTTAATCTAAACGTCTTTGTCTCGTTCCGCGTTCCCATCCCCCACCTTGAGTGATGACCTGCGGTTTTAAAATGGCAAAAGCCGACGCAGTTTTGAAGAAAATGATCAGTAAAAACTGAGTAGATACATACTACGACATGTAAAGAAACGAGTGGCACGGAAGCATGAGTTGAAACAAATCAGAAGATTTAAACAGTAAAACTATCATAATGGAGAATTTGGATCAACTTGAAGTAACCGAGTAACAAAAACCTCTCAATTTAATAACATTGAGAAACCACGAGTAGTTGGTAATATATCCAGAGTAAACAAGTCCATTTAAGAGAATAACTTAGTTCATGAGTAGCCAAAGTATTCGAAGTCATTTCATTTTATTAGGGCAATCCTGAGCCACAAACAACATCAATAGAGTAATCAAACTTTCTTTAAATTCCAATTCAACCGTTAAGTTTAGCTGAGGCATGTCCAGAGCCACCAGCAGGATCGATGTAGACAGAGGGATCACGAAATAATCACTAAGGGTTCCTTCTAGGGTCTATCAAACCCTATTTCACCCGAGCGTTAAGGGAGCCCATTCGTCAACCCCGCTCACAACATTAGCTAAAAGGCCTTAAGTGTCGACACCCCTATACCGTAGTGACCCTTACAAGTATAAGTAGCACTCTATAGCTCTATAAACCCCTTGGCCTCAATATCTTGATACCTTTTGGCTCATCGGGGGCGGATTTGTGAACATTAACGTTCTATCCAATAATAAGAAGCATTGCTTCAATGGTCTTAGCCATAAGAAAATGGAGGATCGCTTGACGCCTCTCATTAATAACAGTACTCTGTACATCGTCCTAAGTCTATTAGATGTATTTTATTTCTTCTCTTACACATAACCAGAATCATAATATCAACATTTCACAAGTAATTTCCGAGAGTTCTCAAAGGAGATGAATAGAATAGTTTAACAACATTCGAGTGGAAAACATGCATTCTCATACTTTTTCATATAACAAGCATTCATTTGAAACATCGAACGCATACGCACATTTTGATATGAAAAGGTCGTAAATATGTACTTACCACTGAGATGAAGCACAATTAAAAGCAAGAAACTAAGCCTAGCACTCCGACGACAACCGCTCTCTCCTACGAGGTCGATGTCTACAATCACACGTATAACGTACTCGTTACAACCAATCACACATGCATAATAAAAATGCAAACGTACATGTACGTAGTCATAAATTTCACTAATGCACATATAATGATGTTTAAATATCAAAACAAGTCCAACAAAACACCCAGAAGTTCAAAAATTCAAGTTTTCTAAAAAATGTGAAACTACAATTCTGGACAGAATTGTAGCTCTGACTTTGGAGACATATTTACCATATCAAATCATCTCATAAAATTTTGAAATTAATGTATGATTAACCTACATGTGTCTAATTTCATAAACACCAAGAAAATCATGCATATCTATTATGAAACTCAAGTTACAAAAATAACAAACACTGCTATGCAGAGACAAGTTTGGAAGAAAGTTTAAACTTTGAAGAACAGTTACTACTACTTGAAGAATAGAAAAATCCCCATATTCTCCAGAATGAATCCCTTATGTGACTAGTTTCATCACAAGAAAGATTTGGTGCCATAGGTTTCTGGAAATGAGATTTTTAACAAAAATTGTAAAACTTGTCCAAAAACAGAGTTTCAGAAAACTTGCAACTTAGAATGAGCATATCTCCCTAACCAAAAAGGCTATGGAGTTGAATTTTATTTCAAAGTGACCCTCTATGAGTCTAGTTTCAGAATATGAAAGATTTAAAAATTCTACAGAGACAAAATTTAGAGATAATATACATTTTTTACAAACTGGTCAGATTGTAAAAATATGCAATTTTCACCTAGAGCACTTAAAACATGATCAAATCAATTATATGACACATGCAACTTATGGAGACTTGATTTTCACCCAAAATTTCATAATTTTAGGAATTAAGTAAGACCTTTACATGCTCTTTACACAAATGATCAAAACCCTCTTGGGTAACAATGCAAGGAAGATGACATTCACAACATGCATGTGGGTTCTAGTGTGGGTTTCATGAAATAGTCTAAAATTTGAAGTCAAACACATGATCTACCATGAAGATGAAGAACTAAGCATGGAATTGAAGAAATCAAAGATGAAATTTCATCAATCAAAGGTAAAGATGGACATGCAAGCATGAATTGAAGGCTAGAAGAAAACTTTACCCAAATATTCAAGAAGATGGTGGATGAAAGAGTGAAATTGGCCTTCATTCCTTGAGAATAATGGTGAAAGAGCTCCCCTCCATGATCATACTATCCTTGGAATCAAGTTTTTGATGATTTGAAGAGTAGAAAATTGATTTTTGATGGTCTTTTTGTGAGGTCAACACCCAAAAACGGGATGGAATTTGGAGAGAGAGAAGAGAGCATGTGTTGATGTTCTTGAAGAGAAAAAGATGAAGGAAAATGAGAATGGAAGAAATGTAGTTGATGGTGGTGGTTGGTGGTCAAGGAACACACATGGTAATGCCATACATGAGGGTATTAATGAGAGTTGGTGTATTATTAGAGAGAAATATGAGATGTTTGTAAAAAAGATCATCTCCATAATTTAGATGAGTTGACCAAAGATAGTGGAGGGGGCTTGAAGAGAAGTCATAAGTTTCCCAACAAGCTAGTTGGGGATATATATGTAAAATTGATAAATGAGATGTTTATTTGTGAAAACTAAAAGTTGAGGGGTGAAAATTTAATTTCCAATTAATAGGTAACACTAGAAAAGATAACTTTCATAAATTGTAAAAAAAATCTCCAAATTATTTAAAATAAAACACTTTGTACAAATCACATTTAGAAAACTACAAGTACCTCCCAAGTATACAAAATAAGTTTCATATAGTATTTTCCAAGTTTTAAAAACTACAAAATAATCCCGAAAAAAAAATATTTATCATCATAGATGTCAAATGACACACATATTTTAAAACTAAGAAGAAGTCAAGGACAAGTTCGAAATATAAATTTCTTAAAAATCTCAAATAGTTTTCGAAATTACTAAATAACCCCCAACTAAAATACGGGGTATTACAGCAATCCTGCAAGCTATTGCAAAAGGCACCAGCAGCGAAAGCTGGGCACTCACAAAAGGATACTGCATCCACGACAACACCCTTTACTACAAGGGTCCTGGAGGAATACTCATGCGGTGTGTCTCCGAGCAAGAGGGACAACAGCTGTTAGAAAAGATTCACCAACACGCTTGCGGAGAAAGCGAGGTGTCAATCTACAGAAAGGCTCAGAGATATGGCATTCATTGGCCAGGCATGTCGACAGCCGCAGCCCTGATACAAGGGAAGTGCGAAAGTTGCGCACTTATCAAAGACTCTCTACTCGTTGCCTTAACCGATGACGACACGGACTGGAGGAAGCCACTGTTTGATTTCCTCACCCAGGGCACCGTGCCTGAATCGAGAAAAGAAGCCGAAAAATTGAAAAGGAAAGCGTCTCGATACGTGGTACAGGAAAACCTGCTTTGGCGAAGAGGCCACGAGGGCAACTTGCTGCGATGTCTAGACGGCAGGGAAGCACAAGAAGTCATGGACCTTTCTCATCAGGTGGAGCATCAAGGAGGTGCGAAATTATGCAGACAGCTCCTCTCCATCGGATATTTCTGGCCCACGATGGAAGTCGATTGCCGTACCAAAGTGCGACGCTGCCAGGAATGCCAATTCAAAGGGAACCTAGTGCACGCTCCTGCTGTGGATCTACATGCACTAGGGACGCCATGGCCATTTCACACATGGGCTCTGGACTTCATCGGTCCCATCCGGCCAACGTCGCATGGGAATCATTTCATTCTCACCGCGACCGAGCTGTTCACCAAGTGGGTAGAAGCAATACCACTAAAGACGGCGAATGCGTTGGCTGTGGTCAACTTTATCCAAGAAAGCATCGTATGCAGGTTCGGAATCCCAAACACCATTCTTTCAGATAACGGTACTCCTTTTGTTAATAGCCAGGTAGCTGCGAAATTAGCGGAGTACAATATCAGGCAGATATGTTCTACCCCTTACTACCCAAAGGGAAACGGACAAGCCGAAGCAACTAACAAGACGCTGTTAAGAATATTGAGCAAAATGGTCGCAGATGACCACAAGAAGTGGGCCGACTCTCTAAGCATAGCTCTGTGGGCCTACAGAACTTCTCCAAGGACACCCACAGGGGCCTCGCCATTTCTACTGTGTTATGGGGCCGAAGCTGTGATACCTGCGGAAGTTAGAGTCAACTCGGCAAGGCTGGCCATCCATGCCCTCTATGAAAATCAACGCGATCATGACTTAATCTTGCTAGAAGAAAAGCGAGAACAAGCCAAAAGGACCAACAAGCGGTACCAGGAAAGAATCGCTCACGCCTACAACAAGACAGTCCAGCGAAGGGATTTCGCAGTCGGAGACTTGGTCTTGCGCGCATCTGATCACTGCATGCGAGAAGCAACTCACCCAAAGTTCGCAGCTAATTGGGAAGGACCCTTCGAAGTCACAGAAGTCTTCGATAGTGGCTACTGCAGCATACGAAGGTTGCACGGTACAACCTCAACTCCCAGTTCAATCAACATGCGTTGGATCAAGAAGTACTATCCCTGACTTCTCTCATTTCATACGTTTTATGATAGCGTGCTTAATGTCTCATGTGGCTATGATTTGCACAATCTCCTCTCCCATATGAGAGGATTGTAATCCCATCTCTCCCATATGAGAGCGTTATAATAAAAGAATTCTCCCAAATGAGAAGTTCATATTTCTAGCCGTTTATGTTGCTCTACTTAATTTGTTATTACTGTTAACAATGGTTTATTCGCTGCAATGGCAATCCATACAAAATGCGATCTTAAGTGATCATCTAAGCCTATCTCTTACGATAGCAGCCAATGCAATGCGATCTTAAGTGATCATCTAAGCCTATCTCTACGATAGCAACTAATGCAAACGCGATCTTAAGTGATCATATAAGCCTATCTCTTACGATAGCAGCCAATGCAATGCGATCTTAATTGATCATGTAAAGCCTATCTCCTACGATAGCAGCCAAATGCAAATGCGATCTTCATTGATCATCTAAAGCCTATCTCTCACGATAGCAGCTAATACAAATACGATCTTAATTGATCATCTAAAGCCTATCTCTTACGATAGCAACCAATGCAATACGATCTTAAGCGATCGTCTAAGCCTATCTCTAACGATAGCAGCTAATACAAATACGATCTTAAGCGATCATCTAAGCCTATCTCTAACGATAGCAGCTAATGCAAATGCGATCTTAATTGATCATCTAAGCCTATCTCTCACGATAGCGGCCAACACAAATGCGATCTTCATTGATCATCTAAAGCCTATCTCTCACGATAGCAGCCAACTCAAATACGATCTTAATTGATCATGTAAAGCCTATCTCTTACGATAGCAGCCAAGCGCAAATGCGATCTTAATTGATCATGTAAAGCCTATCTCTTACGATAGCAGCCAAACGCAAACGCGATCTTAATTGATCATGTAAAGCCTATCTCTTACGATAGCAGCCAAGCGCAAATGCGATCTTAATTGATCTTGTAAAGCCTATCTCCTACGATAGCAGCCAAACGCAAATGCGATTTCGATTGATCATCTAAGCCTATCTCTCAAGATAGCGGTCTATACAAATGCGATCTCAAGCCTATCTTTTACGATAGTGACTTATACACAAAACGATTTTACCTGATCTTCTCGAGCCTATCTGTTACGATAGCAACTTATATGCGAAGTGATTTTAGTTGATCACCCAAGCCTCTGCTACGATGGCAACGCATGCGCAAGACGGTCTTACTGGATCTTCTAAAAGTCTATCTGTTGCGATAGCAATTTACGCTAGAAACGATCTCAAGCAGTTCGCCAATAAAGCCTATCTTTTGTGATAGCATTTCGCACCACTGAATGATCTTAATTGATCTGCTAAAGACTATCTGTTACGATAGCAATGTTGTGAACATGATCTTAAATGATTTGCAACGGCCAACTACAAGCCCATCCGCCGAGATGGCACAGCTGCGAAGATACGATCTCGAACGATCTAGCGAAACACCCGCGAATCAATATATCGCAGATGCGAAACAATTACATAGCATTATGCAAGGCGAAATATGCCGAAACGCATGCCAAATTGTATTTTGTTGTAAAGAGACAGCAGATAATACACAAAGCTATTTATCATTACGAGTCAAATGACTTACAATTTATCTGTCTAGATAGCAGCTTACAAGCGAAAAGCTCGAATCTAACTACGCAGCCAACATGGCTTACAATGCATTCGAAAAGTGGCTAGTAAGCCAGCAAAGACACAGTACGGAAACCCGGACTGCAAAAGATGAACCCACCGGTTTCAACACCGGCTACGCAATACACAGATCTGCGGCCAAAGATCCATAGCAAAAGGGATGCTGCCGCGAAGAGATCAGCTTGTCATTCGCTACATCCCTAGCCGCGAAACTTGGGAAACGATACGCCCAGGACCCTAAGGGGTGGCAAAAGCCTCTGTCTGATCAAGATAGGCGCCGGAGGAGCTTCCTGTTTCGACGTATGCTACTCTGCAAAACAGGCGAAGCAGTCATTCCTCTGGTGATGGATTCCTTGTCATGTTGGACAAGGGCATTGACGAGCACCCTGAGTTCAAGAACGAAGAGGCAAGAAATCCTCCTCCAGGGATGCTGGAGGAGAATTTCGCCGTTCATTACGAGACGGTAGCACGGTCACTTCGGCGCTGCACCTCGCCACGAGGCGGCCGGAAACATGACATGCACACATAATACACGAAGAAATTTCTTCGAACACACATGAGATGTTATCTGCATCTTCTTTATGATGGTTATAAAGAGCAATAAGCCTCATAAAGTGGATCTTGGAAACTATTTCTATAGCACAAAGCGCAAACTCAGGATTCAAAACTTGAAGTTGCCATGAATCAACGAAAAACAAGCGTTGAAGCCAGCAGTCGTAAGGACTCACGGCAAAGCACATCTTTGGGATGAAAAACCCAAATAGCAAGGACAGGGTTTATATAGGCCCTGTACAGACCCTTCGGTTGCCTAAGATGAGTCAGCAAAATTCAAAAAGAGGGTAAGTTCAATCACTTACGCCTTGAAAAGCGGTAACAATCAATTACCCTACTAAAAGCTACGACGATTCAGTTGCGTATCCTAATAAATGACGGATAGTCATGATTCGGATGGACTTCCCAACGGAAGCGTGCTTATCTGCCGAGAAATTAGCGCGAAAATCAAGCAGAGAATCAATTGCTGATGTCATAATTGGATATGCACAGAAATGTCCAATCAAATCCCGGAAGAGGGCAAAACGGGCAAATTCATTGTTCGTTGTTAAAAAAAAGGGGGAGAAACCCTAGCAACATTACATTAATGTTTCAAAACGTTACATTAATGTTTCAGCTATTTCCTTGCTATTTTTCAAGATTCAGAAAAATCAAAGCAAATTCTTGATTAAGGAGTCTTGGGGCGCGAACTGCTCGCTCAGCTTCTCCACCTGTTCCACTTCTTGCTTCAATTGCTCGCACCTGGCATTCATCTCATGATACAGCTTCAGAGCTTCATCAACCCTTTGTTTCTGCTGCTCCACCTTTTGCATCTCAGCTGCGAGATTCTGGTGACCGAGCTTCAAAGTTACAGCCGCGCGAATCAGCGTGACTCTGTCCTTAAGAAACTTAAAGCCCATTCTGCCTTAGACTTTGGTCACGAGGTTTTGGCACATGCCACATAGCAATTCAGCGCTCTGGACCGAAATGGTCGCAGGCGTAGCCGCAGACAGCTGCTCCAGTATCCAGATGGCTTCAGTGAGGAACAGCCTCCTGTCAAAAGGCCCGATCTCCAGAGATCTCACAAACGAGCGAGGGTACCTGAGACGCATTCGAACCACCCAGTCTACATCGGTTTGCTTCAAACCTGAGGAGACGTCAAAGATAAGTTATGATGTCAAAACTCGCAAGCGAATAATGCGACGTGCGAACAGTAAGGCTCTACTTACCAGTTCCTTCCAAAATCTCATGAAGAGAAGGAATGCGCGCTGCCGGGGCGGTTGAAGATTGTCCTCGCTCCATAGCTCTCCTATCAGCTGCGAGCTCTAATCTCTCGTAGTCAGGAGGAAGAATGTACGCCGCACCAGCTGCGACTACATTCCCAACCTGCGAGCCCCAAAAGCTCCACGCAGGAATGGGTGCCTCTGACTCAGTCATCGCCGGAGGCGAAGGGACAGTCGAAGTCGCTTGACGAAGGACGCTCTCAGATGCGAGAACATCAGCAGCACTTGTCCTTCCCAGCTCAGCACTAGCATGGACATCTTCATCCATCAACACAGTGTCAGCGCCAGCATCGTCGGAAAGCTCGATGATGTCCTCACGAGGCTCACCCGTGTGGTCAGTAGCTGCGACGGGCTTCTCGGTATGGGAGCTCGGAATCGGAACATGGGACGCAGAAGACTGGCTTCTCTGCTCCAGCGCAGGTTCCTCAGCACGACCTGCGACATTAAATGCGATGATATGAGGTAACTTGTGTTATAAGTTATTTTCGCTATCTTTACTAAAGCTAAGAGTAAGCACCTCCACGCGAAGGTGGGATTGAGGTATCCTTGTTATACACTAAGGACGTGGAACCATGCCCTATCAGTGTGTCTTCACTAAGCAAGTCTGTAAGAGGAGCGTGACCTGGGATGCGAATAAACCAGTCATGATCTTGCCTCAAGTTGCTAAAGCCTAGTACATGCGTGTCACTCAAATAATTACCTGAAGGTTCTCCGCATTTGTCTACTAACCAACGGCGAATGTCAGCCTTTGACACGCCATGCTTTAACGCACCCACAATAACATCTCTATAAGTTACTGCGAGATTGAAGATCTCACCTTTATCGCCGCCTGCGATCCCTTCGAAGTCCGCTTGGACTTGCTCTAGTGCTGCTGCATCCTCTCCGGGAACCTCATCTTCCTCCTCCACATGAGGAGCCACTTCTTCGGGAAGTTCGTCTTCCTCGCCAACTGGACGCACTAAGTCGTCAACATGCTGCTCTTCGAGGCTCCGCTGTTTCACACGCTCGAGCTCCTCTTCCTCTCGCCGCCTTCTTCTCTCAGCAGCCTCCGCGGCTGTCTTCCGGGACTCAGCAAGAACGTCCTCGCTTATGGGCTCATCTGAAATGCCAGAAGGGGCATCTCTCTTTTGTCTTTTGGCCGCGAGGCCACCAGCGGTCTCATCATCATCTGCGAATACACGAATGGTTTAAAGAAAAGAAGTGCAAAGAAGTTACGATGACAAGGAAGGAAATACGACGGAGGTACCTCCTGATTCTTCCTCATGCATTACAACTGTTGCTTCTTCTTCATCATCACTTGTTTGGGGCTCCTGTCTCTCTTCCTCTTCCTCTTGGTTGAATGGAACAAAAGTCTCAACTGCGAGATCTTTCCGCACTTTGCTGGGCATGCGACCTTTGCCTTTGTCCTTGATAGAAAGGGACCTCACTGGAGGAGAAGCTGGAGCGCTTCTAGGGGAAGAAATCGTAATCCCCTTTTGCCTAGGTCTCTTCACTCTTGGCGCCGCAGTCGCTGGAGGAGACGGGTCATCTCCGGGAGGAGACGAAGCCGGAGGATTGTCTATCAGCGAGTCAGCAAAAACATTCATGACTGCGCGAACCTTTGTTTCAACCTCAGCGTCCATCCTCCATGAAAGCCGGAACGGCTGCTGTTGTCTTCTGGTGGCAACGATGATGTTGACCAGCGACTTGGAGCGATCACCAGCTGCGAATCTCCGCACATGACACTACAACAGTACAGAATAATAGTGTCAGCACAAGGAAATTGAGAAAACTTAACACATGCGAAGTAATTGCTTACATCAGCAAAAGCCTTGCTGTATCTGACGACCTGCGCGTCGCCTTTCTTGATTGCGGCGACCTGCTCCTTCAGAATGAAATCAGGGCACAGATGGTTCTCACGGTCCCACAGTGAGTAGCAACCATTCTCAGACTCACTCAGACTGCAAGTGGGGCGAAACGGAAAAGAATTTCTTTTGATCAAGGGAGCTTTACCCGGCTGCGCGGCCGACTCTGTCTCGATCCTCGTTCGCTGGGCAACCCAGTATGCGAGCCAGTTCTGGGAACAACCACCCTCGCGGGTTCCCGCAGGCTGCTCAAAAGGGAGATTGTTCATGAAAACCGTCTCGCACTCCTTTGTTAGCAAGCGCTTGTAGCATCCTCTGACAATGGACTGGGGCCAGATTGATGGGGCCACCGCATCAAAACCAAACTGAGGAGAAACTCTAGTGGGGTCAACGTCCACGGTGATCTTCTCATACCTCGGCGCGAGCTCACGGATATGCTCTGCGAGGGCAGGAAGGGAACCTCGCAGACACCAGCAAAAGAACTCGCGGTAGCGCTCATGGAAATGAGGTCCCCTTTCAAAGAGAAGCTCTTCTGAAAAGACCATGCCTTTAGAGGGGTACAGCTTTGGAAACCATCTCACATTCTCAATACGCGTGGCATAGGGCCTGGCAGTAAACTCCTTCCGTTTGTCGCATACCAAACTCCAAACGCACTTGGGGTTGCCTGTTCCGAACCATCTCGCAGCTCTTCCGTTGTTGCGTGGTTCTGTCTCGCCTGGGGGACACCACTTTTCGAGTTGGAGAGCAGTTGGAGCATAAGACGGCCAGCGCTCGAACACCCACATTGTCAAAAAGGAAATATTGACAAAGGTCAGTACATCGAGGCGGCCACGCGACTCCCTCATAGCCAGAGCCAGCTGATCAAGCCTGTAGTACAGCGTGCCCAAGACCAAGGGCCCGAGTGCGACCCTCTGGCCAAGAGCGAGCCTCACAGCAAGCGGCAACACATGGTAGAAGACTCCATCATGGGGGTGACCATCAATCAGATACCTTGACAGCCAGGCACAGAGAAAAGCACAAAGGGTCTGGTAGCCCTTGCCCTCTACGTAATTCTCGGCCTCCGGGTCCTCGTTCAGAAGCTTCTTAGTAATGCTGCTGTTCGCATAATCTCGGAAGAAGTACTGCAACCATTTGTTCCAGGTATTCTTTGCGGATGTATCAACCAGCTGCCACTTAGGAAGAGGCTTGGTAGTGGTCCACAGAGTGGAAATTTTCTTCACCTCTGCCAAGCATTCCTCCATCTGCGTGTACAAGGCAATCTCCGCAGATGTCCTCAAGGGAGTCAGAGGGTCTACCTCGCCCATGAGGGAAAGCTCGTATAGCATTTGCACGTCCTCGAGCGTGGGGGCAGCCTCGAACTCAGCAAAATGGAACGTATGAGTCGCAGGCGAGTAACGGGACAGAAGGTCTAGAAGCATGGACTGATCCAACTTCACGGCAGCACCCTTCATAGCCTGGATAGCAAAGTATACGCCGGCTTCATTAAGAGTCTCGGCGTGATGATCCAATACATGGTCAATCCACTCATCCATATAGTCCAATTTCTGGACGAACGCCTGAGTAGAAATCGCAGTATATGGGAAGTGCCCGTTTTCGATCCCCAATCGAACTACATCCTCGGAACCAACCCACTCGAGCAGGGCTGAGTTAACTGGGCGAGTCAACGTCAGCAATCGCTCAACTGGAACAGGATCAGGCATCCTCTTCGCCTTTACCCTCGCATGGTAAAAATCTTTGCCGCCTAAAAAGGGGGCTTTTCGCCACAAGGCCTGTGGAAGGTCGGATATCTCTTCATCTTCCTTGACGGGTCTGGTTACTCTTGTCTTGGCCATTCCTGCGAAAGAAGAAAAAAAAAAGGGGGAGAAATACCACACTTCAGTTTGAATTTTTGGAATTCAATATCTATGCGAAGGAAAACGGACAGTTCCGGTACCAATTTCAGAAATTGGGGAGTTGCAAGATCCAATATTGTTGAAAGATTAAAACGAAGCGGGTTCAAAGATCAAAGTCTCTTCACAGATTTCATGGGTTTGCAGATTCAACGCAGTTCAAGGCAAACACGGGTATTTTAAATCAAAAGTAAACGAGGCCAACCTTGTTTTCTTGAAGCCTGCTTGGATATGCACAATTGAAGAATACGATTTGCAGTTCTGAACTGGTGATTGATTATCTGGATCTGCTCTCGAAGATCTCCGGGTACCATTCACTTTAAGAGAAAGAAGTGATGCTTTGCAATAATGGGGGATACAAGGTATTTATCCAAAACAATGAAGGGTTGCGTCCTTTCGATAGTCGAATCGCAACCGTCACCGTCGAATCGCGCAATCACAGGACAAGCTGACGTCACGCCTAAAACCCTAAAGGTCAGACGGCACGACTCTAGGGGTTTTAGGTCATAATGACACGCACGGGGGCTGAACTTACCCGTATTTGAATTGGTGCGTGGCGGCGACGCGCATGTTGGTTTCCGCGCATGGAAGTCTATACGGCTATGAGTCTTCACGCGCAGAAAGGGGGCTAATGTAGATACTGCTTTCTGACATGACAGATCTTGGCCACGTGGCAGCCATCCAGCACACCATATTGTGCTCCGTACACACAGGATCACCAGCCGAGCTGATCCATGTGGGGGCTGCGAGACAGAGCCCTCGCATACCACTGCACGGGACTTGTAGGGACTTAGTGGTTTGGAGGCTAGAGTAAGCCCTGTCGCGTGCGAGCCAAGCCCGCGCGCGACCTTTAGTAACTGTTTTGAGAGATCTATGGCACGAGCTCCCTGGACCCGGTCAATCCGGTCAAACCCGGTCAACCTCGTAACGGTTCCGGTATTCGCGCACCACGTGCTATAACGGTTCCTATATACTCGGAGGAACGTGCCGTTATGGTTAAGCTAATTAAGCCACCATTAATGGGCGCATTAACCACACTACAACGGTCACGTTCTTCAGTATATATATATCGTTAACCTTTCCATACAAGAGAGAACACACTGTCATACGAGGAAGCTCTGCCAAACCTCTGTCTCTCTCTCGGACATTGCTACTGACTTACTCTCTCCCTACACACACCCCTACTCTTCCTGTGCGTTCCTTGATCCACTACACACGGTGCACACGGAGGTCTCCCCGCCGGAATCTCTTGCGCACACTTCTTATGAAGCAATTAGCAGGAAATGAGCCATAGAAAAAAGGAGAAGCTTACTAGATACAGAGCAGTGAAGATAGCAACTGTTACGAGGATCAATGGCCCAAATACCAAGAAAAATGTTCCGCCAAGTGATAGCAAAATCTTAACTCGAGGAACCAAACCCTGGATCAAATAGCCAAATGAGAGATATCATCCACCACCTCATAGGCATCTTTGTGTGTGTATATATATGAGATGACACTTAGTTTAAAGGCACATGGTAAACCGTCGTAGTTGTCGCTTATAAACTTTCAATTGCGTTTTTTTACCTTTTCCAGGCTTTTCCTTTGCTGTCATCTTTGTCATTATCTCCTGCAGTGTGGGGTGAGACGGTATTGTAGAATCCGCGTAACGGTGTTGTATACTTGAAGTAGCCGATGAATCAAAATTATTTATTTCAATCTCTTATATGAGTGTTCCAGGAAATTCTAAATCTTGTCTAGTCTACGGAAACTTATTTTCAAGTAATAAAAGTGACCCCTAAGATTTGGTGAAATTGGGTACTCGAACTTCCCGACTCACATGCCTAGGCCTGAATTAAGTCAACCAAAGTTTCAATAGTCGTGTAGTAAATTTATCTTTCAAGTTTTGACTTAATTGGTGCTTGTCCGGTGTCTCAAAATTTCATCCACTACCGCAATCTATCTTTCTTTCTTGCATGCGCATTATATGAGACAACGGGCCTCCACTTTTACCGTGAGGACACTAGTTTCATTCATATTTTAAGTCTGATTTTAACACAGAATATAACATGACTACATTGTATAAATAAGTTCGCCTCTCAAATTCGTGTAAAGGAGTTTGATGGAGAAAAGGGACAGGTAGTATATAATAGTTAAAAGTTAAACTATGGTCACAATGAGATGTTGGAGGATGCTAAACGAATTATATAGTATGTTAGTAAAGTGCAGCCATTGTTTCTGAGCCATATATATAACCGAGCACATAATAACGCGACCGGCGACGCTTGCTTGTCGCTGATCGAGTGCCATCCATCTCGAAGCGAAAAGAAAAATGAACGAACAGACAATCTCGAGAAAGAACGCTTTCTTTGTCGTGATTCTCGAAACAGTCGGGCCTAGCAGGCGCGGCGAGTCCATGGTGGTCGTACACCCGCCGAGCGAAAAGGGTTCCTCTGTGGCGTCACTCAATACTACTTTAAGTGCTATGCTCCTAGAACTCCTCCGATACATTGGGCAATAATGTAAATAAAGGCACTGGAAGGAGAAATGACACCGGTAAGCGCAGTGGATAGGTTGACAGTCGGGTTTATATGACTGCCCGATACGGGAGGTGTAGCAAGAACTAGTATTGCGACCGTGATAGTTATAAGAACCGACATTAGCAGTGTGAGTGGGTGTGTCCGGGGAGGGTCTGGTGGGAAGAAATTATAATTGTATCGATCATAAACACTAGTGATGTTGTGCCCAAAATCTCTACCACGGACTCGTGCCAAACCTTGCGAGATGAGAGGTCCTGCAATCCTAACCTATCACCCAAAGTGATATCGTCGTGGGATGCATGGTGGTAGCTCATGAGTTTTTGGAGAAATTACTTCATTTTTCGTCTCACCACTATCTGGATTATGATGATGATCAGCTTCTCCATTCTGCATCATCTCGTTCTTGTGATAGGGGTCGCCTCGCGGGCATCTTTGAACATGTGGCGCCGTTGAAGTGGCTGAAAATTTGCGTGTTTACAGTCGACACTAATTTGACATGAATAGAAAAATCAGCAAGGAATAACCAGGTGATTTTGTCTTGGCCGAAGGCCACGAGCTGCAATTGCAATACTATGAAATAAGCAAATAGCTAGGTGTTCATTCAGAGACAACATGTACAAATTCTCATATTACTGTGTTTAGGAACAAAATTAGCCTTGGGCATTCAAAATTTTTTGTAACAAATTTTCGGCAACATCTCCACCGGTTACCGTGTAGATCTCTAAAAATTGTTTTCTTCTTCTCAACACAATATTTGATTAACATACAGTCAGTATACACGATATATTTGACCAACTATTTATTTATTTTGTATTACAGCCTGAGCGGACTGGATTGGACTAGCCTAGGCTTAAGATAGAACTCAACCCCAAACCATAGCCTAGGCTTACGATAGAACTCAACCCAAACCACAAATTGTTCGGGCTCAGTTACATAGAGAAAATTGTATGAAATGGATAAAATAGGATTATTGTGTTCATTTAAAGTCAACTGTTGTCAAACTACCACAGGGATTGCATCAGAAATTGCCATAAAAAATTACGTTGCATTACTGTTTTACTGTTAAGTTTTGTCTATCCCAAATGATCAAACATTAATATGAGTTCTATCATCTATGCACACCACAAAACAATTAATACTACAAGCCAGCTAAGGAGGAAGCAATATAGCATGCTAAGAGTAAGAGGTAATAGAGCATAAAAGAGTAAAAACAATAACAGTTATTGCATTGATATGGGGACAGCTATAATACATGATTATGTTGATCTTCTGATTTTTACAGAGAAGTAAAATAAAAGCTATGGCAGATAAAATACAGAACTACGCCTGACACCTGAAGAAACTATTGTCATCTTCCGGCTTTTGGGCAGCATAATAATGACTTGTGACCCGAAATACGTACTGATATCTCCGAGTATCATTTGCTCTTCACTTAACGAAGAGGTGTTTGAGTTATTCTATCTTCTTCCAAAAGAGCGTATGGATCGATGTAGGTGGGCGGTGTAATCGTTGTGGTGGTTCCATCATGAACAAAAGTTGGTCCCAAATACTGCCACAGATGTAAGATATAAGCCAATCATGCACTAAACAACTTGTGGGAGTTCCGTAGATTAACAGGAAATGAACAAATGTATAATAGGAGAGCAGAGTTTGTGTGTTAGGGGAAGAAAATACTGTTACAGATTTCACTTGTTTCATGTCAGTCTTCACAACGGTGCGGAAATCAAAACAAATGTCCACAATGACAAATAAGTACTATGGCCTCGGGGTAGGTGAAATGATATGATGTATGATGAGATATGAGGTGTGAAATGTATACAGTGGGATAAAGCAGGATCATGCTTTATTGTCTCTGGTTGTTGTAGCATATGAGGCGGGATATGATGAAGGATAATATAAAATGACCATAATACCCTGCATTGCCGTGGATTTGGTTACGAAATTATCGCCAAATTTATTACCATTTGACATGCTTAACCTACTTTTTACACATAAGTATATAAGGTCAAAGTGGTCCCAATCGAGACGAGGGAGAAGGACAACAAGACGATTTTTCGCATCAAATTCAATCTAAGTGATTGGATGGCTTGTGTACAACTGCTCTGTTTGTGGTTGGGGAAGGTAGAAAGGGTTGGTATATCTATCATAAGAGGAAATATTGTGAGTTATGAAATCTTCCGTAGTTATTCATTGCGTATTCACACCTTAAATAGGTAATTACAACACTAATTACACAAATTAGTCCTCTAGTAATTACAAGACGAGTCCTACAACTATTACTCCCCCGCAGTCGAAACTGTAGGCGTGCCAACACTGAGACTGGAACGGAAACGCTGGAACAAGGGCCGAGGAAGACCCTTGGTGAAGATGTCGGCGTACTGATAATCTGCTGGAATGTGCAACACGCGAAGCTGACCCATACGAACCTTCTCACGCACGAAGTGTAGATCAATCTCAACATGCTTAGTGCGCTGGTGCTGAACAGGATTACCAGAGAGATAGACAGCACTCACATTGTCGCAATACACAACAGTGGCCCGAGGCGGGGTAACACGAAGCTGAATAAGCAAATTCCGGACCCAGCAGAGTTCGGAGCAGCGTTAGCAACACCGCGATACTCAGCCTCAGCACTAGAACGAGATACCGTGGCCTGTCGCTTGGACGACCAACTCAAAAGATTGTTCCCATAGAAGACACAGTAACCAGAAGTGGAGCGGCGCGTGTCCGGACATCCAGCCCAATCTGCGTCAGTGTAGGCGGTGAGGGAATCAGCAGCGGAGGCAGAGAGCCGGAGACCATACTCAAGTGTCCCACTGATGTAGCGCAAGATACGCTTCAGGGCATGAAAGTGCGGCTCACGGGGGTCATGCATGAAGAGACAAACCTGTTGGACTGCATACTGGATGTCTGGTCGAGTGAACGTGAGGTACTGCAAGGCTCCAGCAAGGCTGCGGTATAATGTAGGATCAGCAACCGGTGGGCCAGATGTAGCTGTGAGTTTACTTCCTACCTCAACAGGGGTGGCAGTAGACTTACAGGTCGACATAGAGGCACGACGAAGAATGTTGGTCGCATACTGATGCTGAGACAGGAACAGGCCGGACGAATCACGGGTGACAGCAATGCCCAAAAAGTGATGCAGATGGCCCAGGTCAGTCATAGCAAACTCTCCAGAGAGCTGGGAGACAATCTGATCCAAGACAACCGGAGACGACCCAGTGATGAAGATATCATCCACATAGAGCAGGAGGTAGACGAGGTCCGAGCCACGACTGTAGACGAAGAGAGACTCATCACACGAGCAACCAGAGAAACCGATAGTTTGTGTGAGGACGGTGGCAAATCGCTGAAACCAATCACGGGGAGCCTGCTTCAGACCATATAAGGATTTGCGTAACCGACAAACAAAGTCAGGATGGCGTGTGTCGCGGTAGTCAGGAGGCTGATGCATGTATACCGTCTCAGAGAGATCACCATGAAGAAAAACGTTCTTGACATCCAGCTGACGGATAGGCCAAGAGCGGGTGACGGCAATGCTGAGAACTGTACGGATGGTGGTCGGTTTGACAACCGAGCTGAAAGTCTCCTCACAATCAATCCCAACCATCTGGGACTTCCCATTAGCTACCAATCGCGCCTTATAGCGCTGCAGACTACCATCAGCGCGAAATTTGTGGCGAAAGAGCCACATAGATCGCAGAACATTAGCCCCTGCCGGGCGAGGAACCAGATCCCAAGTGTGGTTCGTAACCATAGCTCCAAACTCATCATCCATGGCCGCTTTCCAGTGAGGATCCGACAAGGCTAGGATGGGGGATTTGGGAAGGGGCGAGATGGGGTCTGGTGGCTGGGCCGCTAAAGTGAGACGGGTGACTGGTTTGACTATGCCATGCATGGATCTGGTAGTCATCTAAGGAGAGGGAGGACTGTCATCGGGATCAGACGTCCTGTGAACAGAGGGAGACACAGACCCAGGAGTGGAGAAAGGAAACACCGTCTCATCAAAGGTGACATGACGGGAAGTGTGAACCCGACCAGTACTCAAGTCTAGACACCTGTACCCACGATGATTAAGAGGGTACCCCAGAAAGACACATCGAACAGAGCGTGGTGCAAGCTTGTGAGGTGAGGTGGCAGAGAGGTTCGGGTAACACAAGCATCCGAACGTGCGGAGATGCTCATAGGATGGTGAGCGATGGTAGAGGGCAACAGTAGGAATATTTTTGCCTAGGACTTTGGTGGGAAGAATGTTATGAAGGTAGACAGCAGTCAGAAGAGACTCAACCCAGAAAGAGGCTGGAAGGGAGGCCTGTGCTAGGAGGGCACGACTGATGTCATTGATTCGACGAATCATGCGTTCAGCTTTGCCATTTTGAGATGACGTCTGAGGACACGCAAACCGGAATACAAGTCCATGATTAATGGCGTGAGAGTGAAAAGAGCCATTATCGAATTCTCCACCAAGGTCACATTGAAAAGTTTTGATGGGTCGCTCAAATTGAGTTTGTACGAAGGTAGTGAATTGTTTAAATTTGGATATCGCTTCGCTTTTCTGTTTAAGTGGGAAAACCCAGAGAAAATGGGTATAGTCATCTAATAGTAGTAGGTAGTATTTGTAGTGCGATTTGCTTAAGACCGGAGATGTCCATAGATCACTGTGAACAATGTCAAATGGACTAGAAGTATAAGAAGTAGATGGTGAAAAAGGCAAACGCACGTGTTTACTAATTTGACAAGCATCACAAAGAGCTTCTGAATTATGCCTACTACAAGAAATGAAATGACAACTACGAAGTGAATCTAAAACTAGACGCCCGGGATGACCAAGGCGGTTGTGCCAAACGGAAGCGGGTAAGGCAGTAAAAGAGACAGCAGACGACAGTGGAGGGACAGGCTGGAATGGATAGAGATCACCCGAACTGTTGCTCCTCTGTAAGAGAGCTCCCGAACGGAGATCCTTCACAGAGAAACCAAAAGGGTCAAACTCAACGGAAACATTATTGTCAGTAGTGAATTGACGAACAGAGACTAGGTTTTTGATAATGTTTGGGGTGAGTAAGACATTTCTAAGGTGAAGGGAACGGGAGTTGGTGGTAAGGGTGTGATTGCCGGATCCTTTCACTGGAATGCTAGAGCCGTTTCCCACAAGTATGTTAGGAGAAGGACAAGATGACGAGAGAGATGAGAGTATACCTGACTGCGGAGTGAGATGAGCAGATGCGCCAGAGTCGAGATACCAAGTCTGATCCGGAACATAACGTGTCATGCCAGCACGTTCCGAACTCATAGCAGTAACAGGGGGAGACGAACTCGCAGTGGTAGCAAGAACCTGTGAACGCTGAGCAGGTCCTGGACCAAGAATACCTGATGTGGCTGTAGCCTGAGAGGGTCCTGTTTGTGACTGGTCCATCGTTGCAAGATAGGGGCATGGTGGAGCAGTCGGAAATGAAGAGGCAGGACACCACACCCAACTGCCGTAAGGAGAGGTCGGTGGCGAATTGTGTTGCTGAATGCTACCCTGCCCTTTCCGAAAATTTTGGCGTCGGCGACTATGACGACCCTGTGGCACGGGGTGGGGCTGTTCCTTGGACGAAGCCGAGAGTTTGGAGTTTCCAGTGGCCATAGAAAGCAACCAAGTGACAGATAAAATGCCCAAAAGAAACTTGTTGTACACAATTAATGCTGAAAATTGGACCACCAATAAGTATTACTGTTGTAGGACTCGTCTTGTAATTACTAGAGGACTAATTTGTGTATTTATTTGGGTCAATTACTCCAACCCTCAATATGCTGATGTACCCACTAAGAAAAGTGAAACCCACAAAAGCAGATGCACCCAAACCAACCGTGTTCTGCTACTCACGGCAAGAGAGACTGGTTGCAAAGTGAGAGACTGGTTGCAAAGTGAAATCTCTCCCTCTCTCTCCGTCGCCGATGAATGCTCGAGGAAAGCCGACGAGCCGAGAAGAGGAGCTGACGATCTGGAACGAAGAAGAGACCAGCGCGTGGATCGGAGCCGAAAGGAGACAACTGCGTGAACTGAAACCAAATCGGGAGACAGAGGCTTCTGTTCACGTGTTGGGGGTCAACTGAACGGCGATTGCAGAGGAGATGCTCTGACGTGAGTTACAGTAGCAACAATGGACGGTGATACCAGGTGGCTTCGTCACAGAGAGCGTCGGAACGGCGATTGCAGAGGAGATGCTCCGACTGTTGCAGAGGGAGGGTGTCCCGTCGCTTGAGATAGCGGTTGAGGGAGGTCCGTCTGTTGCAGAGGGAGGGCTTTACGCCGATTGAGAGAATTGATCGGGCAAGTTTCAGATGGAGGTCTCACCGTCGAAGATGGCGTCGGTTGTGAGGACAGAGAACGCCGACGTTGAGATCGACGGCGGCAGCGGAAGTGAGCAGGAGAGAAAGCAGAACCCTAGGCGATGGCGGCGGCAGTGCAGAGGAAGAGGCAGTGCGGCGGCAGCGGTGGCTAGGGCGGCTCTGATACCATGTGAGTTATGAAATCTTCCGTAGTTATTCATTGCGTATTCACACCTTAAATAGGTAATTACAACACTAATTACACAAATTAGTCCTCTAGTAATTACAAGACGAGTCCTACAACTATTAAATATAAGGAATTCTTCATTTTGATTGAACCAAGACATGAATAAAGGAAGAGAAAGCTCGAATAGCCGAATAGGCATGCAGCATTCTATCATTAGCCTTCCCATCTTATTCATCACATTAGGCCATTACTCCATAAACATTCCCAAACAAAGTCTTCTAATGAAGCAACTAGCAGGAATGCGCTTTAGAGAAAGGAGAAGCTTACAAGATACAGAGCAGTGAACATAGCAACTGTTACGAGGATCAATGGCCCAAACACCATGAAAAATGTTCCACCAAGTGATAGCAAAAGCTTAGCTTGAGGAATCAAACCCGGGATCAAAAAGCCAAATGAGAGATATCATCCACCACCTCATAAACATATGTGTATGTATTTATATAATAAATCAGCTAGATGTTTCCTTTAAAAAATTTCAATGAGAAGATCCTAACCCTCCATTTCCTAAAATTGTCTTGAGACATTTTAGTCCGTTGATTTTATTGATCATTTCTCTTTCTTAAAAATAAATAAATAAATAAAATCAAATAAGTTAACATAAATCTGAGATAAGACATTCTCTCTAGTTCAAAAAGACTCTATCATATCTCATTAATATTTTCTTTTTGAGGAAATCTCATTATTTTTTGGACGTAATTTTTAATTATCTAATGACAAGAAATTAAATAGACTCGAATTCATTTATCATCTCAAGAATAAATTTAATAAGTTAAATAGTATCTATTGTGCCATTTACGCTTGGGAATGAGTCAAACTAGTATGATATTTGACGAAGTAACATGGCATGTATTTTCTTCTTCTTCTTCTTCTTCTTCTTCTTCTTCTTCTTCTTCTTCTTCTTCTTCTTCTTCTTCTTCTTCTTATTCCATAACTCCATGTTATGGGCAAAACTGTATTGTCCATCAATCAACAAAAATAATTGCTTTGATGTTCATATCCGTCAATGAAAGGCTCCTCATAGATTTTTTTTTTTTTTGTTTTTTTTGTAAGCGGAGTAAAAATAACAATACAAAATGAGGAGTAAAAATATATGAAGACATGGTTCAACTAAGCATATGAATAGCTTAGGACCAATGTATGATTATAGGGTTGAACCTCTCATGGGGTTTCCTCTTTTCTTCATAAAAGTGGGAAAAATAGCAATACAAGAGGAGAAGAGTTAAAATCGAATCTTCAAAGTCAATTATGTAGTTCTCACTCTAGGGAGAAAGATATATATATATATAAAAATCTATAACTCTCAGTTATAGATAGTCATTATGTGCTCTAAAACGTCATGTATAATAACATGGTTTAACTAAGCATATAAATAGCTTCGGAGCATTTTATGAGAACGAGGTTAACTTCCCATGGAGGTCCCTCTTTTCTCCCGCAATAGATCAAATTGCTCGAGTTTTTTTTTTTTTTTTTAAGTCAAACATGGGAATATAATATAACACGAAGGCAATAAGAAAAATAATGATAAATAAACTTCATCACGAAAAATTTTGCAGTTCAAGGCTTAAACCTTAGCACATTTTTTTTTACATAGCTGTAGAGCTTAACAATCTGCAGCCTTCATTTTTTTTTTCTTTTCACCTCAAAACGTACACGAGTTCAATTGAAACTCCATCATTTTTTTTATAGAATAGAAGTAAATTTGAGGTATGTATATTACTGCAGATTAGGTAACCGCGTTGCTTATATTGTGCGAGCTCGATTGTATGGGTTCAAATCCCATAAATATTTCATTTTTCACACAACACAATAATAGTATAATCCTGTTAAGCGGTAATAAGCGATTTCGCTTTCTTTTTATTTATCCGCTTTCTTTTACTCGGGCGAGGGCCTCGAGGTCACGAGTTTAAAACTTAGTGACATTATTTGCAAATACCAAAATGACAATAAAGTTGCATAAACAAATATAAAAAAATCTAGTTCCCAGTCACGAACTCAAGTGATAATATTTTTCTTTCTATAAGTCATTCTGTAGAGAATTTTAAAAATAAACCCACTTATTCAGCGAGATTGCTCATTAAGAGACTCGCTAGAGTTTAGCGGTATTGTCACGAGTTTGAGACTCTAGTGACTTATTATTATTTTTTGGTCACTTATATGTCATGAGTTTGAAACTCTAGTGACACCATTCTCTACTATTTTTTTTTTCATGCACAATATCGTGAGAATAAAACTCAACCAGCGCTGATAATTGTAGGTACAACTGAGAGTTCATGAAAAATGCAGTGACATATTTTTCTATAGAAGCAGTAAAGATATATAAAATATTGTTGAGCCCTATACTAGAATGGGTCGTTAGTTTGCCTGGCAATAGGACATCATGTAAGAATCAACTGTTATGCTGCTCGCCTGTGTTCATCCCAATCATGACATGATTTTTTTTCTTCAAATAATAGCGGCTTTTTTTTTCAAATAATAACAGCTTTTTTTTTCTAGGTCAGAATTGACATTTTTTTTTTCTTCAACTGGGGGCGTGCAATTTCTTTTTCATGGACCTTGGAAGCAGACGTCGAATCAATATTAATATTATTAATTTCTGTCTTTGCAAAGTAGAGGCTGCTAGTTCAAGTGGCAGTAGCACAACTCACTGTGTGGTGGTCGCTGCAAGGGTTCAAGTCCTCTCTGGGCCACATTTTTTTTTTACATAGATGTAGAGCTTAACAATCTGCAGCCTTCATTTTTTTTCTCAAAATAAAAAATTAATAGAAAAACGCATAAAGCGGAGCACGTAATTGCTCTAAATCATATGTCCATCTCTAGATCTAAATAGACCGAGACCTTCAAAAACGCACAAGGCGGAGCACATAATTGCTCTGGTCCTCTCTAAATCTAGATAGATCGAGGTATAGAATTCGAAAACAACTTTTTTTGTTCGACGAACCCATAACATAGACCGATATTGATATAAAATAAGAAATCGTAAAGAAAAATAACAGATTACAGATACGATATTACGTTGATTTGAATCAACTTTGAATCAAGCAAGAGATTAGACAATCAAAATCGAATATTAATCTTTTCGTTTGATCATCTTGTTCTGGACAACATTATTAATAAATAATAATCGTACCTGTTCTTTTTGATAAATCTTTTCTTCCGGTAGACCGTGCTGATAACGTGTTATAAACTAAAGAGTAGAGAAGAGAGAACAATGTTGGGAGGAATATCAAGTCTATATTATTCTCCACCAAACCACCCTTTATATAGGGTGTGGGGGTCAATCAGTATCATCTATACATGGTAGTACAATATTCTGTGAATATTCACCATATCAAATATATATTTCATAACAGTTTTGATGTACTTTTTTTGTCGTTCTTGATTGTACCCGATACTACTATTATGCACGTTATTTTTTTTTTTGAGAAATTATTTTGTCGCTAACCGGGTTCGAATCCGGGACCTCATGCAGGGACTTCCAACGCTCTACCACTCGAGCTACCACCTTAGCTGCTTATACACGATATAGTTGATTAACTACGTGTTTTGTTTTATATTTATAGCGTGAGCGAACTGGATCGGACTAGCCCTAATCTTACTATAGAACTCAACCCAAACCACAAATTGTTCGGCCTCAGTTTCTTAACTCAAAGCCCATGATGTGATGAAAATTCCCAAACCCAAATCTATGTACCAATAGAGGACAGGTTACTACACCAAATGCAATTGTGGCATAATATTGACCTTTGAATTTGGCAAAGATCAACGAAAGGATTGAACTCATCCAACTCATTCTCAAGACAGTGCCTTAGGCAACGGGCTAAGATACTAGTAAAGGCAGTTGGGATGTACGGGTTTTCTGGGCCATTGCCCAATGACCAGCCCCAACTTGTACAGTAAATCCTCTAAAACATGCAAGGTGTAAACATCAAATGAGAGCACCAATCTGTGTGCATGCCCTTTCATGAGACAATAGGTTCTTATAACACGAACTGTAACATGACTATAGTCTAAATAATCTCAGTTCGTCCATTCGTGGAAATGATTTATTTAATTTACGTAGAGAACATTGTATGAAATAGATAAAATAGAAGTATTGTATTCATTTGAAGTCAGGCGTTGCCAATCTACGACAGCGATTGTCTCTGGAAATTGCCATAAAGAAATTACGTTACATTACTATTTTACAGTTAACTTTTGTCTGTCCAAAATGATTTTTTTTTTTTGCCAACCACCCCAAATGATCAAACATTACTATAAGTTCTATGCACACCACAAAACAATTATGCTTAATTACTTAATGCATGTCTCCAATTTGTCGAAATTATCACATTGCAACCCTCAGTTCTAGAACTAGCTTATTGCATCCTCCATTTGTAAAAAATACGTCAATGTCAAATTGACGTATGTGGCGGTTTGGTATGTGGTATGTGGCGGTTTAGGAGGGGGTTTGGGGCGGGTTTTGCTCTCCCCTACCATGAATGATACACATATTCATTATTGTATGAAGGCATTTATAAATTATTTACGCGTAAATTTTTGTTGAACTTTTTTTTTTTTTTTTAAAATGTCGAACTTCGAATCTATATAACAAATTAAGACATTGTGGTTATATAGAGAGTCTGAAATGCAATTTAATCTATTAGATCAATCAAGTGAGTATGAATCATTGGATGCCACACTTTTAAGGTAAATTTTTTTTTTGGGAAAAAAAATGGGGGGAAAGAATTCATGCCAATAAAGCATTTTTCCAATCAATTCTGCAGTAACTTTTCACACCACTTATATATATGAGATTGAAATTGTAAGACTATGTAATCATTATATTCCCAACATCCTCACCGACTTTTAGTACTTGAATAGTCACATTTTTTTACTTTGTTTATGATGTACCATGCATCCTACTTTTTTAGGACAAAATAAAAAAACATAAATATTTTGAGTCGTCAAAAAAAAGTGGACATGATTTCTAGAACAGCCAAAAATAAGATAGGGACCAATATATTAGAATTAGTGGGAGTAGAAAGGTAACATTTTAGAAATTAAAATAAATAATTTCACTACTAATTGTCTGCAAACTATATACCAACTATTGTATCGATTTCTTTCTCAACTACAATTATTTGTGATAACTAAAAGAAAATAAGATTAGTTTTGCTTTTAGAACTTTATGTTATCATTTTAGGTAGTGTTGTGAGAGCACAAGTAATCTTTTATTGTGTGTGTGCGCGTCTGTCTGTGTATGTGACATAATATTTTATATAAAAGTTGATAGTTTTCAAGGAAAAGCGCATGGTAAACCGTCGTAATTATCGCCTTATAAACTTTCAATTGCGGTTTTTTTACCTTTTTCAAGCTTTTTTTTTTGCCGCCATCTTTGTCATTATCTCGTACAGTGTGGGGTGAGACAGGGTATTGTAGAATCCGCGTAAAGGTGATGTATACTTGAAGTAGTAGAAGAATCAAAATTGTTTATTTTATTTTATTTTATTTTTGATGAATCATTTATATCTATCTCCTATTGAGTGCCTTCAATTCCGTTCCAAGATATTTTAAATTTAGTCTAGTCTACCAAAACGTCTACAGAAACTTATTGTCAAGTAAAAAAAGTGACCCCTAAGATTTTGTAAAATTGGGTACTTGAACTTCCGGACTCACATGCCTAGGCCTGAATTAAGTCAACCAAAGTTTAAATAATCGTGTAGTAAATTTATCTTTCAAGTTTTGACTTAATTGGTGCTTGTCCAGTGTCTCAAATATCCATCCACTACACCAATCTATCTTTCTTTCTTGCATGCGCATTTTATGAGACGACGGGCCTCCACTTTTAACGTGAGGACACTAGCTTCATTCATATTTTGAGTCTGATTTCAACACAAAATATAACATGACTACGTTGTATAAATAAGTTCGCCTCTCAAATTCGTTCAAAAGAGTTTGATGGAGAAAATGGGCAGGTTGTATATGATAGTTAAAAGTTAAACTATGCACAATGAGATGTTGGAGGATGCTAAAGTGCTTATATAGTATGTTAGTAAATTGGAGCCATTGTTTCTGAGCCGTATATGCCAACAACAGAGTACATAACAACGCAACCGACGATGCTGGCTTGTCGCTGATCGAGTGCCACCCATCTCAAAGAAAAAATAAAAACGAATGGACAAACGATCTCGAGAAAGAACGCTTTCTTTGTAGCGATTCTTGAATCTGTCGGGCCTAGCAAGCGCGGCGAGACCATGGTGGTCATACACCCACCGAGCGAAAAAGCTTCCTCCTCGGCGTCACTCAAGACTACAATACGTGATAATGCTCCCACAAGTCCGCTAGTAGATTGGGCAGTAATGTAAATGAAGGCACGGGAAGGAGAAATGTCGTCGGTGAGCGCAGTGAATAGATTGACGGTCGGGTTTATGTGATTTCCCGATACGGGAGCTGTAGCAAGAACTAGTATTACGATCGTGATAGCTATAAGAGTCGACATTAGCAATGTCGGTGGGTCTGTCCCTGAGGGTCTGGTGGGAAGAAATTATAATTGTATTGATCATGAACACTAGTGATGTTGTGCCCAAAAGCTCTGCCACAGACTCACGCCAAACCTTGGGAGATGAGAGGTCCTGCAATCCCAACCCATCACCCAAAGTGATATCCTGGTGGATGTACGGTGGTAGCTCACGAGTGTTTAGAAAAATAATTTCATTTTTCATCTCACCACCATCTGGATGATGATGATGATTAGCTTCTCCATTCTACATCGTCTCGTTCTTGTGATTTGGGTCGCCCAAAGAGCAATCAAAAACCATCGTGGGCATCTTTGAACATGTGACGCCGTTTAAGTGGCTGAAAATTTGCGTGTCTACAGTCTCCACTAATTTGACCTTGAATAGAAAAGGCAGCAAGGAATAACCAGGTGATTCTGTCTTGGTCGAAGGCTGAGTCAGTCTATGCTCATTGACACCAAACCACCGGCTCCAATTGCAATACTATGAAATAAGGAAATAGCTAGGTGTCAATTCAGAGACAGCATGTACAAATTCTCATATTACTGTGTTTAGGAACAAAATCAGCCTTGGGCATTTAAAAATGTTATAATTTCTTTAACAAATTTTCGGCAGCATATCCGCAGGGTACCGTGTAGATCTCTAAAAATTATTTTCTTCTTCTCAACACAGTATTTGATTAACATACAGCCAGTCATAGTTATTAAACCCGGACCGGTGATTGACCCGGCAAAGATGCCGCGTCACTGGGTCACCGGTCCAACCGGCGGGTCACTGGTCGGACCGTTGGGTCAATAACAAATTATTAATAATATATAATAGACATATTTATAGTGAAATATATTAAAAATTGGCATATAATAGCTCAAATTATTAATTTTGTGTTGTTTAACAACTTTTTTACATTTATTAAGAATGAAATCACACAAACGTTCAATAAAAATGTTTAAACGAGCATTTTAATTTGCTTCTTAATGCTTAAAACATATAAACCCAAGAGTGGTTCAACCCAGTTAACCCGGACCGGGTCACCGGGTTGATCACAAACCCACCGGATTTGACCAGGTTAGTAACATATACAAACAGAGTAGTGACCCGACCGGTTCTGGATCTGGTCGGACCGGGCGGGTCGGTCCGGGTTTAATAACTATGCAGCTAGTAAACACGATATATATGATTAACTATTTATTTATTTTATATTACAGCGTGAGCGGACTGGATGGACTAGCCTAGGCTTACGATAGAACTCAACCCCAAACCATAGCCTAGGCTTGCGATAGAACTCAACCCAAACCACAAATTGTTCGGGCTCAGTTTCTTAACTCAAGCCCATGATGGGCTGGAAATTCCCAAACCCACATTCTAGTAAAGGCAGGTTGGGACGTGTGGGTTTCCTGGGCATTGGGAAAATCCTCTAAAACATGAGAGCCCCAATCTGTTTCTCTCGCATGCGACTTTCATGAGACAATGGGCTCATGCTTTTTAACGCGAACTATAACATGACTATATAGTCTAAACCTCAGTTCGCCCATTCATGGAAATGGGTGAAGTATTTACATAGAGAACGTTGTATGTAATAAATAAAATAGGAGTTTTGTGTTCATTTGAAGTCAACTCCCTCCCGGTGATTACAAGGTTGGCTTATAGGGGAAGGTGAATACTCGGTGTAAAATCTGTAATGAAGGACAAGAAGATGAAAACCATTTGTTTAGAGAATGTTCTTCTGCGAAGGGGGTTTGGGACCATCTATTGGGATCAAGCTTCTTGACAGACAATGCGATGGAATTCCGGCAATGGTTAATCTCAAAGCTGGATTCTTCATCCTCAATTCAGTGTGAACTCTTAGTGGCAGGGGTATGGGCAATCTGGAGCTGTCGAAATAAACTGAAGTTTGAAGGCAAAACTAGCAAGACGGAAGAAGTTTCTGAGTTGGGTCTGAGCACAGTCCATTGGTATAAAGAATGTCAACTACGAGGAGTTCTTGAAGAGAAAAGTCAACCTCAACCGCGAACTGTTTGTCGATGGCGTCCTCCACCTCAGGGGTCCATGAAGATGAATACGGATTATGTGTGGCGAAGATATGGTGCTGCTACTGGGATTGGTGTGGTTCTCCGTGACCACCCAATTAAACAGTTTTGTTGGGGGTCGCGTAAGAAGAATTCAGCAAACTAGATCACCTCTCTTGGCGGAATTTGAGGCTCTGGTGTTAGGGCTTGAGTTTGCGAGCGAGATGAAGGTTAAAAAACTACTACTAGAATCTGACTCTCTTATTGCAGTTGGTCTTCTCAGAAATGGTCAGTGGGGTAAAATCCGTGGCATCACCGTGTTATCAGAGCTCTGTGAGCTGATTTTGAAGGCTAAAGGTCTGCTGTCTACTTTTGAAGAGGTGGAAGTGATTCATGTCAATCGGGAAGGAAGTAAATCAGCTCATATTTTTGCCAGTAACGGACTAGAAGCAGGAGATTCTAGTTTTTACTCAGAAACGCCCATTTGGCCTATTGATGTAATTCATGATGATTCTTTGGGTTCGACAAACCCAGAATAAAGTCGTTACTTTCTTCTCAAAGAAAAAAGTCAACTGCTGTCAAACTACCACAGGGATTGCTTCTGGAAATTGCCATAAAAAAATTACCTTACATTACTGTTTTACTGTTAAGTTTTGCCTATCCCAGATGATCAAACATTACTATGAGTTCTTATCATCTATGCACACCACAAAACAATTAATACTGCAAGCCAGTTAAGGAGGAAGCAATGTAGCATGCTAAGAGTTAGAGGTAATAGAGCATAAAAGAGTAAAAACAATAACAATTATTGCATTGATATGGGGACAGCTATAATACATGATTATGTTGTTCTTCTGATTTTTACAGAGAAGTAAAATAAAAGCTACGGCAGATAAAATACAGAACTACAGCTGACACCTGAAGAAACTGTCGTCATCTTCCGGCTTTCGGGCAGCATAATAATGACTTGTGACCCGAAATACGTACAGATATCTGCGAGTATCATATGCCCTCCACTTAACGAAGAGGCGTTTGAGTTATTCTATCTTCTTCCAAAAGAGCGTATGGATCGATGTAGGTGGGCGGTGTAATCGTTGTGGTGGTTCCATCATGAACAAAAGTTGGTCCCAAATACTGCCACAGATGTAAAGAAAACACAAGCCAATCATGTACTAAACAACTTATGGGAATTCCCTAGATTAACAGGAAATGAACGAATGTTTAACAGGAGAGCAGAGTTCGTGTTTTAGGGGATAGAAAGACATGGATAAGCAAGGACAGTGTTAAGCAAAACCCTACTGCAGAAAATACTCTTGACAGATTTCAAAACAAATGTCCACAGTGACAAATAAGTACTATGGCCTAGGGGTAGGGAATATGATATGATGTATGATGAGATATGAGGTGGGATATGTATACACTGGGATAAGGCAGGATCATATCCTGCTTTATTGTGTCTGGTTGTTGTAGACATGTAGGATATGAGGCGGGATATGATGAAGGGTTAATGTAAAAATGACCATAATACCCTGCATTGCCGTGGATTTGGTTAGGAAACTGTCGTCAAATTTATTACCATATGACATGCTTAAGCTACTTTTTACACATAAGTATATAAGGTCAAAATGGTCGCAATCGAGACGAGGGAGAAGGTCAACAAGATGCATTTTAGAAGTAGCGACAATAAGGCAAGACTTCATCAAATTCAATTTAAGTGATTGGATGGCTTTATGGTATAACTACTCTGTTTATGGTTGGGGAAGGTAGAAAGGGTTGGTATATCAAAAGAGGATATATAAGGAAACCTTCCTTTAGATTGAACCAAGACATGAAGAAAGGAAGAGAAAGCTTGGATAGACATGTAGCATTCTATCATTAGCCTTCCAATCTATTCATCACATTAGGCCTTTACTCCATAAACATTCCAAAAACAAAGACTTCTTATGAAGCAATTAGCATGAAATACGCCATAAAAATAGAAGCTTACTAGATACAGAGCAGTGAAGATAGCAACTGTTACGAGGATCAATGGCCCAAACGCCAAGAAAAATGTCCCGCCAAGTGATAGCAAAAGCTTAGCTCGAGGAATCAAACCCTGGATCAAAAAGCCAAATGAGAGATATCATCCACCGCCTCATAATCCAGTAAATGAAGGCTAATTTCGAATATTTTGGGAGAAGTAGGACGAAAAGCAGGAAGGATGCGTAGTTATTAGGAAAAACAAAGTAACTGCATAATCACATACACGCATAATCTATATACGAAATCTAGGATTGTTAGACCCCTAAGGAGAGAAAGAAGAGCAAGAAACTTTAATTGTATACTATGCAGGGAACATCTCTGCATTCCTTGTTTAGCTATTCAGAAATCTGTGGAAAACAGGAACACAACACCAGTTTACCTTGTGGACAGAAAACTAGAAAGCATATTGAACCTTGTGAGAACTACCCAAGTTTTAAAACATGCCACTCTGATATATTTGAAGTACAGTAAGCATATGTACCCCAAGTGCAACAATATCGTAGCCTCGTGGGGACACTGTAATATGATTGCTAATGCACTCAGTATTATGTGCTAGGGCATCTCCAACCGATTCGGTTTTCCCCTTCCCCCTCCCCCAGACTACTACTTCATGGTGTCAGGGGCCGGGCCGGGTTGAAATCGAGGGAAATTGAACCCACCGAGCCCGGGCCAAAAACCCGTGTTAGGGGTTGAGAGGGGCGGGTGGGCCTGGGCAATATATACATATATATATATATATATATATATATATATATATATATATATATATATATATATTACTATTATATATACATAAAGTTGATAAAAAACGGTAACGTTTTTTTTTTTTTTTCTTTTTTTTTTTTTTTTTTTTGGGGGGGGGGGGGGGGTGGTGGTTGGAGGGGGGCCAAGTCAAACTGAACCGGGTTGGGGGCCGAGCTATGGATTAAGGGGGCTGGGCCGGTTCAAGTGTTGGAGGGGGATTCATTTTAGTGCGGGCCGGGCCGGTTTCATGTGTGGGTCGGCCCCCTTTACACCATGACTACTACTCATCTCCAGCCCATCCCCTCCCCCCACTCAACAAAATTGATTAATATAGCAAAAAATGAATTCATTAACCGCCCCATGAAGGGGGAGGGGCTTGTCCATGGGGAAATCCCCCCTAACCATCCCACACCCAAGCAAAAATTGTCCCCCTAGCAATCCCCCCCCCCAATGGGGCTGGACTTGAACTGTATTTTTATACGGTTTCCCCCCATCACCCTCCCCCCATGGGGTTTGAGATACCCTTAGTATGTTGGATGACTATGATGCAAAAATCCAGACCCCTCATGCAATTAGACTGTTGAATCAATAGAACCTCGTAAGGATTTAAACTTGCATTTCAAGCCAAAATATACGCAGGTAATTGGCCAGCACCAAAATTAAGTGTCTTGTGATCACTTATTGCAATAATGCACCCTCAATTCGGAAGACAATGTAATAATTCCATAGAACTCTTGATAAGAGTTTTCTTGGCCCCTACTTTCTTCATCACCCTCAGGACCATGCAACAACCTTTTAGGACCAATTCAAAAATACCATTGTTCCATCTACATATGATCATTATTGACGCGTGCAAATATTAACATTTGTTTAACTGAGGCAGCCACGATAAATCTGTAATAAATCACAAACAAAAAAGGATAGATAACAATTTAGAAAGAAGAGTCACCTCCAGGCCTTCACTGTTCAATGCCATGGAAACTCCCCTTTGATCAGTTAAGCTTCTTTCATAATCTGTGGACACAGCATTCCTTTTTCCATACCCTCCCTCCTCTTCCTTCATTTTTGCCTCCTCGTCTTTATAGGTAGTCCTGGTGCTTTCATCCAATAATGAAGTAGGAGTCATCCCCCTTTTCCTTAATTCTTTCATGAAAAGTGACTCTGGAGGTTCTTCACCTACAACGCAAATAGAAATATAAGAAGTTGCAAGTTGAGTTGGATGCTTTCTATTAAACAGAAAGCATGAAGCAGAGATCTAGCCAAAAGTCCGGACAAAAGTGTTCAAGGTGTGATTCATCCTAAAACCCACTACACCATGTGGTGGAGTTACATAGTACTCAAGTTTTGGCCACCACTTCATACAGCTTTAACCGAATATGGCACAGTTATAAGCAATTTCACGTCGCATAGACACCATAACAGAGCCTAAAAGCTAGTGCCACTCAACCTACTACCTACTCAACAACAGCCTAATGGTAATCCAAATTTCTTGTGAAATGATGTATCTAAATGTATTGCTGAGACCAGAATGATGAGCATCCTACAATTTCTACTACAGAAACTAGTTCATTATTTTACTTTCATACATGATCCAGTAACCTTCACAGACATTTAAGATTTCTTCACTAGGGTGACTCCATCTTAGGACTTCACAGAGACCAATCACCGTACATACTCAAAAGAGATGTTAGTTACAGTAGCATACTGAAAATGCTTCAATTTGATAGGTAAAAATCAGCTTATCAACTACTTAACTAACATGGATGTAAATGAGCATACATAAAGTTGCAATTGATATTTAGAAACAGAGTTTTATCCACTGCTTAATGTTTATTTCATGACACAAATCTTACAATTATACTCTGATTCTTGTTAACAGATTCTAGGCAATTGGTGGTGTTGGTCTCGACTCCCGAGCATATTCCACATTAGCCTGCTAATGTCAATGTCAGAAATCACCCGGGTTTCTCCTTTAATTCTTCTTTGGTAAATGCATCAGGTATCCCTCGCAGAACATGTGTTATATTTGCTTCTCCACTCATTTTGTGAGTTATTAGAGAAGGTATTGAAGGACATCTGTCAGACTTCAGCAAGGGAAGTCTGGTTGCTCTAAAGCACAAACATACTGGGTGAATTTGGCACAACTTTGTTTCATGACCAATTCAATGGAAATGGCATGCCAAAATTACCTCTTACTAGAGGTGCACTTCGGTTCGGTTTAACCGGCGGTTCCGGTTAAAACCGAACCAGTGTAACCGAAGGAGACGAACCGGTAACCGAACCGATAGAGGTAGGACCGAAACCGTACCCGGTATTCAACGGGTACGGTTCGGTTGGGCATATTTTGAAACTGGAACCGGGCCGGAACCGAACCGGAACCTGACCCGGAACCGACGATTCCAACGGTTATTTTCAACAAAAAAAAAAAATGAACGTTGCTGATGGGTCTAGCTAAAGAAAAAAAAAACGGTTTAGGACCGGAACCGGTAAACCGAACCGAAGTACCGGTTCCGGTTAAGTGGTCCCGGTCCGGTTCTAGGGAATTCAATTTCATCGGTTTCGGTTCAACCGAACCGAATATGTCATCCTACCGTTTAAACCGAACCGGAACCGATGGAACCAGTAAGATGAGGTTCGGTTCCGGTTTCTCTTACCAAGAAATTTGAAGTTTGGTAAAAAAGTTTAGAATATTGGCACATTTAGGGACTTGTTGAAACAGATGAAAACAAGAGGTAAAATAGAGCTCAATTACTATGTCACCCCGGCTCCGGTGCCATGTCAGGTGCGTATCCGAGAATCGGCTTCGCCTACTATCCAAACTTAAGGATTCAGGGACTCTGCTATGAAGTATCCAAGTTTTGGACACGCATGCGGAGATATGTCATATTATTATATTTTATGTGTCTTTTATTATGCCTGCATCCTTATTGTTCAGATCAGGTAAGGAGTCTTAACTAGAGACCTCTTTTGTATCATGTCAGGGACCATTCTGACACAAAAGATGTATTTAAGGGGCTTTCTGTCAATTATTTCTGCTTTCTGACCGTCAGGAATAAGTATTAGGGTAAAAGACATTTTCCACCCTCCGAGAATGGAGAAAGTACATTTTGCCCCTGATTTATCAATAATACATTTTGCACGCCTGTCAGTGGATGGAGAGTGGATGGAGCTAACAGAATGGGCTAAATGACATATTTACCCTCACAATGAAAAAAAGTACACTACTATATAATATATTTTTCTCCTCATCATCTCATTTGTAACCCCAGCCTCTCCCTCTCTTTTCTCTCTCTCTTTCTTATCTCTCACGGCAGAGACAAGATCTCGTTACTTCCTCTTCTTCTTCTTCTTCTTTGCTTCTTCTCGCAGATCGAGAGGCAGAGGGTAGGTAGATGATGGTGGCGGCTGTGCTTGGGTGGTTCTCAATTCGATCTGTGTCCAGTTCAGATCCAATCCGAGTGAGAGGAGAGCACAACCGTGGCTGCTCCGGTTGAATCAGTGCAATGCTTCGGGGGGAAGAAGACGGCGGCGGCAGTGACCTACTGCAAGCGCGGACGCGGCCTCATCAAGATCAACGGGAGCCCAATCGAGCTCGCCCAGACGGAGCCGATCCTCCTCCTCGTACGCCAACGCTTGCCCGCGTCGACATGAGGATCCGCGTCAAGGGCGTGTCGTCCTGTTGGTTCGAAGCAGAGCATAATTTGAGTAACAAATCAAGCCGCATACAAGACTCATTTTCATCAGATGTATCATTACTATGGGAACCCAAGTCGCAGTCGCTGCTAATTTGATGATTGACAGCGGTTGTGAGCAATCTGGACTCGAGGACATTCGACGAATAGCAACCCTTCCCTTTGAGGTTGAATACCTTTTCATCTATAATGCTTGCAGAAGCAAAATTGCTTGCTTCTGTTCTATGAGGAGGGTTTTCGCAACTGGAAAAGCTACAATCTATGGTTGATGCAATTGAATTTAAGTGGTAGTCACCAAGATCCTCTTCGGGGATTTCAAATTGGGGTTTTGAAACCGGAAACCCAATTCATATTTTCCTTTCCGGCAGTGGTGGTGGAGGAAGAGGTTCTGTTAAGGCCAACATTAGCCAAATTGTAAGGCTTCAGAAGTTGCGAGTGTTGATGTTGGGAGCTGCTGCTACATGATCTGGAGTTCTTAAGCGGTGGAGTCGTACTGCTTATTCTATTGATGTTGACGGTAGGTTGGATCTGGCTGAGAGGTAGACAGTCGCCGGCGAATAAGAACTCATCGTCACCATCGGTCTTGGTGAGGTACGATCGGACTCTACTTGTTGCTGAGCCGATGCAGTGCTAGCCGAAGAAGTTCGGTGGTCGTGGTGCTCGTGCTAGGTTCCAGAAATCATACCGTTGAAGAGATAGGGGTAATCACTCAGGTTTGGAGAGAAAAGATGAGAGATTTACTACTGTTCCTAGCTCTCTTCTTTTTCTAGTAGCTGAAGTTTTAATTTTGTATGCTTTCTTCTGGGTTTCGGATTCAAGTACCTGAGTAGGGATTCTACAGTTTGCTTTTGAGCATTATAAAACCCAAAGTGTTCTGGTTTATTGCTATCTGCTTTTATCCTGAATTGGTGGTGGTGGTGGTGGTGGTTGTGTAGAAATGGGTATGTCCTGGTTCTTGTTATTTTTGTTGAATGTTGTTGTTGTTGGTGGTGGTGTTGGTGGTGTTGGTGGTGGAGATTTGGTGGTAGTGGAGGTGGTACTCAAGAACACCAAGAACATGATGAACACTATTATAAACAAAAAAAAAATGGTGGTATTCATCCACAATCAATAATGGATAAAATGATCACAAAAAGTCAGTTTGCACCCCTCCACTAACGGATTGTAACAGAAGGGTGGTATCTATCCACCAACCATCCACTGACAGGAGTGCAAAATGTATTAATCGATATATCAGGGGGAAAATGTATTTTCTCCATACTCGGAGGGTGGAACATGTCTTTTACCCCAAGTATTATAGTGGAGTTGATAAAATATTCGGTACTTCGGATCTTTATAAGTACTATACAAACTAAGCCCAATCCGACTTATGCTATAGGCATAACCGAGAGCAGACTTAGGGTTCATCATCGTCCTCCTGAAGACCTGAACGAACAAGATTTTTCAAAAGCGAACATGGATTGGGAGGCAAGTGACCTGCCTCGGAGACCAACGAGCCAGATCTGACTCAAATCACATACCCGCAACCGTGTTGAGTCGCATCGACAATGGTAATCCTCCAGAATCAGCAAGTCCGGGTAACACTAAATAAACCAATTAACTATCATCAATGTAAAGGCAGTGAGTTTTCATTCTTCAAGCAGTTACTATATTTGTAATAGCTGAGACCATAAGAGGAATACCCAATACTCCGCATAAGACAATTTTGAATATAATAATATCTCAGAATCATTTGAAATAGAATTCGTTCAATAAGGTACAAGACTAGCTACAAGGAAACTATTATCTCGTAGGAGATTATTAGGATAAGTCCAGAGTCGGCCCTATAGGGAGGCAGCTGGTGCCCCCGCTTTAGGCCCCTGGGCGGGGGAGGCCCAGTTATTTTATAAATACAGTTTAGTTAATTAAAAAAATTAGTGTACAATTAAATGAATATTTCCATTAGTTTGGCGGTAACTACGCTTTATGCCACAGAATTGACCCAAGTTCGATTCTCGTTAATTACATATGTGAAGATTTTAGTTTTTTACTTGCTAAAATTTTAGTTTTTTTACTTGCTAAAAAATTGTGAAGTTAAAATCGTATCAAAATTAACCTTAGTTATTCAATGAAGAATTAAACCATTCTATCACACACAACTACACAAGTATTAGAAGTTAATTTTTTAAACTACAAATAACTCGAGTAATTTTTTTAAGAAAGGCCCTCAATTCTTTTTACGTGCTTTAGGCCCCCAACTTTCTAGGGCCGGCCCTGGATAAGTCTCAAGTTGTTTATCATACTTGCTCTATGATTCTCACGCTGTGATGCAAAGGAACTCAATGTGGGTGACGTCCCCGTTCCGGGAACGTCACGAACTCCGGAACTCCGCTGGAACTCCATGAAACGTTCCCGGAACGTCACATGCCGTTCCGGTAAAAGTAATGAATCCGGAACTTATGAGGAACTTCCCGGAGACGCGTTCCCCCTTTTCGGAACATTTTGGAGACGTCCGTGGGTATAAATTAACACTCAAGTGTCTTGTAATACATTTAAAAAGATAAGGGATGCTACTTGTAAATAAAATATGATATAGATTACTAATCCTATCAAGATCACCGACCCCAATTGAACCCTATCCACTTAAATTTAAACGGAGAGAATAAATTTGGGTACTTTCAAGACTTCCAAACAACCTCAAAGATTTCATGGAACTCTGATTTCTCAAGTACCTTGACATATTTATAAGTATATGTGTCTTCCTTGGATTGATCTTAATTATTGTCTTTCAATTTTGTCTAGTGTGTATTTTTGTATCTATTACATTAGAATACATTTGTTTGTGTATCTATTGATATATGTATATATATATATAAGTATTTGTGTCGTTCCCCCAGCGTTTCGTCTCCCCAATTTCTGAAAATTGCCGTTCCGGCGTCCCCGTTTCGTCTCGTCCCCGTTCCCGTCTCAGTGCTACATAGTTCTCACGTGCATTTTAAGTAGGGACCAATTTAATTAACAGCACAACTGAGATAGCTAATTATGTCACATCTCGAGTGGTTACCGAAAGCGACAAACAAGAAAGTCTGAAGAGTGATTCCGATCCAACAACTAGCAAAAAGACATGCAATAAGATAATGCGAATGTTCAATAGATAAAGCACTCTGATGGCTTAGAAGGGCAGCGCACCAACCGTGAAACCTCCTCCGAGTCAATACATGAAACGAAAAAGTAATACCCATAACCTAGGAAGAGACTTCAAGAACATTACACTACAATCCAGAACACAATGAAACAGATCTAGAGAGACACCAAGCTACATAAGAACAACGAGATACTGCTAAAGAGTTCATAGAGAAAATGATACGAATCAAAACCATGCTCCAAGTAGAAGATAAGTACAGGGTGCAAAAAACTCGAAAGCCATCCTGAAATATCCTGTATTAGTCTACACACGACAAGACCAAATAAAACGGCAAATTAAAGAATGGTGTATGGACACAAAATTTGTACTAAAACCTTCTCCCAAATGCTTCTTTGTTTTATAACCTTGCCCAAATCCAAAACATTTGTGATGGAAGCTGCCTAGCATGATAACAATCTCAAGCTCAAGCTCAAGCTCAAACTCAAAGATAGCAATGCAAAACATGGTAACAGCCAGATAGTTAAGAAAATGCCTGCGTAACAAATATGAACAATGGTCTCCACCATAACGCCATCAAAATGCAGGCAAAATTTGACGTTGAATCTAGAGAAGAACAAACTTGTAATTTGTGATTTGATCAAATAAAGAAACGGGTACTAATGACTTCACCTAAACTATATCTGAAACTATTTCAAAAACAAAAACTATGTCTGAAATGTTGCCTATCACAACCAAACCAACAATCCTAATGTATGTCTTCATCATCTAATATGGAGTACCAGCAATTCAATTCTCAGCACTCAGCTTTCATTAATTGTACCAACATAAACAAGTAGGAGGTCAATTTTTTTTTTTTTTTTTTTTTTTTTGAAATGAAGTAGGAGGTCAAATGAAGAACCCACAAGACCAGAAAGAGTACAAAAGAGAAGCAATTGAAGAGTTGTACCTCTGCTCAAGTCGTCATTCTCCTGAAGCTTGGAACAAACCCTAACCCTTCTTCCGCACACAAAATTCCCGTAACTCCGACCATTAAAGCTTGTAAATTTTCCACCGCCGGGATGGAAATTGGACTCTGAGATGAACCAGAGCGATTTCCGGCGAGAGGTAGGGTGAGAAACTGAAGAAGGAGACAAGCTTGATTTGAGAATCTGAAGGGAACCCATTATAGTAATCGTCTTCTTCTCCAATGGGTCTCTCCTGAAATTGAGTGTTCGTAATCAGAGAAACAACAGTTCCATACGGAAGCCACTGGAGCTAGAGAGAAAGCGACGACGCAGAGGGGGGTGGTCGATTAACCAGGCGTACTTTAGAATGGGGATGGGGTTTTCAGCTATTATGCGCAGGAGATTTATGTGGTTGATGTTGTGGCAAAACTAGCAGTACAAGCCAAGGAAAGTAGTAAAATGTCAGTGTGCAGGCACATATTCTGGCCAAATATTTTTGCAATTTTAGACTTTAGACTTTAGAGTTAGATTCATTGGTGGTCCCTCTAAATTTCATGATTTCTTGTTCGGAGTTATATTTCTGACATATCTGGTTGCGCGTTATTTATCTTGTGTGGTTTTAGACTCTTGTATTAGTACGGGAGTTGCTTAGTATGCATTATTTGGTGTGCGGGCTCCCGCGTCATAAACGGAGCAGTCTTCAGTTTAGAGGAGATATCATTAAAGAAGGTCTCTCCTGGCAATGACAAGTTGGTGACAGAAATAACATAAATGTTGTGAAAGACCGCTGGATTCCAGAGCTTATTTCACCGCTAGAAACCTTCTTACAAACTCAAGACTATAATCACGTGATTGTTTCTATTCTCCTTAGTCATACAGGTTCTGACCTCACATGAAATATCCATAAGTTGCGGGATTTCTTTCCTAACCTTCTTGTTCAGAATATTGGCACCATGAAGCTTTTCCCTGCACCTACGAACAATAGAATCATTTGGCCATTAGTCAGAGAAGTATATGGCAAAATCAGGCTATCACTGCTATGAAAGGAAGGAAAATCCAGTATTGCTCCATGTGGGTTTCTTCTTTCAGATTGGTCGGCCTCCAGAGAATTTAGTGGGTGAAAACTATGGGGCTTACCTCTTCCGGAGAAACTAAAATTATTCATGTGGAAGTGCTTGCATGATCTCACACCTCTCTACTAGACCTTCAAAAATCTATATACTAACCAAAGACACTGTTTTACTGTGCAATCTATGTTTGTTGTCAATTTTGTAACCGTTGGATTAATTTACCATCAAAGGCTCCAATTGACATTTCAATCATTGCCTAAAGCATGTGAAATCTGACACCTCCACTCATGTGACCTCTTGACTCACAACCCCCAAATAGAAATGAATGAATTTTTAAAAACACCTATTAATGTTCTTTAATTATCATTTAGCCCCATTATAAGTATTAATGATTATAAGAAATATGTAAAATACTCCCAACGGGACGGGATTTTGCCTAGCTTTACTAAGTCCTTCAATGACGTGAGTCCACTTCGTGGATTGGAAGCAAAAACCCCTAAGTGTCTCTTTCTAGAATGTCATGAAGTGGTAAGGGTATGGTTTGCATCCTCCTTCACCTACCGTGCACCAATATCAGCTCATTCTTTTAGTCACTGGCTCTCGAACTGGGTTCTAAAAGGCGCTAAGGATATCGGAGTCCCAAGATAAATTTTCTCGATTCGTTGGGCAAGTTGAAAGACGCGCAACAAAGTTGTTCAAATTTCGTGCTTGGTGTATCTCGAAGTTTTCGGCTCTCAACTCCTCCTTTCTCGATGAGTTCCGAATGTTCGAATCCCATCGTCAAAGGAGCATCCCTTCACAAGCAGTTTCTCAAGAGCAGCCTCTTCTATCCTTCTGTCTCATCAATCAAATGGAAGCCACTAAAGAAAAGTGTTTCCAATGCACTCTCACAGTTTATGGTTCTTGGAAGGTAAATCATATAATGTAGATGGTGTGGGTTTGATTATGAAAGATGGGTGTGGCGAAGTGTTCTCGATTGTCCACAAATTCTTTCAAACTGAACATCTCACGATCTATTATGATTTATTATTAGCTTTCGGTTATAATTGTATTTATGTTATCGTATTTTCTATTAGTCTTTATGCTTGTCTTATTTTGCAGGGATGTGAACAAGTTCTTATGGTGATGAGCCTATGATCTCTCGCATCATTGGCTGCCAGAAGTTTATTAGGTATGTAATTACCAAGGTCAAAAGAAGCTTGTTGTAGATGCATTTTAGATATATCAACCGCTATCCAAGTGGCATTCACTGGTGAGATTCATTCGCACTCCATTATCATTATATACTTATCATCATGTTCACACTTATCCATATGGGGGGTTGTGAGACAGGGTCCCCCTCGCATATAAACTATACGGGAGCTAAGGTGTCTAAGTGGCTTAGAGGCTAGAGTAAGGCTTGTCGTGCGCGAGTCATAGTCATACTCGCGTACGACCTTGTCAGTTATTTGAGAGACTGGCGAATCACAGGCCTATATGCGGTCGACCATACATGTTCTAGGCAGTTATATAAGCGTCGTAGACATTTATATAACTTCATGTAACTGTTGTCATAAGACCATTGTATATAGGAGTGTTGTCCTCTAATAGTGGTTCGGATCTTTTGGCTTATCAACCTACATATTGTCTCTCTCTCTCAGATGGTGGCTCTCCTCTTATTTTTATTTCCTAAAAATGAAGTTCTTTGTTGATGGAAAAGAAAACAGAGTAAACAACATCATGAACGATAACTGACATGTTACATGATGAATTAGGCGGATCTCATGCAATTTACCATATGATCTTGAAGTAAAGGAAAGTTATGAACTCTCATAGCAATCGCAAATTTGTTTTCACACTCATATTTTTTTATGAGTCGTTTACATACATCATATTTACAAAGAATAAAATTCAGAATAAATAAGTTGTTTCCTTTTTGTCGCAGCTTTTATCAAGTGACAAATATAGCTACAATCGCCGTTTCTAGAGTTTTATATCGTGAATAATGTGGTGATACTTTATCAAATGAAATGTGTAGATACATTCATCTAATCATATCAAACGTCTTATATAGGCTTATATGGCCCATTGTTTTCACTAATTCGCTTCATTTATTCAATTTTCTGCTTTGTCAAAATCTCATACATGTTCTTCTCAAAAATATTGCATACATGTTTACTCAAAAACAATCATTTTATCATGTTTCAGAGTTTGGAACATCTAGTGATGAATTTTGGATACAAAAGAAGGAATGGAAGTACATGTTCTCAAACTTTGTTCTATGTCCTATATTTTCCTCATGGTATGTATAAAGTGTTTTGTATGAGCAAGTAGCTTATTTTCATGTCACCTGATTTGCCAACTGGGTAGCAAAGAAGAGTTTACTAGCATTTTATGTATGGCAGAAAGCAAAAAAAAAAAAAAAAAAAAAAAAAAAAAAATCTCTATTTCTTTCAGATTAGTTAAATTAATTACTCATAAAGCCACCTCTAAAAACTACTCATAAAGCAATAGTATAACACAATGTCATCATAATACTTGGCATGACAAATCAATGGAAGCAAAAAATCCATCAGTCTAATGTGGTCTACTATTGAACAAATTCACATCAGAACATTACATACAAGGAAATGAAGATGAAGGATAGCAAAACTAAAACTATATCTTTTTTTTTTCTTCTAAACAATGGTTTTCACCTGGATTGATTGGAACACAGTTGGGGTTGCAGAACTCGGAACAACATCCGAGACCACCAAGACGGTGTCTCCTTCTTTCACCATCCCCCTAGCTTTCATGAGCCTCGTGGTTAATGAGACATTAGCTTCTACATCTTCTGATAGTTCAACCAAGAGAGGCAATACGCCCCACTGCAAATTCAGAGCCATCCGGGTGCTTTCATCATTGGTAAATGCAACTATGGGAGGACATGGCCGGTTTCTTGAGAGCAAGGATGCCATATATCCATACTTGGTGTAGACAAAGATTGCATCCACGCCAAGGTTGTTAGCTGCAGATAGAGCATACAATTGGTAAAGCGCAAAATTCTCTACAGCAACCTAAGCAACTTGTAAACATCAATTAAACATGAATAGTCACAAGATAAGACATTGTGGTTGTGGTGGTATAGAGAGTTAAGAATATGGAACTATAGTCGTGTGATTTAGTCCCTGATCTGCTACCATATTCTCAAGTGCCAAAGGTGACTATATCAATCATATCATGCAAGCATTTCAAGGATCAAATATGTGCATGCTCACTAGTCACTAGTGGCCCCTACCTAGCCACCACCACATTCCAGCTCTAAAATCATAATATCACTACTCGTCTTTCCACCAAGACTGGGGTACCTGGGTACAAAGTGGCCCCAGGTATGAGCTAGGCTCCACAGCCCACACTGCCCCCAGGCCCCCTCGGCCCTCTCTTACCCCTCTGCCACATGGTCATCCACTCGTACAACAACTCTGAAAATACCCTTTGTGAACAGTGACGTGTCCTTGCCACTGCCCCAATGGGTGGAAACATGCACCAAAGAGTACATGAACAATGTCTTGCCCAAGTGCCCTGAGGCCCTTCCCCAATTGGTGCAAACACACGCCAAATAGTACATGAACAGTGTCTTGCCCCAGTGCCCTGAGCCCCTGTCTCAGAGCCTCAACGGGTGAACATGCTCTGAATAAGACACTTCTGTAATCAGGTTAAGTAATGATTCCTGAAAAACACGAAGAATCCGTCTCAGTTTCCCAGCTGGGGCACAGTTTTTATAAACCATACAATACAACAGTTACCTTATTACCTGAGACCAACTGTATAAAAAATTTCAAATATCTTGTAGAAAATTTGGATACTCTGCCTCTTCTATTTAACCAGCTAGACCTTTGTTAACAAAGTTCTTTTTTTATGCATCGCTATCCAGGAAATAAGGATTGGACGGAGAAAAGAAATGCAACTAAAGTTTCTTACCCATTTCAACAGCACTATGGCAGATTTGTTCAGCAATTCTGTCCGACAAAGATATTCCAAGTTGGCGCTGTTGGAAACTGGTTGGTCGGTTCTCAACTTGGCTCCACTGTTCCATCCTAGTGCTTGTTGTCCGCAAGATGGAAAGGGCTTTCAGTCCGTATGATCCAATTGCTGTCTCACTAGAGAGCATAAGAGCGTCAGCATACTGTCGAACAGCTTCAGAAACATCCGCAACCTTGTAACACCCCAAAAACCATTATCAATAATAGAATACAAGTAAAAAGAGTCAACTCTGATATTCAAAGATAAATATGATATTTCAATGGAGAATCTAAATAGTTATGTGGCTATTAGATAAATGGTTAGATCTGTCTCTTTCGAAGAGGCACATTTTAAGAACAGTTGATCTGCAGGATACAACTTTTTCCCTGAAGGTTATGTCGTAGTGTACCTATCTGCAGCAAACTAAACAGAAAGTAAACATATAAATAATCACGACAAAGATTCATCTATTTTCAACAAGTTGCCTATGATATCCGATCCACTTTTACTATTATAATGGGAACAAGAAAATAAAAAGGCTGGAATTTTCATTGCCAACTTTCTTAACTATAAGAATAGGATTTCACAATTTATACACATATATAACAGGGTAAATACCCAAAGAATTTCTTTAAATCCAAAATTTGGCACGGTTTGCCATGGCTTCAGGCATGGGTGTCGCCCTATACATGGCTACATGATCTGAACCCCCCATAGTTCTAAACAGGAGCGACGGTTTGGCATAAAAACAATAGTCTACTTATTATTAAAAGCTTATAAGCAAGCACTTTTCTCAAATACCTCTGCACGTGTTGGGATAGGATATTGGATCATTGATTCCAGGAGTTGAGAAGCTACAATCACTGGCTTGTTTAGCTGCCGGCAAACACTGGTAATTTTTTCTTGCACTGTTGGTATCTGCTCCAGTGGAACTTCAACACCAAGATCGACGCGTGCCACCATTACACCATCGGAGGCCTCAATGATATCTTCCAAATTATGGAGGGACTCCATACTCTCTATCTTTGCTATAACTTTGACGGATCTGTCAATTTCAGATTTCAGGCTCAGGCATTGCGAAAAAGTAATTTAAAGAACACTGAATCGTTTATTGAAGAACAACTATGCACTTAGAGAACTCTTATCCCTCTATATGGGACCAAGATGACATGTAAGAAGAGGAAATAACAGTTCAATCGTGTGCTGCAGTATGTAATTGAGTAATAGATTTGAGTTTTTAAAAGTTAGTTGCATGTATTTTCTAGCAAATATTATCATATATTCAAACTGTTAAAGAAAATTTATCATATTTTGGTGAGAAAAACTGAAAAACTAGTTGTGTACCGTCTTGCCTCCTTCAACTTTTCCTTGCTGCATCAGGGTTCAAAGTAAAAAACTAACCATTGCCCTCTGGATTTGGTTGGGGGAAAGAAAAAAATTGAAGACTTCGTTCCAACATAAAGAAGAAAGTAGGACTACAATGAAAATTGAATGTGAATTTTTCTGAAGAGATAAGTTGAATTATAATGAACTTGAAAATTGTCTGTGTTGCATTTTTAACTCCATGAAAAGTAAATGGTCATATTTTATTAATCAAAATAAAAGGATAACCCATTTACCGACTTTCCTTCTCTTCTAATTATGGTTCCAAACAAAACAGTGGGCACTGACTTCCAAATTTACCTTACATACATACTCCATCAAATGAATAGAATAACATTACGGCTTCAGGAACATAAAGGTTTTGCTATTTGGCCATCAGGATATCATCCTACCTGGAAGTTTTTGTTGCAAGGTGGTTCTTTAAATCCCTGATAGCAACAGCATCATTCACAAAGGAGACAGCAATAAAATCAACTCCTTCAGAAAGTCCAAGATCGATATCAGACCAATCCTGTGGATCATAAGGCATGGACTGAGTGAGAGCAAGTATTCTGAAATACATATTCCAGTATCGACTCCAAAGGAGCTCCATGTCACGACTTCATTCGTCATGGCAAGAAAGGAATACTGAAAAGAAAAAGGCTCTTTATAGACAACTTATTCAGGTAGATATTCAAAGAACTTCTTTCCATCTCAATGCAAAGTCCTCTCTGACAGGAGAATTTAGAAAAAATAAAGCACGAGAAGTCTTACTGAGAAAAATCTTTGACAAAAAGTAGGCCTATAGGATATGCCTTTGTGCCTCATTAGGCTTTCATTTAATCGCAAATCAGTATCACCCCAAGTATACGATTAGCAAAATGTGAAATGATATCCACAAATTATAGTATACGCTTAGCAAAATGTGTAAAAAAGTTATGATAACAATCAGTATCACCCCAAGTAAAACTAAATACAAGTGAAAGCCCATATTTGGTTACCAACGAGACATTACTTATGTGATGTATCTAACTGAATGACTAGTGAATAAGAATTAACTTCCACTAATTCATATTGGAATGAGTATTCAGCTAGCATTGGACCATTTTATCTGGAAATCAATGCTGTTCACACAGTGTAGACTGTGGACATGACGATTGGTTCTTCGACAATCTTAGTAGCAAATACGAAACAACAAAGATCAAGTTAACAATTCAACGCGTGAATTCTGAAGACAAAAAAATTGTGGAAACAAAAATGTTAAAAGGAATTACCTGAGTCGACAATGTTGGGAGCTGGTGGTTTTTCTCTACAAGCTTCCCATCTCTCCAAAAGCTTAATTTGGCATGAGGCAGGAATAAACCAGGGTCAGTGCACTTGCATCGCAAATCATTTCCAATCATTTCTAGTACTTCAAAGCTTGCCATTCCTCCATCAATTACTAGTTGATCACCCACCATGATACCTGACGAAAAGACAGATTTTAGTCAATATCCATCTTTTTTGCATTAAACTACTTGAATTGGAGTACTTGATAAAGTCTCAATATACTACCTTCAGAAAAACCTTCGTAGTTTGCTTGAACAGTGAACGGACGAAAACCCTCAAACTTTGTGGTAGTAAAAAGCCATATTGAGTCAACCTGATGCACCATCATCATTCCACAATTATAAAGTTGTCATCATAAAACAGAAAAACTGATACATGCCTTGTTTGGATAGAGAGGTTTACCTCAACCCAAGGTCAACCAAGGCCTCAGCCCAAAGTTTGCACGGCCAACATTCTACTTATTTTTTTACTAACATAAAAGTCAAAATCTCAAAATCCAAAACCCTCACGTCCAAACACGACACATGTTTGGTTTTCTAATCCATAAAACCTTGCAATCCAAACAAGGCCACAATCTAAGTATAGCATTCTCCTTATATCTTATACAATGTTCAGTTACTCTTTGCTCAACTGAAGTTACATTGACTGTTCAATTCATCACTAAGCATATTTATATTACGAGGGTATCGGTTACTTTACCTCAGCTTTGACAGAAGATGGAGCTCCATGATCAACCACATGTAGCTGGCTGCCCTCCGTATCAATCATCACAGACACACAAAACCCCTTCTCCTTATTCAACTTCTTGATCCTCCTAATCACATCCCAATGCCACTCCCTAGTGTTATGACACATGTTGAGCCTAGCAACATTCATTCCTTCTGATGCCAATCTCTCCAAATCCTCCAAGGAGCAACACGACGGTCCGATCGTGCAGACAATCTTGGTCTTCCTCAACCCCAAGAACCCATTTTCCTTCAACTGTCTCTCAGACATTACATCAAACACCAAAGACCCATCAAGTCTCTTCTCAGCCTCCAGACTATCAACACTCTGTACACTCTGTAGTCCAACCTGCATCTTCCATTTCCCATCATTGGGTTTCTTCACATTAGTCCAAAAACCCTTTTGAGATTGACCCACAACAGCAAATACCCAGTTCTTGAAATTCAAAGATTGGTTGTGAGTTAAGATCTTTTGGGACAAAAGAGGTGAATTTCCGGCAAAAGACATGGTTTTGGGCGATTAAACAGGGGTATTTCAGAGATGGGTACAAATGGGACCAAGAATTCTCTGGGTCTTGTTGATGAAAGCTAGGGCTTTTTGGGATTTGAAACTCCGCCGTTTTCAGGGTGTTTGATAGGCGGAGAAATAGAGATTAGGGTTTGGGAGGAGAGAGAATATTCCATTGAAGGTCAAGGGTTGAACAGTGATGATTCGCAACAAAGAGAAGGTTTGTCGACCTAACTATTGCACATTCATTAGATGCTGTTTTTGGAATTTAAAAAAAGGAAACGTGGGACTTTCTTGAAACGGCCGTACCAACTTAACGGTCAACTAACCTAGTGGATTATTATTTTTTTTTTTAGGAAAAACCTAGTGGATTATTTATTTACTGTATAATGGCAGAAAAATAAAATATTTACTACTTTATAGAAAAAATATTAGGCTTGTACCTTTTAGACGTCTTGACCCTTTATATCTCGATCTTGTACATAGGTGGTCTAATCGGGTTTTTTGGATTAAAATTACACTACTCCGATAATTCAAGGTCGTTTGTGCAAATAAGTTGACGGTCTGACTGTCTTCTTTCTCACGTGTTGAGCCAAGACATTCTTGAAACCTCTCATCAATTCGTTGCACCTCCCATCGGAAAAGTATTTCCGAGATGTGTCTTTCCATTTCTCATTTATCTCATCTCCAAGCCGTTTGTAACTCAAGAACCGTCGTTGTTGAGTCACTCTCAAGGATGATAGAACTGAGAGAGTATGTTGTTACCCAAAACTAAGCTCAAAAAATATTTATTGGAAAGGCAAACTCAAAAAAAGATGTATACGCAGCTAGGGTGGTAACTCAAGTGGCAGAGTGTTGGAAGTCCCTGCATGACGACCCGGGTTGAAACCCGATAGACGACAAAACAATTTCTCAAAAAACAAAAACAAAAAGATGTATACCGTTTTATTTTGTAAACTAGTCACATATACAATTTGTTCGTTTGTTCTATCTCATAACCATTGGCATAGGTCGTGGTAAGAAAAAAAAATATTAACAAATAGCACCAAATTAGATGCAGTAAAAAGTAAAAGAATAATGGCCCACTAATCAGATACGTTATTTGGGTGTTTGATCATGAATTAAGAATGTTTAGTGTCTTTTGGGAACACATACGGGTGAAACTCTAACTTTTTTTTTAGAGAAAAAATGTGTATGTATTAGGGATCTATGCCCAATAAATCATGATCTAATACATCATTAAAATACTACTACTTCCTGGCTCAGTTGTTTTCTTACGAAAAATGAATGTGTTAGTCTCTATAGGGATTACAATTAAGTCAAAGTCTAAGAAAAGATTGAGTATTGCACTACATCTATAAGCAATCAGAGAAGTATCAATCCAAGTTCTTCCTCTGTAAAAATTGAAAGTTGTATGTTCTTTTCTTGGTCTTCGAATGCGTTTTTTATCTCCTGGATTGCAGCAGTTGAGTCGCTTGCTACTAGAATTTTATTAATGTTATGCATTTGTGCGAGCAACAAACCTTCTTCTATTGTTGCAAATTCAACCTCCATTGGCAATCTTGCTCTTGGTGAATGCCTAATGACTCTAACGACAGACGTAGCCTTGCTATACCGAATCACCGCCCCAGCCCCTGCAAGACGAGATACTTCGTACATGGCTCCGTCTGCATCAATGAGTATTGTTCCAAAGGAGGGGGTCGCCACCCGCTGGTCGAGGAAAGTGGTATACCTATGTTGTATTCGTTCGGTGACAAGCTTAAGCATTGCTTGTAGGCTTCTAGATTGTTTGTTGCTTGCTCGACGATTTTTCGAACGCTTCCTTTTCTGTCGTGGAATCGGGTGTTTACTCATTTGTTTCCATAAAAAGCCCACAAAATCGCTACCCATATTTTGCAATTGGGGACGGGTAAAGTTGTAAGCATCTCCTCCACCCAGTTATAGAAAGAGTCTTGATATATTGAAGGAATTCTTCCTCAAAGCTAAGAGACCAAACTTCTCTTGCTAGTTCACAATCCATGAATATGTGTTTCTCCGATTCCTCTTCTTGGCTACACCACAAACACTGAGGTGGCACCTTGATTCCACGTTGATGAAGGTTGGTGGCTGTCGGTAGATTTTCGGATCATGCTCTCCATACTGGGTATATAATCTTCTTTGGAAATTTAATTTTCAAAGCTTAGTGAGACATTTCCTTTGCGGATTTCCGATTTATGCTTCAGTACCCTTGTCTTGTAGTTTGGCTTAGACTTTGTAACCGGAACCTACCGTGTATTCTCCTCGATCTCCATAGTACCATGCCAGACGGTCCTCTTGTCCTTCGAATGATAGGTTGGTTGTTTTGATCTCCTATGCATCAAAAGGAATAAATAGGTTGTCCACAATATATGTGTCCCACTGTACACATTCCCAAATTAAAGCTAAAACCATTAGGTTTGGAGCAAAAGTTGTGGTGGCGATCTGGAAACATGTGGGTCTTAGGATCCATTTATATATGTAAATCTTGCACTTAATGGCCATTTTCAATCCTCTATTAAAGGCCTTTGGTTGATAAATCTCGTCCCGCTAAAATACTCTTCATAGCATATGACACGGTATATTTAGTTCATATGAAATGTCAATTGAGTGTTTTGGTTAGAACCACTTTCCTGACTCTCTTACAGTTCAATACTTAACATTGATCAGCTACAACATGTAAGTTAGCAGTAGGAATATTTTGGCAGACATGTTATTTGTGATTTTGAGAGCGAATTAGATGTTGTCAGAAATATATCTCCAGCGGTTTATGTTGCTGAAATCAACAAGTCCAGCAAAAAAATTTACTAAGACTTCTATGAATGTTGGAGGACAACGGAGAAAAAGAAAACTGATTTAAGGAGACAAAAAAAATGAAAAAGGAATAAATCTGTTGAAAATGATATGAATGTCATTTGTAATGTCCAATTTTAAGTTTTTGCTTTATTAGCATATTGTTTTCTAAAAATGCCCTTATTAATAATTATTTTACTATTTCTATCTTACTTATAAATGTAATAATCCCCCCTCCCCCACCCTCCCAACTTTGTGCCGAAAATTGGGAGAGTGTCAGTCCCATCCAAGGTTACCCTCGGCATGCAAGGAAAAGTGGAAACTTCAAAGAAAATCAACCGGTAATAAACTTCAAACGTAACATAGGTCTAAAAATGTAAAGTGTGTCTTTGCCTCAAACGCGTACATACAAATGTAATTAAAACCGTTTAATTCATTTATGTAATGTCTCAACGATATCGAGCAAAGGTTATGAACTAATCAGTTGTCTTCGTCGAAGTCCTCGTCTCCCACATCCCCAGCATAATCACATGTGGTGGTTTTAAAAGAGGTCAAGCCAACACCACAGTTTATAAAAATCGACAAAATTTCATCACGAGTCATTGTGAAATTGGCGTCACTGGAAGACATGCATTTCTTTCGAGGCTAACATATCCTCGCTGACAACAGTTGGAGTGGCAGCGTGCTTTCTGAGGCTGACAAATGACTAGTGCGCAGGTTCAAACAAGCAGTGAACATCTCCAAGGCCATGTCTCATACTTTTTTTCTTGCGGAAAGCGCAAAGAACCCACCCCTTACTTCCAACACCAAAAGTACCTACAGGCGATGGGTAAACTTTTTTTAGTGGAGTAAAATCCTCTTTGTGACAAAATAAATGGCGACCAAACTGAATGTGACACCAAACAAATGAGAGCCAACAAGGACACAACATTGACCTATCCATACTTCATATATTTCCTATTTTCCTTGCTTCCCTGATGACAGGGTGTGTCGTGAGGTATTTCCCCTACATGTGGCTTTAGCCAATAGTATCAACAACCAATAAATTTCCCTAGCTAGCCGCTTCTTGGCCTAACTCTACAAACAATTGAACCTTATTTGTGAACATCATACCGCCTTCCTAGGCAAGAAGAATACATGGAATTTCATTAACTATCAATTCCTTATAGTATTTATCTACGAAAACTTCCCCTTAAATCATATAATTGGGCAAGATGACCTTCCTGCTACCCTCTTGTATAACCATCCTGGACAAGTTGCTGTCAGATACTACCCATCAGCGCAACCGTTCGTCAATCTCTAGGACACTTACAAGAGTAAGAACCCATTGGGTGATTACATAGACAAGCCCTCCCGATCCATGCCACAGCTCAATGTTGCCACCTGCAATGCTGGTAACATCTTCTTTCCAATTTCGGTCATTCTGAAGAAGGCATGTTTGCTTGGAAGCTCATTGCCATCCCTAGCTCCATCTTCCATGATGTCGCTGGCCTCAAATGGACTCATCCATGTCGCTCAGATAGGTTTCAACCTAATTTTTCTTGGATATGGGCTTCTACACCTCCCAATCCTAAAACCCTCTTTCGTTGAAACTATTAAGCTCATATCCCGTGGAAAACGTTGAGAAATCTACGATCTACAACCTCGTTGCTCTAGTGCCCAACTCCCATGGGTATTTCAGTTCTCTTGCACACTAAACAATGAATATAACACTTACATGCCTTGTAATATTTTGTATCCACTCATGCAAGATTGCCCAGACTTTGCCTACCTTCATACCCAAAAATATTGGTTGCTCATCAGGGATGATCTAGTAGAGCTAACACTCTACTTTTCAACCAAGCACAACGTGGGTCCTTTTTCTCCCTCGCAAATTCAACAAACATATTTACATTCTTATTTTTTTAAGTGTTTTCATGTCTCCGTATACTTTCTTAGTAACGTTCCCTTTATCACATGTACCGATAGTTGCACTCTCTACTCTCACCAATGAAGCAGAACAACCATCATCTTCTACCCATGGAGCTACGCCCCACCAAGCCTCCCAATAAGAAGAGGGCACACACCTCCGTTGTTGAGTTTTAATCCACCAGTCCCTCGGTTAAGTGCTTCCCTAGATCAGTCATTCAAGAGCGAACTCTTCTTGCTAGTAGAAAGCAGAAAGCAAATAGACCAAGCAAACCTCTAGCGAGCTTTCTTTCCTTACATCAATTTTCTTGTTACCCATATATTTCTCCATTTTCTCACCTTCAGTTCTTCAGTTGAAGCTGCCATTGAACACTTGAGGATTATTTTGATGACGTTGATGAAGAGAACAATGTGGAAAGAAGCATCACACCAAAGAGCAAAACCTTGGAACCATAGATGAACATCTTGAAGAAATTCATGTCGAAAAAGTGCAACATGTACATCAAGCACGACGTTCCGAGAAAATACAACACGCGAAGGACGCAAAGCGTATGACAATTTTAGCAAAAATACATCGACCAAGAAAAAAGAAGTAGCTTCTACTTATAAGAGTACAAAAGGCACGTCGTCGAAGACTCAACTTCCAAATCCTGGCATGCCTTCCAAGCAAAAGGGGCAGCCGGATGAACCAACAGAAGATCACATAACTTTCCATAATTAAGCCAAACATAAGGGTTGAAATTCAAATGTAGGAGAGTAGAAATTAGCTGGGAGGAGACGAGTTTCATCTAGCTCTAATTTTTATACCGATGATGTCCTCACTTCCCACTCAAAGTGCATACATTGGATAATCTATGTCTCAACATTTAAATTCAAAATCCCCAGAGGTATCTTCATTGGCTACCCAATTCCTTCTTGACCGCATTGCTTTAGCAGCTGAGGCCATAAGTCAAGCTTCTACTCTTATTTATAAATTGCTAACACTACTTTTTGTTGCTACAGAGGCTAAGGATCCCACATCACGAAGTGCTGAGCCATGTTATGAGGCTGAAGGAAGCTTCTGAGACTGGAGATGAACAACAACCAAGAACGGAGGATGAGAAAAATCAGAGCCAGTCTAAAGTTGGAAATGGCCAAGGCTTAGAAGGTAAATGGACTACTTTGAGAGTTATCAAGCAGAGGGCAATCAAGCTGAAGATGGTTAAACTAAAAATGGCCAAGTTAAGAATGAGGATGATGATCATGTTGAGGAAAATATCGATGGTGAGGCTGAGGAAGTAGATGGCTCCAAGGATGCAAATATTTTTTCTTTAAAAGGAGACTCGGGCGGCTGGAACACAGAAGCATTGCATGATTTAAATAGTCTCTCATGGAGATGGTACATGGGACACCAAAGTGGCAGCGACCAACACTCATGGGGCCACACGAGGAAAAGACAGTACAACGCATCAGAGCATAGTGATAGACACCAGGTGTCCTGGCTTGAGGTTATTGATAGCAACACTTCTACTATTCCCAATCCTCCACGAGCGCCTCTAGGTACTCCAACTGCTTTCACTTTGTAGGATCAAGAAACGGGTTTCTCAACGAACACTTACTCATTTGTTGCTCCTCCAGACTCTTTCAGTCTGACCCCTTCTCCTGCGCGTGCTACAAGAAATGATACTGCTGAGCTTTCTTCTACCGCTATAGCTTTCTGAGATGAGGAGATTTTGAAGTTTCTCAATACGTCTAAAGGAGCGCTGAGAGCTGAGCTATGCCCACATGTTATTTTCTATAAGAGGTTTGCATAAAGCTCTTCATTAGTTTTGTCAAACTTTTCTTAAACTTGTCTAAGGAGTCTCCAACTAACGTCTTGCAAAAAACTTTCAATAATGCGCGTGATGTTGCCAAAGTTGTAAAAAGTTATGTCATGCCTTGTGAAGCATTTCACATGATATCTGGTTTATGTCAAAATTTATTCACTTCTGATATCAAATGTTACATACTACTCCGTATCCCAATATACAACGCCTTGTAACCCCTACCCAAATGAGTCCCATAGTATTGCCAAGCATATGTAATTTACAATATTTCTAGTGAATTATACAGATTAAGAACTGATAGTAATCTGCAATTTATATTTATCAGACACTCCATAATTCATACATCGTAAGTAATATGTTTGAAAAATAAAATAAATAAATATTATTTGCAGAATCAATGGTGATAGAAACACATTTCATTCTAACGTGAGAAAATATTATTTAGTCAACTTAACGCGTGGTGTAAATTAGTTATCGTAAGTGTGTGTCTCTCAACATAGTTTTGCTTTCACTGAACTCCTATTTTTTGCAAGTGGGCAAATGATTGGGTTTTATATAGAATTGTTTTGTGTTTATTGGTATCCCAATAAGTGAGTAATGATATTTTTCTTGAACAACTAACATCAACATCAATTTTCCATTCAACGATTGCATGTGCTATACAAAAGTTCAGACTACAAAAGGAGTCATTCAAATTAAATCTTTACTGTTACAAAACTTGTGTGTTTCCGGACTCCATTGTGTTTGAGTAAATAACCATGTGCATGTGCCAATGGAAGGACGTTACGGTGAATGTATGGGAATGAAGGTTCGATATCTAAAAGATCATATGGTTGGTAATGGGCATTTTTAGAAAACTTTTTTTAGAAAACTTTATTCAAACTGTTCCAGCATTTTCAGATTTTGACATGGAAAATTAAAGAAAGTAATTATTAATTATTCATCATGACATTAATTATTTAAGTCTTTAGCCTCATACCTAACTCAAGTGATAAGATCACAACAGTTAGTTAGTTCATCCTTAATCGATGTGGAAATATTGAAGTGATGCCAAGTGTAACCATTAACTGCAAATTATTTTAGTCCATGCGAATAGGTATAACGAAAATCGTCTTCAGTGGAGGCCTAGCGTGCTTTCTTGGCAGGCTTTCGGTAAACTTATTTAGATGGAATACTACGATGCACACGGTCATCTTTTTACTTAATCTTTTCAGTGCATCATTTACGGTCACTTCAATCATTTATTGATATAATCTAAAAAGATATTTATTTATTTATTTATTTATTTATTTATTTATTTATTTATTTATTTATTTATTTATTTTCTTTTGCAATAATTTGATAATTTGTTCATGGTCTTAATCTACAACACCGTGAAAAGATTACCAATTGACTAAGGTTACCGAATTCTTACATGGTTTTACGAACCAAATCATCACAGAGTCAAAGTGATTCTCATAAACTTAACTGGAAAGATTTAGGAGAATCAAAGATAGTATACGTACTATTTTTGAATTATGAGAGTAACCTCCAGGGCGTAGTTGAGTCGTCCGTGTTAACATTTTTCTTGACGTCTTGAGTTCACATTTTAGAGCAACTCAATGATTGGCTACTGGCATTCTCAACTGCGAGTCAGGGGTTTACCTAGTGCGCACCCAGCAACACTCTGCAGTTCCCGTTATCTACATAATAAGGTGTTATCTGATATGGGGAATAAGATATCCCCTAAAATGTGACATATGAAATATCGTATCCCCATCTATATAATAAGTTGATATGGAGAATAAGTTCTCCTCTAAAATGTGACATGTGGAATAGCTTATTCCTACTGTATCTTAAAAATCAAATATCAAATATTTCATAACAAGACAATTTCAGTAATTTAAACTTACGCATTTTTTTTTTGTCTAAGGGCACGGGATATCCACTAGTGTAAAAAGAGAACAAAGGGAAAGAGGTGGCAACGTAATTTTACTAAACATTTGGGGGGTATTTTATCAACAAGTTTTAAGTCCGGGGTCTCTATTAAACTTTCCTTTTCGATTCGTGCCACAAAATCTCTCTATGGAGAGAAACAAGATTTGCACCTGCAGACACAAAAGAGAGAGATTGAGAGATAAATACAGAAGCATTACATATGGCAACAAGAACATACATTTAAGCCAGATATAGAGAAACAGCCAAGATAGTGCCGATTTCTGCAAACCCATCTCGCGATAGATCGTTTTTTAGTAACTGAGATTGCGAGTGAAGCTCCACTGATTGATCCACAAATTAGGGTTTTCGTTAGGTGGTGGTGGGTATGAAGCTAGACGGAGAAATCTCGGACATTGATGAAGAAGAGAGAGAGTCGGAGGCGAAGACACTCGCCTGCTCAAACGGCGTCGTGCCGAGAAACCTCGTCGTGGGTTACGCTCTGACGTCCAAGAAGAAGAAGAGCTTTTTGCAGCCCAAACTCGTTTGCTTGGCTCGGTATTTAACTCTTCCAATCGACCCTATAAATTCATCTTTCAAATTGTTTACCATTTTTATGCAATTGCAATTTCACAGCTGGAGTTGCATAGGCCTTGTTCCTTCACTTGTTAGTAGTAGTAGTATCACTTTTTAGACTCTAAATGCTGGTTCTTGGGTCTTTTTTGCTTCTGGGTTTGGACACAGTAGCCATAATTTTCAATCTTGGAGTTTTTTTTTTTTTTTTTTAATAGATTTATTCATGGTCCTGTTACTGTTTTGTGTTCTTTTGTTGGATATTTCTTTAAGCTTAATTGCTGATGTTTTCATGTCTTTGCTTATTGATAGATTGTCTTCCCTATTGACTACAAGTCTAGTAGTACTATTCTAGTGTTTATGCTGTCCTTATCCACTATGGTCAAAAGCAGATAGCAACTGTTTACCTGATTTATCCTTTCTTGGTATCTAGGATCTACTACTATGTTTCTTTCCAATTTGTAGGTATGATGGGAATATTCCATTGTATATGCTTTCACTGTAGTTTATAGTTATAGTCAAAATATTTTCCAGTTTCTTTAATGTTGAGTACCTATCAGGCTATCATGTGTTGCAGATCTTTGTGTAGAAAACCATCTTTCCAGATTCTTGAAAAATTAGCATATCAGGAGTCCAAGATCATGTGATCTCTCCCTGTCAGCCACTAGACCTTAGCGGCTCCAAAGAGAGCTCTTAGTGTGCTCAAGCTCACTGTAGGTTTTCGGCTCCTAAAAAAATATGGTTTTAATGTATTGAGTGGTTCATTTGATGTGGTTGTTTAGAGGTGAAAATATATCCAAATCATCGTTGGGTGATAGCCCCCTGATTAGGTACTCAACATTATTAAGTATTTTTTCCTATTCCGTGCATGCTGGATAAACGAAATAGGATATATAATTTAATGTAGAAGTAGAATGGAGTGGAAGAGCATGCTACGATCTTCCCCCATAGAACTTAAAAGAACCTGGCAGTCAGCAAAATGGTGTTCACTGAAGAATAAGCATCTCAACTCCACCCATCTCATCCAGAAACGGGGTGGGATTTGGGAGTTAGGAATGTTCAAACCCGGTCATATGTCCATAAATTTTAAGTGGTAGGATGGTTTTGCGATCAGTGTACACCATTTTCTCTTGAAACTTCCCATATGACTCTTTTCCACTATTCACCGGGTCACTTTGACCCGGTGATTTGATAAGCAAAAACGATGCAAGGATTTGGTAATCTTTTCATGGTGTTGTGGAGTAAACACCATGAAAAACTTACCAAAACTTGCATCGTTTTGCTATCCAAATCATCGGGTCAAACTGACATGGTTACGGGCGGAAAAAGTCAACATGGAAGATTCAGGCGAAACAGAGGTAGTACATGTTCATTTGTTAAATGTTCAATAATTGTCTTTTTCGTACTTCACTGTTAGAGTTCGTTGGAATAAGATTTTGTTTCACATACGTTATAGTGTTGAGTGACGTGTATTCTCAAAACAACATGTCTCTATATCTCACTGCAGGAATAAGGGAATAGTGTTTGTGGCCATAGATAGAAACAGGCCACTTGCAGATCAAGGTCCTTTCGACATAGTTTTGCACAAGGTTAGTATCAACCCGACGATTAGAATGCCAGGATTTTCTTAGTAGCGGTGGCAGATTGTCTCATCTGTTTATGTCTTTTCTGTCTCCTCTTCTACTCTTCCCAATTCTTTTCTCCCTTTTCAAAGGGGAGACCTACATTTTATTATTATTATTATTATTATTATTATTATTATTATTATTATTATTATTATTATTATTATTATTATTATTATTATTATTACTATTATTATTATTGTTGTTGTTGTATTTATTTATTTTTTAATTGGTTAAGGTGTCTCAATAAGTCGGGTGAAATAGTTGTTTCCTCGTCATCCCCTCCTCTCCCTAATTTCCATCAAAGATTTTGTTCCATTTCGTTCCGATTTCATACATTATAGGGGTTGAGTATTTAATTTTGGACTTTTGTGTTTGTTGCAGTTGCTAGGAAAGGATTGGTGCCAGATTATTGAGGTTTGTGAATCTAATCTTTCTCCTTCCTTCCCTCTTGTCATGCCTGACGGGACTGTATCACTGTACCCTGCATATTAGCCCGCATTTCTGTGTCATATCATTATATGTGAAAGTGAAATACTTTACATGCTATTAGCTGAGTTGGAAACTTAGTGTCAAGCAACGGCCAGGATCTGAACTGTCAGATCTTGAGGTTTTGAATCTCATTATTCTCTAATATAATTTGCAGAATTGCCCTCCATCATTGTCAGGTTGGTCTCCCAAGAAATCAAACAATTGAAGAGTTTTCCTTTATTGATCAACCTAAATAGCTTGTCCAGGTGTTGGTTTAGCATTGATGATATTATGTCATCTTTCAATAATATTAAGGGTACCATCTCTCCCTTCCGCCACATGCTTACATTGTTTATGATAAATCAATCGTTCTTGCTGTCACCTATAACATCTTAGGTTGTTCAACTTGGTCTGATGGTTATAGTCACTGGCATTTGAAACAGTATGCTGGTTTACCTTTTTTATTTTATAAATAACAAGTTCAAACCATTGGTCACGTACTATTGGTCTTAGTGGAGCCAGGGATTATGAACTCCATGTATTATTGGTCTTAACTGGAGCCAGAGATTATGAATTCTTTTGACACTGTAGAGTAATATGAAAAGAAAAACTTATTCCATGTGACCCAGAATCTAATGCATGTCCATAAGCGGGTGTGTATCATGGATTTGTCATTCCCTGAATCATTCGTACTTAAATAGTCAGGCCCTTCTATTAGTACAAAAGATCTAACAAGGCCACATATTATACCCAAAGATCCAGTAGTAGCTAAATGGATGCTACAGAAGTATTATTCCAAAAAGATGTGTCTAAAAGGTAATAACCAGATGCATCTTTTGAATTCATGTTCGTTATTTTGGCACATTGAAAACGGAATTTTAGTTGAGGCCAGGTTGCAATCCTTGCTTTGAGGTATGTGATAGTGATTATCCGCAAGGGTATGGAATCGCTGACAAGGAATAGTGATTGTAAGAATACTGGGTGATTTGTCGAACACTAGAGACTAGAACGGTCAAGTTTAAGTCCAATTACTTTGAAGTGGTTATCTAGCTAACAAGAACTAAACTAGTTAACGACGAAGTAATTCTTGTTGTGGATTCACTAATTGGGGAGCATTACGCATACGGGTGACTACGGTATCCCAACTTGTTACCATCGTATCCAGTACACTATGAGTTCACTTTCTTCTAGATGGGCCTTATGTAGTAGAATGCTCTCTCAAGCCACTCTACCCTATTACTACTATCTGACTCACCTCTCACATTTTGCCCCACTAGTAACAATTGCATAACGATCAATACTACTCTATCATCCAATAGGCATCACTCAGCTCTTGCCTTTGTTGCATACAAGTGCTGTGTATTCCGTGTTCCGCTAAAGATTATCACCTTTCAGATTTCTAACCCTAGCTGCGATCATTCAATGGGGGATTAAAATAATTCAAGGCATTAAGCATGCAGATACTGAATATAAGGTGAGTAAAAACCTCATGAGTTAAGATACGAAGTCAAACAAGCTAATGAATCTGAGTCATGAATTACTCACTCATAGCAATACATAAATGCACAAGAGTATACATGTTCATAGTAAAGAAGAGTAGAAAAGATGGAGATATTCGAATTCGTGACAAATCGTAAGCTCGGTCGTGTTTCAATGATTCTTCTACTTCCTCCTTGATCCTTGCCTATAACTCGAGTGCCCCAGCCAAGCGTAGCGGTCAATTGGAGAGGAAAAGAGTTGGGTTTTGGCTGGGTTTGGTTGTTTCGGGTTTGGGTTTCTGGAGTAGGCGAAAAAAGAACGCAGTGGTGGCGCTTATTGTGGATGACGGTGGAAGTAGAGAAAGAGATGGAGAAAGGAGTTCCAGTCAGAGTCGTCGATTTCCATGGCGGTGGTGAGTGGGTGCTCCGTTCCGCGAGGGGAGACATCAGCGATGGGGTGTGGTTTGGCCGTATATTGGTGGTGAAGGCTAGGGCTTGTTTTTTTCAGTTGGAGAGCAGAGATACAAGATACATGATGGAGGTGGCAGTGTTGGTTGTCTGTGAGGACGGCTGTGGGAAAGAGGGACTGATTGAGGTTTTGTGGTTCGGTTATACAGGAACAGAGAGACAGAATGAAGAACGAGGAAGGGAGAGGGGCATTGGGGAAATTTCTTAAATTTTGTGGGAAGTTTGCGATTTTTTTTGAAGCTAGTCTAGGACTACCTTTTGGTGGGTACAGGTCAGAAAGTTGCTTAAGGTTGCTATAGCTAGTCGAAGAGTAGCTCTGGTCAGCAACAACGATTGGGCATATATGAAGCAGCTGAAGCTAGTCGATGCCTAGTTTTGGTCATCATCGACTTTCTTTTCATCTCCTCCCACATTTATCCTTCTCAACAATACGATCACACGTTTAATAACGCCCATTCAATATATACCGGATCTATACACCCGTGCTATAAGCTCGTTCCAAAACTCACTTTTCTTAACAAAATAACGACAAAAATGTTACCAATTCGGGTAGCCTCTCGAGAAGCGCTTGTAATTTAACATCTACGACTTGACGAACCGAATGTTGGTCATTTCCGGAGGATTGTCGTATCGATCAGGTAATACCTCAACTTCGAAATTCGGCTCTACCTTTGGAATATCGGTCGATTTGAAGACTTGAACAACAACCTTCTTCCTACACTCTCATCATAAGCTCCCATTTCCGCACATCGATTGTGGTTCTCCCGGTGGCCAAATATGGTCTTCCAAATATAACTGGAACCTCCGCATCTTCCTCGATGTCAAGAATTACAAATATCACGGGGAATATGAACTTATTAACCTTAACGAACACATCTTCTACAATTCCATACAGATACTTAACCGTGCGATTTGCCATTTGTAAACACACTCGAGTTGGTGTCGGATTTCCAAGACCCAACCTCTTGTAGACTAATAGCGGCATCATCGCATAAGGCCTTTCCTTCATAGACATTACTAATCTTGCAAGAAATCACAAATCAGCCTGTATCACTTGGGATGTGCTACCCTCCTTAGTGAGGGCCATGGTCTCAAAGGCTTCGTGACGCCGTACTGATTCGATGCGTTTTATGGGACAAGCAACGAAAAGAAAGGAAAATCATGAAAGAACCTCTCTAGGGTTCATAGAAAACTTCATCTTTTCTTAAAAAAAAACTCAATAATTAATCAACTAATGAAGTAAGTCCACAAGCCGGACTTAAATAGTCAAAAACCTAAATTTTACTAAAAATAACAAAATCTCAATATTCTTAATTAAATCCCTACTAAAGAAAAGCATGCTGGAAAAAGAATGATCCAAATCGAGTTGATATTGACCTCCTAATTAACCAAAATGTTATTACTAAAAATAGCAAACTTGATGATTTCGTGCCCTCAACAGCCGAATTTGGCCAAATTAGCGTGGTGTTAGTGACGTAATCTCGAGTTATCTTTAGAACGTCGTTTCCGGTTAGATTCATGTATGGCGTGATCCCGTTCTTCAATCCTTCAATTGTGCTCCTGATTTTGCTCTGAACCGAAACAGTTTCTCTGAAGCTCACACATCTCCACCAAATCCATCCTGCATTAGTCACTCCCTCTTCAAAAGAACTCACCGTCAAGTTCAACGTAGGCACTTGAATAAAACGCTCCACCAAGAATGAATCACAATAAAACAATGGTGGCTTAGTTGGAAAAATGAATGATTTATTTAATTCAATCTTTCCCTCTTCGTCTTCATATAAAACAATGTCTTCAATAAAAGTACTTAATGGATAAACTAACAGACAAGAATCTGAAATTACCTCACGAAGAATAGAAAAATCGGAAGTCTGCTCACAATCCTCGACAATAAAAACTTCATCTTCTTCCCCATAATCGTCATAAGTTAGAGGCTTTGTCCAATCCACTCAAAATCACATGAAGACGAAACATCCTCATAAAAGATTGCATCATCTGAAATAGTTTCAACTTCTAACGTACCCGAATAATTTCGCGCATCGACCGTGGAACTCGATCTCCATAATTCTCGGTTTGACTGCGGGGATCGCGGTTCTTTAGGATCTCGAACGCGGGCTTCGAGTCGTGATTAAAAGGCTTGCGAATATTGAAATTCTATGCCGCCAAGCGTCGTGTCAGCTTCGCAACTTGGTTATGTAGATCCCGCACTGCTAGGCTCTTGGCTAACGCCGCAAATCTGCCTCTGCAAATCCCGTGGTTGCTTCTGCAGATCTCTTATCATCACAACGTCTTGGACGTTACGTTCCCGTAGGGAGGCCTCCTCAGTCGGAACCTTCCCGCGACCTCCTGTCTACGGACCATTGTTATTACGTTCTTCTTTCCGCAAAGCTCTGACAAACTGACACCAAACTGAATTGATGCGTTTTTTGGGAGTAGCAAGAAGCAACGAAAAGAATCGAAAATCATGAAAGAACCTCTATAGGGTTCATATAAAACTTCAGGTTTCCTTAAAAAAATCAAAAATTAATAAAGTAACGAAGTAAGTCCACAATCCAGACTTAAATAGCCAAAAACCTAAATTTTACCAAAAATAGCAAAATCTCAAAAACTATTCTTAATTAAAGTCCTACTGAAGAAAAGCATGCTGGAAAAAGAATGACCCAAATCGGGTTGAAATTGACCTAATTAATCAAAAGATTATTACTAAAAGTAGAAAATTTGATTTCGTGCCCTAAACAACCGAATTTGGCCAAATCAGCGTGGTCTGCGTGAGTAGTCTCGATTTATCTTTGGAACGTCGTTTGTGGTTAGATCATGTATGGCGTGACCCCGTTATTTAATCCTTCAATTCTGCCCTTGATTGTGCGTGGCTGGATCGAAACAGTTTCTCTCAAGCCGATACATATCTCCATCAAATCCATCGTGCATCACTTTGGTGGGCATTTGAGTGAGTGCCTTGGCAAACGGGATGTTCATTTGCAGCTTCTTGAACATATTAATAAACTGTAAGAATTGCTCATCATCATTCTTCTCTTAAGTCTACCCGGAAATGGTAGTTACGAAGTTATAGTAGGGTTAGGCGTGGAGTCATTTTGTTATAAAATTGAGAAGAAAGGTGAATTTTATTGATAATTCATAATCACCTTAGCTATTACAAGAACCTTTATATAGACTTGAGAGGACTATAGAGAATAGAAACGAAATCAATCAGATTTATCTATACGAGGAAACATAATATAAACGGCAAAATATACAAATTAAATAACCTAACAATAATCTATTATAATTAGTTCTAAAAAAAATCTATTATAATTAGAAATTTAGAATATCTCTAACGTTCCCCCTCAAATCATGGTGCCATATTGAGTTTGCAAGAAGAAGTAGAGCAGCAACGGAGAAGGCCCATGGTGGTTGTGGAGGCCGGAATGGACAAGGCCAAAGTGGTTGTGAAGACGGTGTAGAAGAGATCAACAATGAGGTGTAACCAGGTCTAAATTAAAGAGAATACTCAACTGGGTGAAACCAGGTGTAAATAAGGGGAAATAGTTTTATGACATGCAAGCGTTGTGTACTCCGTGTTCCGCTAAAGATTATCGTCTTTCTGATTTCTAATCCTAGCTACGATCATTCAATAGGGGATCCAAACCATTCAAGGCATTAAGTATGCAGATACACAATTTAAAATGGGTAAAAACCTCATGAATTTAGATCCGAGGTCAAACAAGCCAATCAATTCGAGTCATGACCAAGTAGGGTCCTAGTAAAGAAGAGTATTTTATGCATTGCTACTCACTCATAGCAATACATAAAACCACAAAAGTATTCATCTTCATAGTAAAGCAGAGAAAAAAGGTGGATTTATTCGAACTCGTGACGAATCGTAAGTTCCGGCGTGTCTTTAGTGATACCTCTTCTTCCTCCTTGATCCTTGCCTCCAACGCGGGTTTCCCTCAGCCAAACGTTATGTTTTTAGGCCTCAAAATCGTCATTAAGTGGCTGGGAATGAATGAAGAAACCCGAAATTGCTTTCTAGCCCCTCCAATTTGCATTTATGGGCAGATCAGTACTGATTCTCAATGGGCCATAACTCTCAATTTTGGCTCAAATTAGGTCCACTTTTTGTAGTTGGAAAGCCCTGATGTCTACTTGACATTCATATACCACTGGCCTTGCTCGAAAATTCCTTGTAGATTTTTCCGGGCATCGAAAAGAGTGCAAGCTGGTCAGCGCAACTTTTCCAAATTTTTCACTTTGTACCCTTGCTCCCCCATTCATCTACATCCATTCCAAGTGCTCCTATCTCGTTTCATCCTCCATTGCATCGTCACATGCGCTATGAAGCACAACATGAACACTACCAAAGCAATTATCAAGAAAATAGGGTAGAAAACATGCAAATCAAGCCCAACTCATGTATGTTACAAGAATCAAGACATTTATGCATTCATTAACTTTAATAGACAACTATCAACATGTAATGCACACAAATACAATTAAACGAGTCCTAAATGAGCTATAAATAACTCTCTAATGGGGAGTTATCAGTATGAGCACCTAATTTGTTACTCATAACCTGTAGATGAAGGAAACAAAATCTGACCCGAATTATTTTATCCTCTTATTGCAAGTTGAACATATGATTTTCCAATGAGAAGCTACCTACAGATAAAAGGAAATCCAGAAAACCCTTACTGTAAACCTATCCGGCATGCCTCAGGTATGTGAATTCTTTTAGTGCTCCAAAAGAGCACCAAGCAGTGCTATTACACCAATAACATGCACCACTTATACAAACTTGCAGCACTTTATGGTGATTGGCGCACACTCATTGGTTTTAAGAGCAGGACGTGGTGATCTTTAGGATCTTTAGAACCCTCACTGGAATCCTATCCATTTTGCCTCATATGTGCTTTTAGTGCTCCCAAAGAGCACTCGACGATGTGCTACAACACCTGTAAATATGCACCACTTGGATAAACTAGCAGCTGAGTCTTCCACTACATGGGTGATTGGGGCACACTCATTGGTGTTAGAGCAGCACGTGGTGCTAAAATTTCTACCTCGGATTATCTTCTTGGAGCACTAGAATTTTGACCTGAAATGTTTTATCCTCTTATTGCAAGCCTGAACACTAGCAGTTGAGCCTACCACTTTATGGGTGATTGGCCCACGTTCACGGTGCTCTTTTGGAGCACTAAAAGTTTCTCCCTCCGATATCTACCGTCCCAGTGGGTAATTCATAAGCAATAAACCGCGTCATCCAAAGTGTGGATTGTGTTTGGAGTGTCCCCTTTGTATTTTGCTTGTATATTCAATGATTCTTTGTTTCCCTAATGAAGTTCTTTTGTAGTGGAATATCTATGACATGCTTGAACTTCATAAGTGAGATCAGAAAATGAAATAAATGAATTCACTATTTAAACAATGGAAACAATTTCGAAAAACCCTCCCTGGAGGTAGTCTGAAGCTAAATATTCATATTTGGAATTCCTCTACTTCCTGATAATACATGACTTTTTTCTATATAATGCAATGAAAAAATAGCTTGGTTCTTTGGGCCATGGTGAAGGCGAAACTGCGGTATGGTTTTCTTTGATGAAGAAATTAATTAACTCCTTGTTACAAGAAAAGAAGTCGCAGCAATTTTATTTTAGCAGAAGTCACGACAGTCATTATTAATGCCGATGCCCTCAACTGATATGGTTCTTTGTGGAAAAAGACGATACTTGGTCAGGGCAAATGATATGATTACCCTGGATATTATATATGTTGTGTATAGGTGTAAAACAAATTTTGTATTGCACGATTAATTTGGTAAGACCCTGTGTTTCCATGTAATTCACAGAAGACGGTAGTTGCAAACTTTCATGGTTCTTTGTGGAAAAAGACGATACTTGGTCAGGGCAAATGATATGATTACCCTGGATATTATATATGTTGTGTATAGGTGTAAAACAATTATGAAATGCACGATTAATTTGGTAAGACCCTTTCCATGTAATTCACAGAAGACGGTAGTTGCGAACTTTCATGGATGCGGTAGGTCCCAACTAACCATTATGTTCCTCATATATGATTACGAATGTTCTATGCTGTATGCTGTTATCGAATAATTGTTTCTCTCCTTCCCTTTTTCTTTACTTCCCTATCACTATCGAATATACAGGCCATTTTCTTGGTATATGGGGATCCACAGTGAAGTGGTAACGTAGCTAGTTTTTGTCATAATGAACCGGAATTGTCGTTTTCTATGGAATCATAACAAGGATTCTTGGAATCTCAATCAATTGATAGTTAGAGGTTTGGAATTTGATTGATAGTTTATTGGTCATATTTTGATTTGTCAGATTGAAAGGTGGCCTCTTTTTTACTTTCATGTAGTTGTTTGTTTAAAATTTCGTACCCCATAATAGGGATTCGTACTGATCTATCCTTGTTTTTGTAGGATTACAGATTAAACCATCCGGAAGTAACTATACTAGACCCTCCTTATGCCATACAACATGTGCACAATCGCCAGTCCATGCTGGAGAATGTGGCTGATCTCACTTTTCCTGATTGCTATGGTATCTCCATCTCGATGATGTGCAACCTACTTTAGTAGTTTTCTGCAGTCATGCAAAAGATAGATAGGAATTATTGTCGTTTTGCGTTGATGAAGTTCACAAGACACAAATCTCTGGTTCTTGTATATAAATGTCTCGCTTTGTATCGTTTTACACTTTTAAAGTTGTTATGGCTATCAACTGCTATCGTAGGTAAAGTTAGTATCCCAAAGCAAGTTGTTGTCACAGACGATCCGTTGTCTATCCGTGATGAAGTTGCTAAAGCTGGGTTAAAGCTGCCACTAGGTACGTGTTAATGGAAGTTTACTGCAATTTCTTGTTTCTCTTTTGACCCAGCTGGTGAACACATTTTCCGAGCTTTTTGGCTGTTGACATACCTAATAGGATAGAGCATAGCCGAAGGTCTGCTGATTTTGATGATCGATTCTAGGCGTACGATGACCAAGAATTGGCATCAATCCTTTGAGAATTTGTTTTGCATTGAACTCACCAAGTGTCATTTCCTTTACTATTCAGTTGCAAAACCGCTGCTTGTGGACGGAAGTGCAAAATCACATGAACTATTTATTGCTTATGACGAATACTCTCTCTCAAAACTTGAACCTCCATTGGTTGTACAGGAGTTCATCAATCATGGTATTTCTCAAAGCTCAAGGCTGCCCCTGTTTTTCTTTCATTTGTAGTTAGGTGCCTATATGATGAGAATCTATCTTTCAAATGTCTCCTTGCAGGCGGTGTTCTCTTTAAGGTATACATAATTGGGGAAACTATAAAGGTTGTTAGGCGCTTCTCCCTACCCGATGTTTGTTATACTGAGCTATCGAAAGCTGCTGGTGTGTTCAGTTTCCCAAGGGTTTCCTGTGCTGCAGCCTCCGCTGATGATGCTAATCTTGACCCTGATGTGGGTGGTGAGCATTCTGAGTTTCTCTCTATGCCTAATAGTTGTGTCCCAGTGATTCTTCTTTGTAAATTTATCGAGCTTGAAATCTATCGGTGCTGGTTTGTTGATGGTAAGGCATGTGTCCAACTGCTATCTGTCTTATTCCTTTTGACAAGATTTCATTCAGTTAAATATTCCTTCTGGATTTGGGAACTCCTGTTGCATGATGCGCTTACAGAGTTGCCCGTTGCATGTATTCTTCCGGAATCGTATTTGTTACGTTCACAGGACACAGATGCATTAGCTTTAGAAAAGTTCATGCTACAACTATGTTATACCTACAAACAACTTATAAGAAAATGAATCTCCAGTAATTTCTTTAGTTAGCACATTTGAGGGAGAAGATTAATATCTGCACATATCTGACACCTGTACCCTACTCATGTTACATTGAACCCTTAGCTTCGCACATGACTACCGAGGCTTCATCCTCCAGCGAGAGCATGGGCGTGCTCTTGCTATCTACATTTTTTTAACATGTGTAGGCCTTTTGGTTTTCATTTCAATTACTGAAGTGTGGCCCATTGCAGAACTTCCTCCAACACCTCTGCTTGAGAGGCTTTCTAAAGAGTTGAGACATCGACTGGTACTCTTTTATCGCAATATAATTTCACTTGTTCATTTTTGCAGTTTGCCCTTCATCCCAATTTATACTTTGACTAATGTTCCTTGTGTTTATTTTGTGGCTGCATCTGGAAGGGTCTCCGTTTGTTCAACATAGATATCATTCGCGAGCATGGAACGAAAGATCTCTTCTATGTCATTGATATCAATTACTTTCCTGGCAAGTACAACCTTCTCTTTGTCATAGTTATTCTTCCTTGGAATATGAATATCATCTGCTGCGTGCTACTTATATTATCCATTTAGCTGAAGTGCATAATTGGCTGTGACCGTTGGCTCTCTATATCGCTCAGAAGTATGTATGCATAATCTGTGTGAATGCTTGGGAAACATACTTGACGTATGTATAAAATATGGCTTGTGAAAGTATCTAATTTTCTTATATGCAATTGGGGCGTACAATAACTCAACCTAATAGAAATGGGTGATTTTGGTTTAACATTTGCCACTGTTAGATTATGGCCCTGATTGGGATGCTTGATGAAGGAAGATTCAGAAATTCAAATGAAAGGAGAATACATTGGAGGGACAGGTTGCCGGCTTTTTGGGGTGGGTAGCTGATTACAATAAATGTATTATTTTGATCATTTAATGGCAAATCTTTCACGTGCTCATGCACTGATACGCAAATACATATAGGTTGGACTATGGAAGCAGGTAGCCACTTAAACAGAACTGATAGAGGGTTTATTTTTCCATATTGGTGCTTCTTCTATGCAACTTACTGCTGGATAATTCGGGGGATTTTATCTTCATAAAATTAGGTGGGTATCACAGCGAGTTTTTCACAAAACTAGCCTTGTTGGAGGCGCCAAAAACGGATCAAACCCCACTGGGGAAGAAATACAAATCTAGGCTCATTTTGAAACCGACGGTATTAAAGTCGGTTCTTGAGGCAGAAACCGACGTTAGTAACGTCGATTTTAAGCTTTTGCAGGTTAGAGTAAAAACCGACATTTATTAAGAACCGATGGTCCTACCGTAGGTTCTTGGGCATTGAAACCGACGGTCCCAACATCGGTTATGGACTTGGGCAAATTTGTGCCAAAATTAAGAAACCCACAGTGGCAGAAATAAACTGTGATAGAGGAGAAAGGAGGAAGAGGGCATACTGGTGAGAGAGAGAGGGGGAGGGTGTACCGGCGAGTTCGCCGGAAGTTGTGGGGGAGAGGTCGGCGTCCATCGTCGTTCTCCGGCGTGCTCTGGTTCGTTCGTCCCCGGACAGAGAGCTAAGACAGTTTGAACGTGAGGTGGAGAAAAAATTAGGTAGGAACCGAGTTTTGCTTATCATCTCTCTCCGATCTTCTCTCTGATTAAACTCCCGTGAATTGCTTAATGCTTATCTTAATGCTTATCTCTCTCTCCCATCTCTCCTATTTTCTCTCCATCATTCCTTAATTTTCTCCCTCTCTCAGCTCCCATTTTAATCACACTACTCTCCCATTTAAAACAATCACGTCTCTCTCTCCATCCTAATTCATTATCTATCCCTTAATCTTCTCCAATTACCCATCAATTCAATCTCAACAAGATAGGTATGAAACCGATTGTACCAAGATCAGTTATTAACCAAAAAAACCGACTTTACCAAAATCGGTTCTTAAGAACCGTGAGGCCCGGGAAAAACAATAACCGACAGTTCTAGTGTCGGTTTTTGGACTAAAGAACCGACACTAGTATTGTCGGTTTCTAAACGAGTCTAGTTTCGTATTTCTTCCCCAGAGAGGGTTTTCTCCGTTTTTCTCGACCCCAACAAGCACAATATGGTGAAAAACGCTGTTGCATATATAACGGTTTACTTAAGTATTAAGGAAACCGTTATATATGCAACAACCTGTTTCTTAGGCAGTAACGGTGGTGGTGAAATGTCGAGTATGTCCTTGCCATTTTTAACTACCTAGGTTCATCCCATCTTTCCGTACCCATCCTCATTCCTCTTGTCCCCTGTCAACTTCGAATGTACGCTAACCATCTCCCAGGTGGCAATGCAAGCAAGGTCAGTTGTCTGGTTCCAGCAGAGTCAAAGAACATTTGATAACGCAAACAAGCCTTGGTTCAATAAGTTTTAGAAAATTAGAATCAGTCAGAAAAAGGACCAACATTAATCCAATCCGAGGATCAAAAGAAAAGTGATCTTTGATCAGGAAGTAGAACGACTGAATAAAGTAAACCAACCAGCTCGAAGGAAATTCATAGATACAAGGAATATTTTCTCGTATGCTTAAATACTAAGCCAGAAAGAGAATGGTGTGAATTCATTATCAATAAAAAGATTTCTCTTTAAATTAATTTGCCAAGTAGTGCCAGGACTTAATTAGAATCAAATAAAATCATAAAGAAGACAAACCTAGCATTATAAATGACACAATTGAGGACTTGATCAGGGCAAAAGTAAGAAGATGCATAATTTAAATGGGTCCCCGTTGTCTATCAAAATCATAGATTTTTAAGGGAAAGGATAAGGAGATGGTCAGATAAGTAGTTAACGTTCCGTCTTCAGGCTCGGAGATAACCTAGGAGAGAGGATTACAGGAGTAACAAAAATTCAAAAGGTCTTTAATGCTGTGAAGTCAATCAGATGGAAGTGTCATATTGGGTTAGAATCTCCAATTCCCCATAATGTCGTGTAAACAACAGCTTCTGTCATTTTTGTTTTGTGTTTCCTAGTATGCTGATCAACAAATTACTTCAGAATATGACTGCCCACCTTTTGGCAGGGTTTTGAACTGTATCTCTTAATTTCTTAAAACAAATGACATTTAACTACCTTACAATTCAACACAATCGACACTTGGAAACAATCTCAATTTTGGCACATAACAACACACACTATCACAAATTGAGACATGGCCCTCCAATTAACTTACACAATCAATAATATTGGCTTGGTATTGGACAATGGACATGTCAGCACGTCTGATGGGTAGTTCTTGTCAATTCCCTTACCACCCACAGCCAACAACCACCACCATACACTGATACTGTCACCACCACCCCTATTCTCTATATCACTATCTCAATTCTCTCTCACCACCCTCCATTGTCACCTTCATCTTCATCTCAACTCGAAGCCCCACACTTTGTGCATACCGGTTAATTCAAAACCAAATTAGCCAAAAACCCACTCTTAAATCGAAACCCTTGTATTGAATCGACAATGAGTGCAGTGGGTGTTCATGGAAATTTGAAAAGGTTTTGGTTTGTTGGTGATTATTGGGTTTGGTTTCGATAGTCCTTCGCCGAGTTCTGGTCCGCGATTTGGACGAAGGGGTTGAGGGTTGCGGCAGTGTCGAATTGTTTGTTTATGATTCTGATTGGGGGTCCTTCCTTGAGATTTGATATGGTGTTTGGTTGTGGGTTGGGGTTATTGTATGGCATCACTTTTGAGTTTCGTGTCCGAGATTTTGTTTCCGGAAGGAGACATGATGGAGACAGTGGTCAAATTGGGAGTTCGTAATTGATTTGGTTTATGGGTTTGGCTTGATGGAGCCTTGGTTGTTGATAAAGGCAGCGGTGATCCTGGGTTGATTGGGGTCTGGAGTTGCAGCCCCACCGAGGAAGGAGAAGGGTGCGAGCAGACCTGCACATCCGTAGCCTGAGATGGCCTTAATCTGAAAGCTTGAGGCTCGAGTAGATGTTTGTTGGGGATAAGACTAGATACTAGTTTTATGTGGTGGATTTGGTAGCTGGGATAGTCGGAAAATAGGCATGGCAATTGGGCGGCAATTCACTTTTCCCGACCCGACCCGGCCCGCACTGCATGCGGCCTGTACCTGTCCTATGAGAAGACACGCTATGGTGACACCCATAATTCTTTGACCCAATTCGGTCCTAAACCGCACCCGCCCGATCAGGAGTTTTTCATTAAACTGACCTTGTTGGGGCCGAGTAAAACAGATGAAACCCCCACTGGGGAAGAAATACGAATCTAGACCCGTTTAGAAACCGACGGTAGGAAAGTCGGTTTTTGGAGCTAAAACCGACGGTACGATTGTCAGTTACAAGGTTTTTGAAAATCCGACGAAAACCGAGTTTATAAATGTCGGTTATCAAAACCGACTTTTTTAATGTCGGTTTCTATCCACCAAACCGGTGGTAGTACCCTCGGTTTCACTCTTAAATCTTTAAAACCCTATCCTCTTTCTCCACCTCCCGTTAGTTCTTCTTCCCCTCTCTGCGTTCGGCGACGAACGACGAAGGACCACTGCCAAGTGACTTCGACGAGTCCACCCACCAACTCCGGCGACGTCGCCGGTGATTTCTCCCCCTCTCTGTCAGCGGTAAGTACTGTTCCTCATCCCCCTCTCTCTCTCACTCGTCCATTCTCTCTGGCCACTGGGTGTACTTGTTTGGAACCCAAAATTCGAAATTTTATGAAATTTTGGCACAGAAACTATCGATTGTTGGTAATTGTTTTTAGATTCCTTCAACTTGGTACAGGTTTATACCTTTGAAAGGCTAATTTCAGAATCTGTTCTTAAGAACGGAACCGACTTTGAGACAATCGGTTTTACTGCATAATTAAGAACCGATAACAGAAAACTCGGTTTCTAAATGGCCCAGAAAAACTAAAAACCGACAGTCCTACTGTAGGTTTCATTTCCAAGAACCGACGGTAGAACCGTTGGTTTCAAAATGAGACTAGATTGGTATTTGTTCCCCAGTGGGGGTTTCTTCCGTTTTCCGCGGGCCCAACACTGCCAGTGTTGTGAAAAACTCGCCCGATCAGGACCCCGCCAGTACAATCTATTTAGACTAATTCATCACCCTCTCTTTCTCTCGTCATTTCTTCGTCTTCATGATTCCTTCTCCCTCCCTCATTTTCAAGGGATCAACTATTTCTCTCCTCTCCATGATCTTCTGCCTCCCCGTAATTATCTCTCTCTGATTTTTAGGAGATCAAACTAACCCAGACTATTTCAGTTAATTTATAAAATCAATTACTAGGAACTCTTCTCTCTCTCCATCTTAATCTTAATCACTGGGAACTGTTACCTCTCTCCCCCTCCCTTAATGTACTCTCTCTCTCTCTCTCTCTCTCTCTCTCTCTCTCTCTCTCTCTCTCCTACCAACTGATTAATATCCATCCCCTCGTCCCTCTCTCTTTCTCCCGTAAGTATCCCTCTCTATCTCTCTCTGATTGATTTTAGGAGATCAAAATGAACCTAGACTATTTTAGTTAATATCTAAAATCTTAATTACTGACCCCCCCCCCCCCCCCCCCCTCTCTCTCTCTCCATATCTGTGATCTTAATCACTAGGAAACTGTTACCTCTCCCTCCCTTAATCTACTCCAACAGATAAATAAATATCCCCTGGTCTCTCTCGTCGTCCACTCTCTCTATTTCACTCACATATTCAAACATTCACAATATGCAGAGATGCAAGTGAAGCGGAAATATTTGAAGCAGAAATGTTTCTTTCCCCTGTATTCTGCCTTTTTTAGCCACTGCCGGAAAGTGAAGGCAGTAAAACCCTACCGGCACGCACTAAACCCGCACCAACGAAACTTCTTGCACTATATTAACCTGAAATATGAAGGCATCCAACCTGGCCATACTTGATGTTCGTTGTGTTCAAAGAGTGCTTTGTATCAGGTGATATGGTTTTGACCCGCTTCAAGGACCCACATAACCATCCCTATCGAAAAAAATGGTGACATGGGGGGTGCAGTGATAGGCAAGTTTGGCAAAGGAGGAAGGAGATGGCAGTAGAGGCAGTGAGAGAAGAGAAAGAAGGTGGTGGTGAGATAGAGAAGGATTGTGGTGATGGGTGGTGGTGGTGGAGGACCGGAGGGTGTTGGCGGTGGGTGTGGGTGGTAAGGGAATTGATGGAACTACCATTTAGATGTGCTGAGATGTCTTAACACCAAGCCAAGTAGGTGTTAGTCGATTGGCGGTGCAATGTCTCAATTTGTGAAAGTGCGTGTAGTCAAGTATCAAAATTAATATTGCATGTATCTGAGTGTCAATTGGGTTAAAGTAGTGGTGGTTACGGGCCGACTATTTTTTTTTAACATAGCCTGGGCACGGTCTGAGTTGCAGGCCTTTATCTGAAGCCCATACCCTAATTTTTTGGGCTAATCCAAGCCTCAGCCCTGGCCCGAACCCAAATTTGTCCATCAGTTTCATTCAATGTACACCACACATACATATAACATAGGATCCAACATGTGCAAATACCAATATAGTAGTATTACTACTGTAAATCCATTTCAACTAAAAAATCTCAAAATAATATTGAAGATTCAACATTTATTATATCTTTGTGCCGGGCTAGTGCAGGGCCCGTCACATCGAGCCTAAGGCCGGCCCAAATTTCAATCTAGCTAATGATTAAAGGTACAAGCCCGATTTCGGGGTAAAACTAGGCCCATGCCTTGATATTTTTGGCTTTAGCCATAAGGGGTTTCTGGGTGAGTCTCGCCGTATGGGGTATGTCATTGAGTGGCCCAAATTCATCAAGTGCAGGGAAGTGTCCAGTGTACCAAACTGCAGGCTAATTTTCTGTGCTTTAACCCGGTTTTTAATGTATGAACATGAAACATTCAAAGTAGTCGAGCGCAGCAAGATGCCAAGAGCTATGCTACTCGTATTTCCATTCTTTATGCTTATTATTACATTCGGTTCTGTCTATGCGATAAATGGTAAATAGTGCATCCATATTTCTTCACTCATGTTAGCATATCGGAATGATCCTGTAAAATATTGCAGGGTTTGGGAAAATGCCTGATTATGAGCATATCTTCACTGATTTTCTTTTAAACCTGAAGCACTCCCCGGGAAAAAAGAGCTTGCTACTCGGATAGTGGAACAATGAAAGCACCTGTACATATTTGCTTGGAGCCACAGCTTGTTGGTTCGCTGCATGTGTTACTCGTGCAAAGTTCAGGAAGTGATTAAGCTTAAAACAAGGCCTCTACTTGAGCCCAAATTTTCCCCGCTCTCTGATCTCTTCCCTGGGCATCTTAGAAGGTCTGAGCTGATTTGCAGTTGTATATTGTATATAAACGTATGTGCAACAGTAACACCCGTTTCTTGTATATCAGTTACTCCTGGAAAACCTGTAATCCTGTTGTCGCAGAGGTAGTACATTTTCTTTGTCTTTCGCGCTGATGCTAAAATTTCACCAGAATGTATATGATTGGCTCGGAATGGTGGGTGCTAGATCAAACTTATGCTGCGCCTAGGTTCATTAGACGTTAAGAAAACTGAAGAATCATCTCATGAGTGATGAGTGGTGTTAATGTTCTGTAGCACCGTGTCACAATATGTCATATCATAATTACGTGCATTGACCCCAAGGTAGTCTCATGTCGAACAAACCGTACCTCTACCCCAAAACTACATTAAACATGGTACGTCTGATTATGTAGCAGCTAGCTGACTCGGGAATGCAATTGATTGTTTAGATCAATGTAAAAACCTGCTGCAAGATTCAAAGCAGAGCTCAAAACAACGGAGATTCCATCCTCTTGGCACGTCAGAAGTATGGTCACTGTTTTTTTTACCATGTTTGTAAAAAATTGTGGGTCAGGGTCTCATATTGTATTTTTCATGAATGTTAATGTGGGCAATAGTGTATAAAATGCATGATGGCTGAGGGCATGTCGTGACTTGTTGACAATTTTGGTCATGTAGTTTTGGTAATCTTCGGGATGGCTGAGAATTTCCGTAAAATGTAGTGTCCTATTGTATTCCCAAAAATTATGGGGTCGTTTATTTTCATATAATTAAGGCGAAGTTGTGGATTTTTGTTAAATAATAGGACTATCAGTTTCTTAAACTTCGGGGTTATACTGTAGACAAAAACTTAGGATCGTTATGTATTTTCTTTAACTTGTGGGATCACTGAATTTTCTTACAAATTCAGGGTCGTATATTTGGGGCCAGTGTCTATTTACGTCAAACACTAGGGGGTTATTGCACATTTTACAAAAAATGTGGTCAGATTGTATTTTTAAAGAAACTTGGGGTTCACAAAGTATTTCCCGAGCGTGGTAGTGGTATTATAATTTTGTTAATCTTCTGGGCCTTTTTGTATTTCCACAAACTTTTAAGGGTGCTGTTGTATTTCCACAAAATTTTGGGCTCAACTTTGAGTTTTCAATAAATGTTGGGGCTATCGTGAATTTTTCAAAACCTGAGGGGTAAAAAAAGAAGAATATGCGGTCTTTTTTACATTTTGACAAAATCTTGGGGTTGTAGGATATTTCTTAAACCCATGTGGTCATAATGAACTTTTATAAATTTCAGGGTCTTTGCTCATTTTGGTTAAAATATTGGGGCTAGTGTGTATTTAAGATAGAGGTGTAAGCGGTTCGGTTTGGTGCGGTTTCTACGGAAACCATAGACTTAACCGAACACGTCGGTTTACTAATTTTGTAACCAAACCAAACCATTTGAAATAATGAACCGAACCATTGGTTTAGTTCTGTGCGGTCGGTTTACCTAAACGTTATTGTAAAGATATTATAATACTAATATGTTGAAAGATTTCAAATTTTAAGTAATAAATAATTTACACGCAAAAAACATACACAATCATCGTTTTAGAGATAAATGTGATTGGACGTGGGAGAAATGCGAAGATTAAGATCAACAAGATCATTTTAATTGAACATATCTACTTGTGTTTCTCTTCTAATAGACTGACTATTCATATACTCAAACACAATATGAATTTGAATAAAAGGACATGACGCACGTTTCGGTTTGGTTTGATTTCGTGCAGTCTAATTTTTTTATAAAACAAAACCAAACCGATTGAACCGGTTTGTGAAAAAATTGAACCGTTCAAAAACCGAACATCCATAAAAAATATCAAATATCAAGATATTTGGTTTAATTCGGTCAGTTTAATCGGTTTATTCGGTTTTTCTTACAGCCATAATTTACGACAAACACTGCAGTTATTGAACATTTCCGGCGGTCAAATTGTATCCGACAGAAACTTAGGGCGCCTAATGTATTCCTACTAAATTTGGTGGCAATATTATATTTTTGGTAATCTGCTGGACTCATACTTTTTATGATATTTTGGGAGCCCTTTCGTTCACCAAAATGTTCGAGTCAAAATGTATTTTCATATATTTGGGGGTATTGGTATTTTTGATAAATATAGGGTAATAGGAAATCCTTTGTCATAGTGTATTTCAAAACATCTTAGGGTCAATATCAATAGTGTATTTTACAATAGCCCTAACGTTTATCAAAAATCCAAAATTAACATCAAGGTTCTGTTGAAATACCACATGACCCCTAAGATTTTATGAAAATATTTAACAGCCCAAAAGATTACGATATGACCACCAAGTTTGACTAAAAACGCACTGCGCGTGTGAAGTCATGGAAATAGACAGTAGTCACGACGACCGCTATTCCAAGAAAATCTTCTCGGACGCAAAAAATGCTGCTAAAAACTTGAGATTCTGTCAAAACACAATCTGACTCCATTTTTCGGGAAAATGTCGAATAACTTCTAATGTCTGATGTAAATACACTAAGGTTTAGGAAAATTGACAAGGGTCCCAAAACCTTGAGGGATTTTTGAAATAAAAGAGGGACTAATTGAATGCACTATTAGTAGGACGCAAGATTTCATCCAAATAAATAAATTCAGAATGAAAGCAAACCAGAGGATAGTTTTCTGAAAGACATCTAAAATGCTTCAGTATCTTTCTGGATCAAGACAAAGGACCTAACGATAACCACTTTTGACCTCCTAGGCATCACAAGAGCAACAAGTAAAACATTCAAATTACCAAATGTATCATCTATGTAGAGATCTTAAAACATAGAACAATAACAGACAAAATCCCATCATCTCAACTTAATCTTTCATAAGAAAATGAGCAATAAATACTCTTGTTTAAATTATTGTAGCATTACACGATTACCCAACCACCCCTCAGGCTAAGTACATCAACATGTACATCGCACAACAGCAACTTTTTAAAGCTATTTACATATTTTAACTACACAAGGGAAGAGAGAATGCCATCAGCTTATGATGGGTCAGAACTATATGTACAATGTATGTACATTGTCAGTTTGTAAGTTACCAGAAAGGACACCACCTGCACCAACAAGCAGATATAAGAACAGTGTCAGACCGAGAAATATATATATAAGTTAAGGCAAAAAATTACAACTATAGCAGTTACAACGTCAATCAGGTTTGATGATCACAACTGACTACACAGCTCCAAAACCAACAAGACCAATGTGTATATAAGTGAGCATGGTTGGAAAAAAGAGGCAAGCTTCAAGGTCTCTCTTCGCTAACATGGAAATAATTCACGGTCGTAGCATCAGAGTTTACCAGGCCAGACCAAATCTAAGAACTCAGCTCAAATTGGTTTGTCAAATGCACTTCCCTTCAGGAAATCACAACCCCACTTGGTGAAATGGAACTACCAAAGATCAGGATCTACATGTTTAACATGTTTTTAGTCCAGAGTAGAGTTCAACTTTGAGTCCGTATTTTTTCCCAGAGCGTACTAAATCGATCATTTAGCAGACTGAATTCCTTCTAATTTATACTCCTATTAGTTATCTTTCTTAAAAGACCAAATGGTCAATAATGTCAGCAACTGCTACCATTTAATATAGTTAGCTAATCGGAACGCTAAAATGATTTATCGGTTCTATTGTCTCAAACCAATCTACTGTCCTAGTCTGTGCTGCACGGTAAAACATGCATGGTGTTCAGCAGAAGGGCACAGTTCACACTTCCTAAGAGGAACATATTGCTCTGTTTTTCCCAAATATTGCGCACAGTTTCTTCCACTATTTGATTGATTAAGCTACTCAGATCAAATTTCCTCTGGCAAAATACCAGATAATTTTGTTTTTCTTTCGGGATATATCAAGTTTACCCAAATACCCTTCAGGAGGCTGAAAGAGTGTAACAAAGTGGGGCTAAACATAAGATTATCCTGGAAAATTAGCTGAGCAAATTGCAATCTGACCAACATCAAGATGCATGTAAAGGTAAGGAATCAATTCGAGAGTAATCATACCCAACATAATTTTGGCAGAGGTTTTCATGTGAGGTTGCTTGCAGAATCAGCTTTTGAACTTGCAATTTAACAGACAGTCCATGCTCAACCTCGCGAGCATCTCCAGAAAGCAAAGTATTGTGGTCTACTGCATGTTGGTTGGAATTGGTCGATGCAGAAGAACTAGTAGAAAAATCACGCCCTGTAAGCTTATTACTCATCCGAGCCATAACAACCACAGCTCGCTGGTTCAAAACCTCATTCGCGTCACCTAGTTGATTGACAGCCTGCACATTCCACTCCATAAGAAAGATACATTGGAAGCTAGGTGATAACTCTTACATACAGATATCTCCGTACCTGGAGCAGTTCTCTTTCTCGAGCACCCCGCTGAGGTTGAAGTAGCTCTTTATTTGGAGCCGTTTCCTCACCGTTAACAGGCGCAGCCTGATTGTTGATGATGTTTGACATCTGAGGGACTTCATTGAAGTTGAAGAGACGCCAGTTTATCAGAGGATCATGAACAAATGCCTGGAAGTATCAAAATTTAGACTTATGTGCTTACCATAATGCAGCTACCTTAAAATAATCAATAAGATTCCATCATCAATAAAAGTTACTATAAACCATAATGTCAAAATTATCAATTCCAATTAATCCATATTCTGTGGCATTAGCCCCTTTATTACGGAAGACGAGTCTAACAATTTTTTCGTAAACATCCATTTTCTGCAACATTAACCCCTGTTTCCGCCAGCTCACCAATAGTACAATTGAAAAGAACAAGAGCAGCCATAATACCATCCAGACACACATATACTAGTGGAGTCATGGAGCCTATACCTCCATCATAGCCATGACACTGTCCTTATTTGTTCGTAGAACCTGCATCACATTTTCGCAGGTTGAGCGGAAGTTGCCTTCAATACCACTAACCTCCATAGCTTTCACAAGCATTCTGGTCAGTCGGAAGGGAACCTACACGATGTGTTTCATGTGAAGAAACAACAATTAGATACCATTTCATAGAGATCAGTCAGATGTAAGTTTGGAAGCACCACTGGAGGAACAAATTATGATACCTTTTCAGGGAACTTTTCTCTGTTCATTGAAGCTTCAAAGCAGTCTCCAAAATCAATATGCAGAATCTTCCCACTGCAAGAGAATATCACAAGTAAGCATTCAAGATTACTATATCATAAGGACTGCCAATAATCTGAAATCAGTACCTGTAACGGTGCAACATGAGATTACTAGGGTGTCGATCACCTAAACCAAGTAGATAACCAACCTGAAACATGTTCCGGCTGTGTTAAACATAATTATCTGAAACAAGATTAAATACAGAGACCACATACGAACAACCAGAATTCCAAAAAATTAGTAGGGCCAAGTACCAAGAACACAGATATGAACTTAAGGAACATCATACAACAAGCAATTGATCCAAAGATCTTTAAGTGAGTTGCTATGCTAAACCATCTTATTTTGACCTCTTTTGTGGCCCTTAGTGACTAGCAATCACAATGTTCACAAGAGTGGGTTCAGAACTGATGAAGCAAAAGGTGAAAACAAGAAGTTGAAGCATAGCACCTTCTAAATTTGAACCAAACTAGATGGCAGCAATAGATAAAAATCTGTTATGAGAACAGAAGCTGCACTTTCTACTCAAATTCATTACTGTAGTCAAGATGTGCAGCTAGAGGGGTGCCTATGCATGATGAAGTTTAGTTTAGCAGAAATAATAAGAATGAATCAAAGTAAAGAGCAAGAAGTGGTACATATTTTGCAAAAGTGCACGGGCATCATTGTCTTTTACCTCAAAACTTATTTCAGGCATAATATTTAGAATTTTCATTAAAGATTGTGGAGCAAAACCCCATCTGCTCACGTCAAAGATTAATGATACAATAAAACTTTGATGTTAACTAACTTCTGGCTCAAATGATTGATTTTCTAAAGTAGAAATGAAACCACTTTGCTTAAATATGTTTAAGTCATAGGTTTATTGGTTTATGGTTTATTGTGAATGAGTGAGTGGTTATGGTGAGGAGATAGAAATGTATAAACAACAACCACACACAATAAAGCAATAAACCAACCATCCAAACTACCCCAATGAGAAGGAGATGATACCATGCTCATGACAGCCAAGCTTCTAGTGTAGTTTGTCCTCCTATCTAGCCAGACCTCAGAAGTGCGACTTTTTAACCAAAGGACCTGTCACGAGCCATTCCAAAGAACGTCAAGAAACATATTGGTGAAAGGAGAGCATGACACTGTACACTCAACGAGGACGTACCCTTGCAAGGTCATTTCCTTCAGTATTTTGCAAAGCAAACTCAAAAACCTCCACCTTAGATATAAGTGGCAAATGGTCGTAATCCGGAGCAAAACTTAGCATGTGTTTGTGCTCTTGGTTTAAGGTAATCTACAAACCAGAAGCATGGGTAAGAAGAAGATGAAGGACAAGTGGACAACTACATAGGGATGAAGATCAAATTAACTTTACCTTCCTAGCCTCCCTGTATTCCCGAATGAGATGATGCAGGGTGTCGCAGTTCGGTACCCATCCTATGAGTCCGCTGTTTGGAGATAGGGGTATGACCGCATATCTCTGAATAGAAAGATCTTTCTCTGCCGTCTTTCTAGAATTTTCTAGAAGAGTGTTTACAAGTCCAAAGAGCTGGAAAACATTGAATTCCAGTTAATTTTTCCATGCCAGTGACACTAAAATACAGAACTACACATGTAGTCCTAAACCATACTACTATCCATATAAAACCTTCATCTACTAGCACATTTTCTAATGAGCTTGCCCAGTAAAAAAGAGGAGAAACCTGCATGACGCGTTCATCTTGGCGCAAATCTTCGTGCCCCTTCAATAGGAAAGCATACTCTTCCCCATCACTTCCAAGGATGGTCAATTTTCTAGGTCGCTGTTTTGATGTTATGACATTAAGTTGGGGAGCGAATGATGCAATTGTCACCACTGGTGTATCTGAAATAGGAACAAGGTGCACGTCACTAGGTTTTACAGCCTGTTTTAGCATACAATAAATCTCTTACAAAGTTGATCTGAGATTTACCAGCTCGATAAGTCCCCGGTACAGCAAGCTCCAAATGCCGACACTCTAACAATTCCGGAGACACAGACTAATACAAAGGACACATAGTTAGTGTTCGAACAGGAAAATAACTCAACCCAAGAAAAGGGCAGAGATGACTCTTACCTGAAGGTCAAGGGTTGTGAGAGTTTGAAGTTGCTTATCTATCCGCCTAAAAACGTGATAATACAGATCCCATGCCTGGTCAAAAGACCTTAAAAGTTAGTAAATCAGGAGGAACCACAAGCATATATAGAGTTTGAGAATCATAAATACCTGAGTAAGCTCTGCATCTTTTCCAGTTTTCTTGTACTTCATGCAACACTCATATGCTTCCAACAGTTCATGGTGGTAAGCCTGAAAATTCAAGTAGAAGTGTGATTTGAAATAAAATACCAGAGGTTCATTTACAATTATTCATACGAAAGAGTAATGTTTCCATACATGATCCCACCTTAATTAGGTTGAACATAGTTGGGCAACAGCCCATTATGGCTATTAGCTCGTTCCAGGTTCTTAAAATATGCATTGCTTAGCAAAAAAAGAATTTAAGGTTTAACTTATCATAAGAAAACCTCCAGTATCCCACTGACAGGACCAATACTCAAGTTTCCAGACCAAAAACGGCAAGTACCTGAATGAAAGCCCTCTCCTTAATGGTTGTGTTGTTTCTCATTGCGCCTTCCTCAAGCATCTCATGCAACGGTTCTAGTACCTTAAGCATTCCCTCAATATTGTGTTCACCGAAGTATAAACGACTAGCTTCTTCCAGCGCCTCATGCCACATTTCATGCCAGAGTATGGCGACTCTAATCAACTCCTTTGACACAAGTTGTGCCTTCAGAGTAAAAGGGAAGTGTCAGATTGACGTGAAAACCACAGATACCACCAACTAAAGTGGATTTACTGTTTCACCTGATCTACAAGCATGCCACTATGTTGTCGAACTTTGTCTACAACTTCTTGGGCTGCAGCTCTACGCAAATTGCTTATTGATTTACAGGCAACAAGAAGAGGATACATAAGAGCCTGTAAAAGAAATTAACTATTTTAGTGCACATGTGCAAACACATGAATGGGAACAACAAGTCTTGGGTAATACAGAGGCAACTTTATAATTCAAAAGAAACTAAGCGGAGCATAATATCTATCAACGAAGGAGAAAGATAACATAACCCAATGTAGATAATAGCTACAAAGTACTTATGGAAAATGTTGTAATTCAGAGAAATAAGGTCTCAATTATATAGATTACGCCAATATTGTGTCCTAGTTTGACATGTCCTTTCCTTAATGACAAATGTAATGAGTGGCTTTAAGAGTTCTAACCAAAGTCATGGCCCAGCAAACAAATACTATGACAAGACTGTTTGACACGTCCTTTCCTTAATGACAAAAGTAATGAGTGGCTTTAAGAGTTTTAACCAAAGTCATGGCCCAGCAACAAATACTATGACAAGACGTCTGTCGTCATAAAGTATGTTGCTCATTTATTTTAGAGTGGACCTTCCTTGGAAATACATCGTTATACTGGCATGATCAACACATGCTCAAGCTCTTCATGCATCTGTAAGCAAGAAAACCACTTTGAGCAGTACATCTTTCCCTTGCCTAAATATTTGAGAAGAACTTAAAAATCCAAAAGCCCCAAAGAAGGACGAAGTTAGCTTATCTCTATTTTCTTGTTCACAGCCCTTAACAAGAAAATATCTTGCGCGGAAGGCTGGAATCATGTCTAATGCTATTACCAGTTTTACTTACAATTGTACACCCTATTGTTAACTAAGGTTGCAGCTCTATTTGCTTATGGGGCCTAGTTTCATATACCTGCTACTACTTTGAGACCAGATTGTTTTTGCATTTAAAGCCACCAATAGCCTGAACCTTAGCGACTTCTGACTTCTGACACTCTAAATGATAACCATTCAAATATAATGCGGGAGACATTTTGATGAGTCATCTTTCCTTTCAGATTTAGACAAACAGAACCTCCGTATTTACATGACCCATCTTCTTGTGCAGATAATCCAACCAAAGCAAAGAAATGAACATCCATCATTCAACTTCAAGATAAGTTAACAAGCTGTCTGCGAGTCTCTTCTCCTCTATTCATTTATAATGCTCCGTCATATAGTGCGGCAAGAGGTAAATTCCTCATTAAATAATGAAGTCAACTCGTTTACACTGTTCCTGTAAGGGTAAACTCCACTTTCTATTTTTTTATTAGAGTAGTTTTATTGTCAGTATCTAACAAATACCTAACGTTATTCTTTTATATTCTCTGCTCAAAATGACCCTAAAAGCAGGCATATCTTCAAAATCTTAGAAGTTTAAATTCAGAATCACGCAGATTTAAAATCAGAAAGAGAGCTTGTGAATTAGTAAGTGCCGTGACTGGTGGTTATTTTCTGGACAAATAAATACCAACACAAGCTTTTTACTTGGACTCACAATCTCAGCACTACACAATCTCCCCAAAACCAGATTTCCTATCATTCATGTTGCTGGAAGTAATAACAAATAAATAACAAGAAAAAGAAAACAACCTGCGGATGGCTCTGTCCGATCCTGACTAGTAGTGATTGTATCAACTCTCTCACAGCGTGGTTATTTGAATGTATTCTAGCAATTATCTGGGGCAAAACAACCAACCACGTATTGATATTAACATGTGCAAATCCTTTTTGTAGTGCCATCTGAACCTCAGCTGTAGCACCATGATTGAACCACAGAGTGAGTAGACGGAGTATATCCTGAAAGCAAAGAATATAGACCAACAAGAACGAAAACTGGGTGTAAGAAGATTTATTTCGATTTAGTAAAATAAATGCACAAAAATATTGGTGTTTGAAGTACCGACATTTTCTATATGTTACATTGACATGTGGCGGGGTAGCAACAGAGACATGAGAAGGGTTAAGTGCTACTAAAGAAATATATTGTGATTGTGGGAGTCCCGAATCACAGAGTTTGTTGAAAGGAAGTGCATCGAACAACCTATTTAAAAGAAAAATCCATGGAGTGTATGAAGAGATAAACAAGGTATTTGGCATGCGGAAACAGCTTATGTAACTTCATTACTCCAGGAACTTCCTGTTTTAATACTAAATGTTTTAGAAGCTTATAACTAATCTAATCAGTATCTACTATGAGTTTCATAATTGCTCAACTCTCAAGATCAGCGGGTATGATTACCTGCAAGCTATCATCCACTCCCTTGGCGTTAGCCCCACACGCTATTGAGTGAAAGTACCCAGTAACGGCTGCAACAACAAACTGTGCTGCAACAGCGGGTTGACCCTTTAATGTATAGTGAGACATTACTGCTGTATTGAACAGAGCCCATGTATGCCACCCTTTTGCCCATTTTGGAGCACAGTGAGTGGCATTCCTGAATGCATTTAAAATTTCTGTTCAAGATAGAAGACAAATTATCAGGAAGACCAGTAGAGAGATCTTTGGCTGGAGAGGAACATGTATAAAAATATTAATTACAAATGTAACCTTGTATAGAACTATCATCGAAACCAGAAGAAAGTGCCCATTGCCAAGTTCCAAGTTTAAGATACACTCGGGCAACTAGTGGAACAATTGGAGCACCCATCAAAGTAGTTTGTAAAACAGGTTGAGGCAATGGTGAGGTTGAAAGATCCAGGGCTAGATCCTGCAGTGTCAAATCACAGAGCTATATGAGAAAGAAATGAAACAAAGTATATTTCATGATTTAACACCAACTGCAAGAATCGTAACATACCTGCAGTGTTGCAAATGCTTCCCTACGCTTATGGTCCTCCCCTAGTGACCACTGATACTTCAAATACCCCAAAATCACCTGAGGAGGTCCATGGTATGGTATATTGACAGAAAACGTTTCTGGGTCGCACTGAATCATGTATACAAAGCCCTCACAATTATTGCTATGCGAACTGATGTACTTGAACAAGTACACACCTCATAATTAGAAGAAAAAAATGTTCCCTTTGTTTTAGAAGTCTGGGACTTACCTGTAGAAGTTTTGTTAAAGTAGATCTAGCCTGACTAAACCTGCCACTTTTTCGACAAAGAGAAGCAAACTTAAGCCAAGTCTCGACATCTTCAGTGGGAGGTAGTACCAGGGCCCTAACCGCCAAAAGAGCTTGCCAAACCTAGAAATTGACGTGTTACAAAAGGGACTAAGAAACACCCCTTACCATAGGAAAATCAGGACAATAAATTATACAATGAAGAAAACTGCATATAATAGAACCATCCATTCTTTTGTTGTAAACAAACTTGTCAAAAAAAATTGAGCAGTAAAGGAATAGCATAGCTACAAAAGATGTCATCCAGAAGAGTGCGGAATTTGCTTAAAAAGGGGATGAAAGAACAGAATCGTTAAAAGTGGTAAAACAGAACAATTTACGTAACAAAATAGTTTTCCGAGTGTCATTAGTGATATGCACATGCCCAGTTAATGGTACCGTTATTAAGGTCCAAAAAGATACGCATACTTAGGCAGTTCATGTTCTACTTTGAGTCCAATGGGACAGCTTATTCAACCATATATCAACTCTGACGAAAACTTAAAACCATCATCCAAGTACAATGAGAATCACAGGCTTATTTCAGTTTCTTCCAAGCACCATGTTCTGTGCTCATGAAAAAAAGTAAAAGAAAAACGGTTAAATTATTCCACAATCTCAAACTAATTCATACTTCTACGTTGGAATCCCACTGAGAAAGTCCCCAGTCCGATGTGCAAAACCCAAAACTGTACCAAATTGTAACTAAAACCTCTGCCCATGTAAACAGTGCATTTGAAAGTAAGGCCTATGACTGAACAGACTCATGACCAGAGAGACAAATCGGAAGGTGAGTGCGACTCGCCAATTCATTATCTATGTCTAGCTATATCAAAATTATTGTTTTAAATGACGACTAGTCTAACATGATATGGTTTCCCACTACTCACTTTCATACTAGAAGGTGAAAGCAGTTTTCTCTCCCTAGATCATCATTGGTTTACTAACCAATAATAACAACCGCTATTCAGTTTAACTGGGATTGTCTACATGGATCAAACTCCTCTAGTTCAATCTTCCCAATGCCATTTCCTCACTTAAGTTAATTTGCCTAAGGGTGAGTTTGATTCAAACTTTTAGACTTGAAAGCTGCTATGAATAAAGTCTGAAAAATATTGAAGGAAAAAGTTGTGTTCGATAAAAAAGGTTGGTGCAGTTAAGAAGTAATGTAATTCATTTGAGTAATATTTTTCATGAAAAAGAGGGCACTAGCCAGCTGTATATGATAATTCTATATTATCAAGCACTCTTATCTGAAAGCCTTCTTGAATAGTAAAGTCCACTAACAAGTAACAATATGGATGTCACAAAACAAACATAAATAGATCAATCTGAAGAATAATAAAAAGTAGATCATTACATACTAATACGACAGCGGATGAAAGAAAGCAAAAAACTACACTCGCATAAAAACGGTTCATTTAAAGGAATATTATTCATAGATCATTCATAACAGCGAAATAAAGAAAATAACAAGCAGTTCACTACGAGTGATGAAAATAGGGCTATTTTTCACTTGAGTCCCATTAGTATTACGCTTTAGAGCTCTTTTGACTTCCTAACCACAATGTGTCCATGTTGTCCACACTTGATTCTAGTTTACTGGACTCTCTGCTTCATCAAGGAGATTAAAGTCATTAAAGAAGAGGACTATATGGTTTTTCAAGAGTAAGTTCAAAAAAAGTTCCAAAAACTCAACTCGTTTTCTGACCTAACTAACACTAAAAAAATGTAAGCTGGGCTCCACAAATCAGCTTATAAGTCCACAGCAAACATAACTTTCAAAAAACTCCCAACCAAATTCCTTCTAAATCTTGTCTTACTGTCTACCCAGGTTTGCTCTGGGCTCCCTCTCCCTAGTTTCTACTGTCAATCTGCATTCTATCACTCTTTACTGGTGCATCCAAAGGCCTGCTATAAACACATGACCAAACCAACTCAAAACAAATCTCTCCTATCTATCTTACTTCATCCACTTTAGGATTTGCATTTCTGCTACATGTATTTTCTGACTATAATTGTTCTTAATCACTTAACACCCAGGTCTCATGAGTCAAAGAGGATCTTAAAGCAGTACTAACTTTAGGATTTGCATTTCTGCTACATTTTTCTGATTATAATTGTTCTTAATCACTTAACACCCAGGTCTCATAAGTCAAAGCGGATCTTACAGCAGTACTATAAACTTGTCCTTCACCCATACGATACACCAGATGCAATCTTCCACTTCATCCACCCTGCTCTTATCCTATGGGTGTCATACTCATCAAGTCGTCCATATTTCCATCACTACATGTAACTGACCCAAGATAACTAAAATGATCCTTCTTCAGATATACTCTAACTTGGTTCTGCTAATCCCAAACTCTTTAGATTTTACATAACTCTAACTCACAGTTTAGCCCACTCCTTTTTATCAATTGAAACCATACATCTGAATATAACATGCACCACGGATAACAGCAAGCCACTGGTAAATGGTGAAAAGGCAAATTAGTGGTAACAAATTTCCACAAAAGTCCTCAACAAGATGAAAGGAACAAAATCCACAAAGCACAATTACCTCTACATTCCGCTTCGTTCCTTTTATTCGATCATTCCACATATTACGTATAAGTGCTCGCCGGCCTTCAGCGACAGAATTTCCCACTGGAAGAGTACAGTAATCAATCACCTGATGGACGCGAGATGCTATTTGTTAGAAGAGTACCATTAGATAAAGCACATGGACATCAGAAGAGAATATGAAGCAAACCTCCTCTAGTTCCGAAAGCTGCTGTACACGAACCATATTGCTGTATGCACGTTCATAGCTCTCTAAAACCTGAACACATAAATATATCAAGATTAGAAGTTACAGCTCGCTGCAAATGAAATGAACTGCTTTGTTGAGAAGCAATTAGTGTTTTAAATTCCCTAGCTTTCTGGGAATAACTAAAACCAGAAGTAAAAAATAGATAGGAGACGCTGTACTATATAAACTAAAACTGATTAGCAATTGACATTTTACACGGACGGCTGACACATTAATTCTTCCCTATTTACATATTTCTAGGCACTAAAGTGTCATCCCTTTTAGAGAAAATATTGACAAACTTTTTAAGGAAAATATTGAAAGTCTTTATTATCTTAGAATGTCTGACATCAAAAAATGAATAACTAGACTGTGCTTGCTGGATCGAAGTGTTACATAATGTTATCGTAAAACTTATACTGGCCTTCTATTATGTTCAGAGAACAATTATCCATAAAAGAGATTGATTCTACAAAATTAAGGTGTCGCCGAGGGCGTTCAATACCTTTGTAGGTAAACATAGAGTGATAATGGTGACCAACATAGCAAGCTCTTTAATCGGTAAGAGCCTTCTCTACCATCCACGTATTGACTTCCACTTTAAAAATAATAATCTATCAAACCACTCAATGTTAACCTACAAAGTAAGCTATAACATTCTCATCATATTTCCCCTGCCCTAACAATTTTCATGCTCTTAAACCATGTTGGAATTTCAATGGCTTAATTCATTTCTCCAAATTTTTCCTTTTTTATGAATTAATTGATGTTTCCTTCTACTCTATAGAAAATTGGTGTCAGCCGCTTACATCAATTACTAAACACACGTAATAGAGATGGACATGCACTATCGTTTCAAAATATATCCACAACGTACATCCAACACTCCAGAGTAGCAATCATTAATTACTCACTTCTGATATCGCTATTTCTCAGGTCAATGATCATAAGTTATCATCACACTCAAATAGGAAAGCCAAAATATAAAACAAATACATATAAAGATAGAACCCAACAAAAGAAATGGGAATAAGAGACTAACCAATGCAGCCAGCTCAGTAGCCAAACATTTTCTTGCTCTCTCAACAAATTCACGTGCTTCATCATACTGAAAACAGAGTACACATGTTGATCAGTAATTAAAATACGTAGACATTTAGTAACCTAGCAATAATATAATAAAGAATATTTACCTTCCCCTTTCGAATGAGAAGAACAGCCCTAAAAAATGTTCCACTACTACTGTCGCCAGCCGTTGTGTTGTTTCCCAAAACTCGAAGTTTGGTTTCATCACCATCATCCAACCGAGAAACATATTCTGACATCTGATCCCACTCTCCCATGTTCCAAGCTGCACTAGCAGCCTAAAAAATACAATACACAGTTTAAAAATATCAACGTAATTAGACAAACTAGGAAAAGGCTTGTTCTAATGTATTTTAAAAACAGCAGGGTTCAGAAAATAACCAGTGGTGCCATTTCCAGTCGAGCAGCGGGCTCGGCAGGGGTCCAAAATTCCCTGCAGAGATTGTTAAGCTCCTCCCAACGAGCCAATGCAGCAAGGCATCGCATCCTTCCTGAAAATGTAGAAAACTATGTATAAAACTTAAGGTTTGATGCCTCAAAACTCTTTCACTACACGAACCGTCCAATGACGCATGCTTGCAAGATTGGCAGATAAAACTTGAAATTTTATCAACGGAATGAAGATGCAACTCGATTTATTATTTTCTTTCCTTTTTATTTGCAGAAAACTACTAAGCGAGGGTACCCTCAGAAGAAGAATGGACACCTACTAGTAGGTTAATAAAATCAGTCAACAGAATAAAACAAATGAGTCATACATTTATTTCAAATTAAGGTATTTATAGTGATACTGAAGATGCAATTCATAAAACTAGGGTGTCTTACTGCACCAAATAGCTTTTAGCTATGTAGCACAGGTCGGGGTGCGTTGCGGGTGCAGGAATTAGGTACGGGTGATGCAAGTTCCCAAAAATCAAAGGTGCGGGTGCAGCGGGGGTGCGTCGACTTTATTTTTATTTTATTTTATATTATTTGCGACACCATTATATTAATATAAAAACAACAATAATAGTAATCCAAATTATAATCAAACAGAAATTCATACACAGATTCAAAGATGCATAGTTACTATATCAACAATATAATCTCTTCCTGTCATTGTTTGTAGCTATGGAGAGACAAGTAATCTAAGGGTTAGAAAGGTTCACATAGATGGACGTTTTTTTGGTTCAATTGTGGTTGTACTTCAGAAGACCTCTCAACTAAAGCTTTCAAAATGACCATGCCTTATCCACGAAGCACCCGGTGCGGGTGTGCGACCTCCCAGAAGCACCCGTGCAACATAGTGTTTCAGAGGTGATCGATGCAAGCACTTCCGTAAATGGCCATTCTTAGAAAAATAGCTGTGAAATCAAGTGTTAACATATTACAGCTTCAAATATCAATCAGATTGTTTAGGGAAAGGTAATTTTGTTCTGTAGACTCCACTGAATCATAATCTCTCACACAACAGTCAACAGGCGTGTGGGCGACCTGCGTGGCTGCCAGAGTGATTCTTACATCTCGTTATGGAATATCATAATTGTTAAAAATATAATTCCCGGGTTGACCAGAAAGAATATATGTAAGAACAAGCCTGGAAACAAATAATTCAGAGACAGATTGATTGGGATCACCAGGAAGTAAAGAATACAGCGTTTGAGGAAGACAGAACAGAGCAGGCTTCACACGGATAGGCTGTTTGCTAGCACGACTAAAACCATAAGAATTGGGAATCTAGCAGATTGGAAGGTGGAATTGAAGATGGATTGAGTACTGGTTGGACTGTAGAGTTGTGTACCATGTACGTCACTGACAGGATAACAAGGACTGAAGTATGCATCCTCATCGCCTCCCCTCCCCAGGTATTGGATTTATGCTTTAGAGGTGGAATTCCAGATCCAACTGTATTCCATATACTTATTCAAAATACTTATACTTCACCCTTAGACAATCCTCACGTTGGCATCATGGTAATTATGAATAATATAATGAAATCATTGTTTTTCATAAACCTATGTTTTAGGATACCTGTCCCTAGCTGTCTTACCACGCTTCTCTCATACCCAGTGAATCGCAATTTGTATCATATGCTGCGGAGACAAGTACACCAGTGTTCCAGAATAGTGAATTAAGCTTATCTAACAAATGGTCACTATTGTCGCTTTAACAACATTTCTGTAAGCGGGTAAATTTAAGCTATGTGCATTACTAGAGTTTTGACCTGCTGTTGTAATTGGATGGTCTGGTGATTTTTGGCACGGGGAGAATGATATACGGTCTTCCAAAATACATGTAAAATCCTACCGTTACAATACAGTATTCGAGAAAGTAACGTGTCCTTTGAAACAAAACATTGGCCATCCGAGGAACTACAAGTCCCTAGAACCACAACTTTTAAGTTCTGATAAACCATCCTAGCTGCGAATTGCAAGTCGGATCACCTGTTGCAAGACATTGTATGTAGGCATTCCAGAACAGTGAATTTGGCAAGCCAACACATTGTCGACAATTTTCACCTTGACATCTCCATAGATATACTTTCACGTGTGAAAATTTGCAATTAACACATCCAAAGAATCCTGCACCAGTTGAACTGAATATCACAAGGTATTGCGTCCCACAAACCAGAAGTCCAGAACCATCAATGTCTCAGGTTATTTTAGGCCCCAAGAACCATAACATGTTTGTTCCAATACATCCCGCTCCTATCACAACTTCGTCCGGACTTTTGAAAAACATAATACGCTCCCAATATCTCATCAACAACAACATATTCAAATTAGAATTCTACTGAAGAGAATATGTAATTGAAAAACATACATTTTAGATGTTTTTTCCCTAGAAAATACACAAGGCAGGCAACATCTAAGGCGTATCAGCTCACTAAGGAGTCCTCTTTCCTCCACCATTTCAAACCAAGACACGGACACGTCCTAAACTTCATTGGGTCTAATTCGATCAAGTTCCCCAATAGCCTTTGCCTTTCTTCACCAAATCATCTGAGGTTTTCAGACCATCTAAGCCTCTATTGCGTTTGAATTCAAATTATCCATGTGAAGGGAGTCACAACTCCTGGAATCACATTAGTAACGGAAAAAATATGGAGAATTACGCCTCATGTTTTCACATGAACTCTCCAAAGAGATGTTCATTAGATACTGGTTCATCCATCTTCCATCTGCTAAAAGTTTGATGCCTAGTAATCGTGAGGTTATAAGTTCTTAAACGTTAAGTTTCTAAAAGTAAAGCTCTTGTTTCATTTTTCCCCTCAACCAAAAGAAAAAGAACAAACAGTGCAAAAAACTGGATAGAAGGATATTCTAAGAATCATTATTATTAGGAAATATGTGCTTAGCCATGTTTGATGGCACTCTTCCCTCAAGAATAACAGTCTAACCTGACTACGTAATAAGGGAGTAAGACGATACATTTGTCCAATATAGGCTACACAATCTTCAGTATTGAAGTAAAAAACCGACAATTTTTCATAGATAGTCTTCAATAATGAAGCTTTTTGCATCTTTTTAGACATACAAGTGTTGATTGTCCACAAACATGGCATCACCTGATATTTAGCAAATATAGAGGCAATAACAGTGTCACAGGGAAAAATACATGAAAAGAATGTTGTGAACCAAGCAATGGTTTGGGACAGACCTAAGGTAGCATCCAAATTAAGATGTGTACTGTGAGCCTGTGAGGCTTTAGCAGTGTATGCCTTGAGCGCATCATCCCACCGTTGCAATTTCTCATACCTTAAAACAATAAAATAGGTGAGGACACTAAACAACTGAAGAAAAGACACGAACTCAACGAGCATGATACAAAAACCCTCGACCAACTCATTTATGAGATGAAAAGCACACATCACTACAATAGACGAATAACTGAATCATACCATGACTCCTTCAGTTGAACATCCAAATTCTGTTGGGCATATGTCAGAATTCCAACTGCAGCCTGAGGAAAAAGAGCAGCAATAACCACAGCAACAAATAAGATAAAGCAAAATAGCATCATGTTGCAACTCGTGAAAGATCAAATTGTCAAGAGGTTAACACACACCTCATGTTGATGTAATTGATTGTTGATATGTATAAGCGCTTCAACTACAGCTACAGGATTTGCATCCATCTTTTTTGAGCGGGCACCTTCAAATTCCATCTCCTTATAGTGCAAAGCCTTAGCAAATGCTCGACACTGGATAAAGAGTAGATATGGAGAGAATCAGAACATGCCATGAAACAAGAGCAAGACGTTCACATATCAGAAAGAGCTCACCTTTTCTGCAAGAGCCCCAAGTAAACGGATGTCTATGGGAAGAGGCTTTTCGTCATGTTCCATAAATTCTGCCTGTAGAAATCATCACATGAACCTAGTCATACTAAAGCATAGTTTTATATGAAACTAAGAAAATGAAGCAGAACGATCTCCTGAAACCCAATTGTTACGGCAGTAGAGACAACTCAAGAGAAATAACTATAAAGCTCAATGATTATGTCAGGTTACAGTCAATTAAGTAAGAGGCCGGGGCCAAGGGAACTAATCTCTGTGGTACCTTGCTAAGTCAAGAAGTATCAAGATATCTCTTCCATCTCTCTCAGTAACAAATTGAACTACCTTCTTGCCATGCAAAGAGCGCGGGCTCTTTGGCCAGCGATTGTAAAGGGAAATCATGACAATCACTTCCCAATTCCCTACTAGAACTATGAGAAATCGACTGATCCTATGGGACTACAGATAGTAAAGCTTGAATGTGGAGATAGAGAAAAGAAAACATGCAATGCTCGAAAAGAGAATGTCAATACAATCTTCACATTATAGCGGTAAATTGATGCAACCGTTTTGACAAGAAAGGTATAAAATATGGAATAGTACTATACCAAGTTGAGAAGTGTTGCAAGAATTTCAGGAGGAATATTTGGAGAAGAAAATGCCATCTCCAAACTCCGAACTAGCTGTCTCTGACTAGTGTCGTTCAGTTGTGACCAGCAGCTAACAAAACCAGCCGCAAACAACTCCCGTCCAACAAATGGCTGCGACCACAAAACGTCAGATCATGTTCAAAACTAATTGAGGTGCACACCGAGTAACAGGGCTAACCTGCAACTGTGCAAGTCTGGCACAGGTTCTTAAAGCAGGTGATGGTGATTCCTTTAGAAGTTCAATGCTGAAATGTCTCATCCATTCAGCCCAATCTTCTTTAGTACTACGCTGAGAAGCCTCCCCAGCAGTACGTAGTCTTCCATCATTTACCTGTACCAAATAATACCAGCCAAACACAAATTATTACTTCCCCAAACAGAAAGCTGATGCAGCATACACTTTTTTTGAAGCCAGAATATGCGAAGGAAAATAAAATGCATAGGAGAGAGCATATACTTCCCACATAGAAGAGGCGTGAGAAATTTAGTAAAACTATTCTGAAACTTGAAATGCATTGTCGAAATCGTAGATGCGATAAGATGTTAAAACAGAAAAAACCTAAATTAGTGAAAAAACCACTCTAAGTTCTGATTTAGTTTTGTCACCTTCACTATTCTAACAGAGAATCCAGGATCCACACGAAGCTTCGGTGTACATTGCATTAAACCTAATGACGTCTTATCATAAATTGTGGACCTAGTTTCAAGAAACGATAAAATGGCATCTAATATGAATTATCTCATCACCCATAAGAAAAGCCCCTCAACTCTGAAACCAAATATACAGTCTTTGTGGGAGACCCGTCCGTAGACAACTTGAGATTACCATCTCAAGCTATATGACTGTGAACCATCAACTGAGAGGCATCATTTGTACTGCCAACATCATGGATGCCAATTCATATTGCAATTAAGTTTAGCAAAAGTTAGCAATGAGTCGAACGGTTACACAATTATACCATTTACACAATAACAACAATGGGTTTACTGACTGCTATCTTTGTCTTTCATATTTTACAGTGTACCAAACCTCCACACTGCTCCCATTCTTATTTTGCAAGTACAATTGTATAGTGATCTTTACAACTACTAGCTAGGTATACTCTGATATTGAATGAAGTCTAATGCACGAGCGCATTGCAATTTTCTAGAATTATGATCCTCTCACTCAGACAAATTAGATAGTAAATATTTGAAGCATTTTCAGGCTCGCAAGTTATTTTCCGCATCCCCGAGAAACCCCCATCCGATGACAAAAGGAACTGAGATCATATTTGATTGTAACACTTTACCCAAAGGCCCACTCCATTACCGCCCATTCATCTACTCCAAACTTCTCCATATGTCCAACTTACATGTAATAGAGAAGATATACAAGTCCCAACCGAGCAGAAACAAGGATTCAAATAACGGGGCATATCGTAACGTATCGGGTGATACGGAACGGTATCGGTAGGCACCGAAACCGGTTCACCCAATACGGTACGTGTGAACCCGATTCACATGCATAAGTATAACGTCTGATACGGACCGTTTCTCTTAAAAACGGGCGATACGGTACGTTTTTCGGGCGATACGTTCCGATACCCTCGGTTTTCGGGCCATACCGTTGAACATTCACGCGTTTGGTTCCCGATTTCCGTTACGGTTTGTCCGATACTGGCCGATACCGTTATCCGCGACCGAAACCGATACGCTGACCGATACCGTTATTTAAATCCTTGAAGAGAAATAAGAATAGGATAAAATCTTTCCACCCCACATCTTTAATGATGCTCATAACTATTATATGAAGTAAAAATGTGGGCTGAAAATGAGATAGTCGGTAGTCTTCCAGCATGAGGAGTTCTTATAGGGTGATGAGAGAGAGATGGTAGATAGCGTTCGGAAGAGATTATATCTCATGCCTACATGGTGAACTGAGGAGTCTTCTTATAGGTAAGGAATCTTAGATACTAAACTACATGGTTGATGAAGTTCCATCCATGACAATCTCTCCCTCTCTGAAGGTGATTAAAGTCCTGAGTCCGCACAGAGACACAAGGCCCCAACTATCACTAACCTCCAGCCTCTAACCCACAAGTATCCGGTTTAAGATGACTTGGAAAAAAAAAAGGTCACTCACCTTCATTACGAATGGGAAGTTTAAAGCCAGACTATCTATTTCCTGACTACATATGTTCACAGCCATGAGAAAAACACAGAAATTTTTAACTATCTGAACCAAAGATCAAATAACAATCCACATTCAAAATATTTCCAACTCGAGGGGGAATTCATCATCTCTATTTCATTTTTTCATATGATAGTCACTATCACTAAAACTTGTAGAATTCTGAAGAAAATAATATCAAAACCCTTTTTATCCATTGTTGGAATTATGAGAAAAGATATAAAAAGACGCTAACAAGTTGAAACAAAAGAAAGTTGCACTGCATTGAGCAAAACAACTAGTCGTCTCCATTATTTGAAGTGTGAACTACAGACTTTATGCGATCACTGAATTTTTTTGATGGAGTGGGGTTGTGATATAAAATACCTGATGGCTTCTAAGTTGTTTTTGCAAATCATTTCCATCGTCATAAGGGTCATTATCCGCGTCATTGAGCGGGTCACTAATAACTTCAACTGGTAGACGGCGACTTAATCTTTGGGCAGCAGAACTCCCAAGGATTAAGGGTTCACGATTCCTTAAACGCCCTTCTAATTCTTCAAATTCCTTGTGCTGAAAGAACATAATAGTTAAGTCCTTCGAATGCACAATATTTCAAAGACAAAGAACACATCATAAACTGCTATCTAAAGTATGAGATAGAACAAAGACCCGCAGGCGATGCTTCAACAAAAGCTTGTGGATTGATGGGATAAAAATTGTGAAGTCTTCCCCAAGGGCATGAGCTAAGCAACAAAGAGCATCGACGGCATCCTTCCGGACCTCATCGTTTTTCCTGCAAATTAGAATTAAGATAAGCCAGTAGAGTTATAAGTAACATAGTATGGATCTTTAAACAAAGAAATATATATTGTACAGAGAGGATGTTAGACCTAAACAAATTTACAAATCTAGTTATCCAATCAGCAAAAAACTAGCGTTAATGCATTTATTGTATCATTAAAGCATGTTTTACATAGAACCTTGAGCATATGGTTACAATAATAAAAAAAAAAAAAAAAAAAAAAAAAAAAAAAACGAAGGTCGATACAAATTGACTCAAATTGATTTGTGGACACAAATTGACTCAATTTTCAGCACGCCTAAGATACAAATGAATGAGACCGACTGACCGAGTGATTGTGTTGCTATTAAGTAGAAATACCTCTAGAGTCTAGACCCGTCTGTAAACAAACATTAATTGGCAAGAAACAACTTCTTCCACTTCAGGAAGATCAGGTAGTAATAGAAACAAGTCCAATGTTTCACTACAATGCCTTCAAGTTCCTGGCAGAAGAAGCTAACAAGTATCTATGCTCCATACAACTAACAAAAGGAGGCATACAGAGTGGTTCAATATTTGCTTCATAGTCCATGTCTGCTAAATCCCCGGCATTGCATTAATCTCACACTAGTACTACTCTAGCTACAAATAAGTCCAGTTGATGCACTCTCGCCAACCATTCATGCCTATCCTGGACCTGTCCACAACTGTAGCAGCTAGAATACTACGATTCATGATTTGAATCTTGCAGCTCAATTCGATTCACCCATGAAACAATGTGAAACCCTTATAGAATCCCAAACAACAGAACACAATCAGTGAAGGATGAAGAATAATACTACTTGGAAATCGGAAGCGATTCAAACCAATTATCATGTTTCTTTATCGATTCAAGTATTCAACTAGATCGATCTGACTGCATTATAAGCAATGAAGGAATGATACTTACTCCGTACTTGTTTTTCTCCAATTTAGGTAAATATCCTATTCTGAATGTCTAGTATGTTCTTACAGATTATGGACTTCCGTCATTTTCCCCTTTTTGATATCAGTTATGTCGATTACTCTACAGACCAATTTGTATACTTTCCATTTTTATCCTTCACTGGAGAAAATCAACAATTTCTCCCTTCATAGATGATGTAGTTCATCTGTGAATGTTGTTTCAGTCTGTTTAAAATGATGTAAGTGGATCTCTATGATTTACAATCTGATTCATGATGCAGTAAAGTGGAAATGATTCACGATCAGAATCTCACTTTCACAACCATGTCCACATTAAGGTTAGATGAGCATAGACACATACACAAGTAGGAATGCATGCTTTACCCGTTTGAGAAGTGATGTAATTTAGATTACTCGATGTTTGAGGTGTGACTGTGTGAGGGCTGATGACTATCCATAACGTATTTGTTCTCTGTGGGTTTAGATTAGCAGAAGCAATAGACAAAAGAAGCTGAAGTGGAATGTTTCTCTGCCTTCACTAGGTTGCTGAGATGATGGAATAATCCTTCATTTCAAGATCCACCTATATAGACATTCGGGGACGTTATACGCACCTACCCCGTTTGAGAAGTGATGTGATTTAGATTACTCGATGTTTGAGGTGTGACTGTGTGAGGGCTGGTGACTATCCATAACGTATTTGTTCTCTGTGGGTTTAGATTAGCAGAAGCAATAGACAAAAGAAGCTGAAGTGGAATGTTTCTCTGCCTTCACTAGGTTGCTGAGATGATGGAATAATCCTTCATTTCAAGATCCACCTATATAGACATTCGGAGAAGGATATTTCAGGCCGAGACAATGGAGGGCTGAGAAGCCTTCCAATTAGTTATTATAGAGCTAAGGAAAGATTGATCAATGAGCCATTAATTATGGTTCTGCATAGAAATAAAATAGGTGGCAGAGATACCATTCCATCAGTTCTTGTGAAACTATGTGTCCACCCTTGTGTCCACAGTGTTTTAAGGTGCCATGATTTCACAATTTTTTAAATATTAATATAATTTTTTAATTACCGTATTAAAAAATAATTTAATTCTTACGAATTAATAATTATATGTTTATACCGTAATATAAATAATTAATGAATTATAAAAAATATAAAAGTGATATTGTAATTGAAATAGTTGAATAAAATAATAAGTGATGGTGGGCGGAGGGGGTGGGGGAGACCTCCACTGTTGGAGAATAAATGGCAGAATTGTGAATATTAAGAAGTTAAAAAGTTGGACCAGGGGGAGTTTAGGGGTCGGGGAGACCTCCATCATTGGAGTTGGGCTAACAGAGCAAGTGGCTGGAGTGAACGAATGAATAACCAAGCCGAACATGAGATCACTGCAATGGCTCTTATGACTCTTTGTTTTTCATAGGAACAATGATTGTCCTTGACTCTTAACTGGATTAACGCTTATACCCCAGGAACAAGATGTCTCCCAACAGTGATGTGCTGTCTACTCTGACTGTGCGAGCCCAATCTTGAGATGTAGTCTAATTATCAGATTGTTTGGGTAACCTTCTTAATATTTGTAGCAATTGGTCTTCGCTTACCAAACAAAAACTACACACGAGATAATAAATATGGATGTCAATGTCACTCCAATATTGTAAATAGAGAGTAGAAACAAACCCATCCAAGACTAGCTTCAAGTGATGCACAAGAGCAGATATATGACCAGTCACCTGATGAAAAAGTCAAAAAGGGAGAAAGAGAACAGAGGAAGATCTTAGCATCAGAATCAGCAAAATGACATATATCCTGAGACAAGCTTAAAATTTGTCAATCACATCTGCATACCTGCACCCGAGGAATCAGTCTAGTAAGAGTTTTGATAGCCGAACGCCTTATTTCAACTGAAGCATCAACTTTAAATAATCTTATGAGTGCAGGAAGTAGTAGATGCATATGTTCGTCCAATGTGCCTGTACAGTCAACTCATGTGAGGTTTTCACTGTGTTGGAATCAACTTGAAGCCGTAGAATATCAGAGTGTAAAGAGCACCAACCGCCAAACACTTCCAGAGTGTGCAAGATATCACGGACATAAGTGTAGTCGCTAAATCGTTCAGCATCACTGAGGACTTGAATACAGCATGGAAGAATGACAGGAAGATATGTCCTGAACTCATCATTGAGTGCTAAGCATAGTTGTTCCACAAGATGCAGAATCTAATTGAGGCCAAAAACACGACGTCAACAATTGAAAAACTTAAGTTTGGAAACAGAGAAATGTAGTTTCCTCAAATTGTACTTACTGGAGATCCATGCACGGGCTTATTAGCAGCTGGCAAAGTAAATGACGACCACAATTCAGATATCAGAGAAAGTAACTCGGGCAGGTATTTCCTAACATGCTGCAATCATCCACCGGATTCAATAAATACTCGTAGAGTTAAAGGAAAGAACACACAGAAAGAAGTGATCTTGTGAATAAAAACTTTACCTGGCGAACAATGGACACAAGAGTCCCAAGCTTCCAAGTGATGTAATCTTTTAGCCCATCTTCACAAGTCCGAACAATATGAAAGAGATCGGGCAAAACCTGAAAAGGTAAAAGAATATTATCAGCTCTTCTTCTAACTATCAAATGTGAAACAAATGAAAGTCCTCAACTGTAACAGAGCACAGTATCGGAAGAGCAAACAAATGTGATTATTGAACAAAATTAAAGTAACAACCAAAAAATGTTAGAATGACCATTGCTACCTATCAGCTGATGTACAACTTTTTACAGAAGAAATTAAGAAAATCTCAATGTTCTGAAAGAACACCAAAAGAGGGAAGACATCCTTCGTACTTCTTAGCTTACATACTAGAATCCTACTCTCTCGACAGCATACCTAAACCCATCGACAAGATAAGATCGAAGGAAGACCACACACATCCTCTATTGTTTAGGACAACAGACAAAAGATCAAGGAATGAAGAGTCCATATCAAAGGTAATATAACAATTTTCAAAAATATAATTGCCTCAGGTACATGCAATGACTCAAATCTGTACGAGGCTTAGTAGCTGGAAAGCCCCAACTGACTTTGAAATATAATTACTGACCTTCGGCAAGTATGGAACGCAGCCAAGTCCCATTGACTATCCTCGCAAAACATAAATCAACAAAGAAGATGTTAGATATTGAAGTGAATGTTACAAGGAGAGAAGTACGGAGAATGAATACAACTCTTGTCATCATACCTTAAAAATGAACATGAGAGATCCCACCACTTTTTGATGGTAACTAGATAGTGAAGCATCTCTTAAGATTCGCATCAAGGAATTTATGGCAACCTGAAATGATAGAAACACCTCAGATTTACAGATGATGTAACCTATCCTACGTAAAAGTAAATTCTTACCGTCGAGTAATAATCCTCTGATGTTGCAAAACTAGGCCAGAGGTCCATAGGTAGTTCATCCATAGATCGGATATGTGGACCTGTGTCGCTAGCTGCACGGTTGATTTCACCGTGTGACCCCGGCAAGCTTTGTTGATTCCGTTTATGAGCATGAGGATCCAGGGCACCCATAATACCGAGAACCTGTGAAGCAAAGCATAACCTCATCAACAAAAGTTTAAGATAATAGTATAAGACAGTCAGTGCATTGCTAATTACCTTCAATACTTCTCGTCTAGTAGACCATTGTAACTCGCCGTTCAGCAATTTTAAGAGTAAACCCAACAATAGTGGGTACTCATTATATGGAGTTATGACATAGCTGTCAAAATTAACAAAGAAACAGAACTTTAAACTTAGATGCATGGGGTCAAAAGAGGTATAGAGGCACTGCATTTTCCCCATTAACACTTAAATTCAGGAAAAGTTTTATAAAACCAGTGTATTCAAAAACCAAATACAATTAACACTCTAATTGATTCTGCCAATTCTGCCAGAAATTTTTACCAATTTAAGAGACTCGTTGCCTGCAGCCTTGTCCCTATTTGCATCACAGACTTTGCATTAACCATATGATATCAACTCACAATCCTAAACTTGTTAATGGCTTACTGGCAATCCCTTCATGTTTATTATAGGACTTCGGAATAATCCTCCAGATAGAGGAATAGATATATAACAGCCCTCAATCAAGTAGAGCTAACTTAAACTGTTGCTTAACGAAATGATTGTGAACTCAGCACGTTGCAAAGTAAATATGTGTTAGAAATGTATATTTAATAGTAACATTTCAACAAAAAAAATACTAATTTTCTTATCATTAGTAACTAACTAATTTTCCTAGTTCAATAGCAAAATGAACCACTCGGTCCAAATCGAGACACTGGGGGTCACATCTCTCGGATAACTAGCAACAGGAATTCACAGACCGGGCTACCAAGCAACTACATTAGACTATGTGTACCCACTTACAGATTAGCAAGAGAGTGCACAGCAATAGCTAGTACCAAGCCATCAGAAGTCAGGTGGAGCCACAATTTCTAGGACTCCTTGATACTACACACATTAGGACAAGTTGCTCGTTTCATCTTGAGCTTGGAAACTTGCTCACTGGGAGAAGTTGCCCATTGCCACTAACTCTTTTCAACTGATCTCACAAGGAAACACAAACGACGTGATTCACGTGAGAAATACTGATCCAGGTCTTTGTCTCCATCTAAGCTTACAAAACCAAGTAGTTCCCAATCTTATGACAGTAACGGCTCATGATAAAACTGCACCAGTGATTCCAGGGAAAGAAAATCTTATGGAAAGCTGCAATTAATGTGAAACAAAGGACTCGTCTTGGTTCTAAGTGAAGGAGACAAATCTATGGGTTTTCAGTTGTTCTCTAAACTTCCTGAACTAAACAATCATGGGCGAAGCGCAATTCGTAAGATATGAGCAAAGAGAAAAACTACTAGCAAAGAATTTGAACTTGGCGAATTGACGTTCTATTATTGCATAACTGTTTGGGAGCTGGGCCAGTAAAAATGCAGGGTATTTCAATGAAAACCCTGAAAATGAATTATGGGCTAGGCAGACTGGTCAATCTCAGGTTGTGCCCGAATATGATAGTCGCATTATTGGATCAAAACATGCCTATACTCGAGGCGCAGGGATGAAACCAGGCAGGAGCATAGATCTGGTATTGTGTTACTGAAGGAACCAAGTCAAGTGCCACTTTCAAGGGTTGCTACGAGAATTACAAAAAATCACAAATGCAATAACCTAGAGAGATGCTGTACACAAGAGAGGACATATTCTCTGCAGCTTCTCACACTAAAAGATAAGAGTATCGTATTTCTTGATTCACATATCCACATTTAAAGTGGAACTAGATCTTTCTGCATCAGTATTTTGAATCTTCAACCAGAAAAAAGTGATTGGTCTTGCTTTACTTCTTTACTACATCAGTACTCTCTTAACCCCATGTATTAGTAACATACTACTAACATTCATGTCGGACATGCAAGGAGACATGTTCACGAATTTTCAGTTCATTACAGAGTCCAAACAGGAAATTATGTAAATAGGTCACATATTCAAGGCCAAGTTCAAGAAAGACATCATTATGTTTTAGTGTCAGTAATCTAGGTTTATCAGCTAAAATCATTAAAACCAAAACTCTAAGTACCAAACATGAAAGTTAAAGTACAACAATAATTGGCCTTCAATTATTTGAGAGTAGGAAATGAAGAAGAGACCATCAGAAGGGCATTCGAACACCTTAGCAGTCAAACAATGTCAAGCCGAATCTTATTGTTTTATTTTTTTACTAAATCAGATGGTAACAGCAATCAGATCTACAACATAAAAACTGACGTAACAAAATTCAACGGCTGTGAAGAGTATAAGTAATGCTGATGATGATGATAACATACCCTGTACTCTGAACAACTTGACCAAGGGTAGCAACAGCAACTTCCCGTTTTGTAGCAGCAGCACCATCTAATAGAGCCTCAACTATCAATGGCATAAGCTCACGAATATATTGCCTCATTGCAAATCCACCCTGAAGAGTAAACATGAAAGCTCGTGAGGAATTAGAAAGTTCTAGCAGCAAGCAGCATAATACTTGTAGCTCTCAGTTTCAATAAACTAATTGCACTAAATGGTCATCTCAGTGAGTTTTGGGCTCGGTGAAAAAATGAAAAATAGAAGTTGGAAGATGGTGAGCTCCTATACCTATGTGTGAATACATTGAACATTCGCTTTCAACTAAGAATTCTGAGGGCCTAGACTATAGAGAGCCCATTACTGGCATGAACCACAACCCCGACCAAAACAACCAATGGATAGCGGATACGTGGACATACCCGTACTGCATAAACTAATTCTGGAATCCAACTACGTGCTGAAGTTAGCAGCAAAAAAGGGAAAATCAATAACCCAACAACCAATTCTAGTTAGTATTTCAAATCACCTTGTTCAAAATGTTAGTCTAGAGAGTCGTGCATAACCCATCACATCTGAAAAAAAAAAACAAATCGAGAGCAGATCTAAGAGTAAAACCATTAACATTCCTTGGCTTCCCTAGTTTCCCTTTCATGTACTGGGCACACTTGAGTAAATCCTGAACTAATGTACCCAATTCAGAGGACACAGGAATCATATTCCGGTCAGTTGAAAATTGCATCGGTGTAATAGCTTACCCCCATTCATGTGCTTGCAATTCGTCGGGTGACCCCTTTATTGCGCTTAATATTTGTTACCTATTTGACAGGTTTCTATTTTTTTTGTTGAGAACAGAGATACTTCTTGAGCATTGTTCCTCGTGTTATCATGTTGCTGCTTAGGAGGAGACAAGTCAAAACGGCCTTTGACTTTCAACCTTACATTTGAAGGCCTCAACTTTGAGAATATGACAGATATGCAGTCTGGACTGCCTCCCGTTCAGTGAAGAGATGTTTTTCCTCCCCTGACTCTTAGAGCTGCTCAAATGTCCATACTTAATATCTCTATTCCATAATTTTATTTAATATCTAGTGCAAACCCCTGGTCACCAGTTTGGGGGGCTTTAGTTGAACTTCACCATTCAAAAGAAAAAATACAGCTATAGCCTCACACAAATCAAATACAGAGGATACACCCACCACTCTGGCAAGATCTCCAACTGTCACAAGAACTCCACTTATAAGGCCACTATTAGCATTAACGCCAGTTCCTTCGCAGAGTTTTCCCACCAAAGCCTGGGACAAATAATGAACTAAATGAGCAAGGGAGTAAATCAGAAAAGAAAAGAAAAGAAAAGAAAAGAAAAGAAAAGAAAAGAAAAGAAAAGAAAAGAAAAGAAAAGAAAAGAAAAGAAAAGAAAAGAAAAGAAAAGAAAAGAAAAGAAAAGAAAAGAAAAGAAAAGAAAAGAAAAGAAAAGAAAAGAAAAGAAAAGAAAAGAAAATAAAAGAAAAGAAAAGAAAAGATACATATAAAACATTTACAGATAAAATAATGAACCTTGTGTATTGGAGCAATATATGGTAGTATTAACCGCTCACAATTGCGAATTAAGCAACCTAGTAATTTGGCACTATCTTCTCTGCATTTGCTATCAGCACTGCAAGCATATTCAGATGAAACAAATAGAGCTTCAGGTACAAAGCTTGACAAAGGGCATTGACTACAATGAGAAAATGTTGAGAAAAACAAGATTAAATGACCATGATATTCCACTTTTACCTTTGCTCTAAATATGTCAATAACTGAATAAGATGGCGACGAAGTGCAGGAAGTACATATGCTGGATTTTTCTCAGATAGCCTTCCCGCAACAGAAATTGCATATTCCCGCACTTCAAAATCCTACAGAAGCAAGCACAAAGCACGTGTAACCATGAATACCTTGCAGCACCGGCACGCAAGTCCGAAAATGCGATTCATTTAAAAATAGGTGAACACCATCAAGGCATCAACACACCTCTCTCAATCAAACTTTCGAATTGGGAAAAGCAGACTAGCCATATATTTCTTCAGATTGGAAAAAGACTCGTAAACCGATGAAAAAGACTACATCCCCTCCCAAGAAATAGAGATGAACAGGCAAACAAACCAAACTATTGCAGTTTCTTGGACCAAATTGGAAACTATGCAGAAGCTCGTATTCAAAACTGAAATCTCACTCCATAGGTCCAAACACCGATAAACAAATAAGCTCTTGAAAGAAAAATATCCCTACCAGTCTGGCCATCTCACTGACCAGCACACAAAACTCCACAATGTGATGCGTGAACAGGGAAGATGTTCAGAGTCACAACCTATGTATGACAAAGTTGTTTACAAGTTCATACCTCGTCATTTAAAGCAGCAAAAATGGCACTCAAACTATCAGCCTGTGCTAGGTAATCATCAAAGCCCCCATTGCCATGTAGAGAGGAGAATATTGAATGGCGAACAGTGACATCGGCATCTGCCACGGCTGTAATAAGGAGCTTTTCCATTATCTGTGGAAGCGTTACCAACACGGAAAAGGTAAGATAAACAGACACAAACATGCATGAAAAGCATGAGCTCTTGTGCAGGAAAGAAACAAATCCAACGTGAACAATTAAAATGTGAAATGACGTTTGTGAAATGAACTGCCAATGATCTAATCCAAAGTCCAAAGTCCAAACCATGATGTAGTGAGGACATCCCAAAACCCCTGCCCTATTTTCTCGAACCCAGCCCGAACCAGGAATCCCAGATCCTCCCACGCCATGTTCCCATTGAACAGCCAAATTACCAAAACCCTTAACTACTTCAAATGAATAGCAAGGACCGAAGATGAAGAAAGAAGTAGCAGAAGAGACGAATAAGCTGTATGCACAAACTGGGTAATTTCGGTGTGGGGCGGGGAACTTTCAGAACCTTAAGGGTATGGATAAATTTCCTCTGCCTTATTCGTCATCATCTTCTCTTTTCTCAAATTCTTCTATTTTATGTGACTTGTAGAACTAGCAAATTAAGTTCATTGGGGATGCAAATGAATTCTGCAGAGTCTAACTCTTTTTACCCAGCAACCAGAAGTTCTGAATTTTTTCCAAATATTTAAGGGGATCAGTGCCGATTTCCTAAGCACAAGGAAGAAATTAATTTACAAAGCACTAAAGCGAAACTCTCCCAGATATAGTTCCAGAAAGTAAGAAATATTGTTGCTGAAAAGGACCAATCTAGGGAAAAGCACCAAAGTGACTGCTAACAGGAAATGTACAATGACAGATAAAAACCACACCTGTTCAACAAGACGCCGCCGCTTGCCTCCAGTCCTACTGGACCTACTAGAGCTGAATTGGGTGCAACCAATCCCGGAGAACGAATTTGCTATCAATCTGCAGCAACACAAGGCAGCATCTTTTCTTGTCCCACCATCTTCATCCTCCAGATATAATACAACTGTGTCTCGTGCAAGCTCAAGAAGCTCGTGTCCCTACAACAAAAAGTTGCATCAGAGTACTGACAAAGAAAGGGCTGGAAATATCAGGAAAGGACAACTGCACAAACCTTGAAATTGAAACGAGCAAGAGTCTGTAAAGCAAGTTGCACAAGAGCAGACCTGCTAAGCTCTGTCACTTGATGAGGAACATTTGTTACAGTTCCTCGACTAACGGAAGTGGATGACCTAGCCATGGTATGGTTTGACCTTGAAAGGACATGTCGAATGCAATCCAGCAACCGATCTTGAATAGTGGGCAGCAATGATGGGATACTGAAGTAGTCACCATGAGCAATTGTCAAAAACCTCAAACGAACTAGTCAAGGAAAAGGCCTAACATACGTATTCAAGTAATCTAACCCACCTCTCAATTATTTGCTCCAGAGCCTCCACCAATGTAGACGAAAGACCAGCAGCAAACATGGCATCCAAAAGACCGCGAACATGTGGTTCCATGAGAGGCCCCATGGCTCCAGCAATGCTTCCAACACAAGCCAAAGCCTCAAGTGAAGGCCTCCCTCTACGAGGAGCGATCTACAAACCGAAGGTCATGGAAGAAGAAACCTTCTTAAAAGCTTAAACATAGGGATTACTAATAATTAAGGCAGAAAATCAATAAATAAGTATTCATTAATAAGCCATAAATAAAATTTTATTTATTATTCGGGAACTTCATTTATATTCAGGAGGTAATAGTTTTGAAACTTAACATAGGGAAGGGAATAAGTAGAAATTGGACACATTGAAAGACAATCGACCCTTCTTTTAACAAGACAAAAGTTACATTAATCAACTATGCAAAAATGTTTAACCCTGCGCAAAACAACTCCAAATTCGTGAACCAATCTCAGCTTTATAACTTCAACATTTTGACGCTCCAGCTATGGCTATTGCCAGAAAGCAACCTTTGCGATTTAGGATCCCTTTAGCTTCAATTAGTTTGCCTCTATAACCATCTCTCTTTGCTGAATCATAGACCATTACTCGATTGACAAATATTGGAGATGTAATTTAAGCTCTTGGTTTCCATCATTGATTCTATTGTTATTGGTTGTATTGTCGCCAACAAGTGGGACTAGTCAAATGGAAGAAACGTAGCCATAAGACAAGCCTTTGACGTTTCACCGAGGTAAGGCTTCTTCTCTACTCGACCATTCACTCGTACTGATGAGCTCACTAACTCTACCAGAGCTCACCCTCGGCTAAGAAGATAACAAAACCAGTGGAATTAACCAAGTGAAGAGGGTTTTGGGGACTAATCATGTATGAACTTTGTCTAGAATAAGAATTATTAAAATGAACTTACAAGCAAGCACTTCTCGAGTTCACTACAATAGTAACCATATACTAGTTACATATTGATTTTAGTGCTTCAGATATGTTTTGATTTTTACCAAGGTAAGAAGCACTGGCAATGAGATGAAAAATAAGGAAACACAGATAAGCTATAGATCACGAGGAATTACAAGTAACAGAAATAAGGGGGACTTCTGTCATTTGATGCCCTTTGTTTTACTTTTGCCTTCTACATAAATGGCTTATGAGAAAATTCCTTCTAACATAATTAGCAACTTCTTATGTCTTATTAATGATCGATTGTTCAATCTTTTGACTAAATCATAATAATCCCTTCAACTTAAAATTAAGATTGTGAATAGACAGATTAGAACATACCGCATCGCGTAAATGAGACATTATTGTCGGCAAATAGTGGACTAGTTCCCCATCTAAAGCACCTGCCATCTCCCCGAGAGCAATGAACCCGCTGGCCCGCTCAGCGGGTGTTTTAAGAACTTGAAGAATATGATTCATGCAAATCTGCATAAGCCACAATCATAAGCACCACGAGTGACTACCAGCGTTAAGATTAAACAGAAATCCAGAGACCAAAAATTCTCCTCTCAAATAACACCACCAAATGTGGCATGACAAACCTTGAGATAGTTCGAAACAAAACGATCTCGCAAAAAGTGTGCAATTCGAGGAAGCAGTGAAGTTATACTGAGTCGAACAAGCCTGTCGCGGTGCTCTAGATATCTCAGAACAATATCTGCAACTTCTCTGTATCTTGACATCATGAACTCACCGGTGTTCCTGCTCATGCATTAATTACAATCTTAATTGTGATCATAAATGCTAACTCTTATAAAATTGAATGTTTGACGCACTAAATTGACGTTATAAATTAGTTAGGTTTTTCTTCAATCTGGGCTGCAAAATTACTTGAGAAATCTTCTACCATCAAGTATTATTAATAGAAGTAAACTTCAAACGAAATAAATCATATACATTTAACTTGTTACCAGAAATCGTAATTTTAGTCAAATTTCATTAAATGGTAATTGCTCAAACTTTATCACACATCACCATCAGATATAAACTTAATGTTAGTATATCATAGTATCAAGCATTTGCGCATCATTTTTACCCGGTGCCACAGGCATCATCGGTCATTCTATAGGAATAAATCAGGACTGCTTAAAAATGAACATACATTTGATTTAATTTTAGTCAAAATTTTATTAAATGGTGATTCCCCAAACTTTATCACACATCACCCTCAGATATAAACTTAATGTTAGTATATCATAATATCAAGCATTTTGCGCATCATTTTTACCCGGTGCCACAGGCATCATCGGTCATTCTATAGGAATAGTTTGAGATGCAACATAGCAATCTATACTAATATAAAAAGCCAACGCCGAGTTTGGTGAAATCAATTTTTGAGCCCGTTATATTTTCAGATTTCCGGAAATATCCATCAAAAAACTGTGTATTTACTCATCTACAAGTTGTTAGGACAAATTATCATGTGGGTTTATTTGTCAATAGGGATCGACTCCCACCACTCCCACTACCTCACTATTACCCCCACTACCTAAACGAATTTTTTCGACCTATTACCATGAAACCCACGTCTCTGTCTCCCTCCTAAACTACCATCATGAATGTTTCTTTCAAACCCCAGCCCACAACCTTCACCCTCCCTCTCACTAACAACTGTATTTCGCAAACCAATTTGTTCATTGTAGTACTCTGGCATGACCGACCCCTTTCTATGCTTCATGCACTGTTTGACGATTGCTTTGGCACTTCTTCACTTGCAACGTTTATTTTTACAGAAAAACAATCAGCTAAAATATTTCTTCAATCATTATGTCAGCTTCAGCTGAAGGGTTCAAAGTATCGTTGGCTCAATCATCCGGAAAATCTTAGCAGTTCGAAAGTATAGCATTGGTATGTTTCTTTTGCACTTTCAAGTCTGGCATTTGTTCTTTTTATAGGTCTTTCAGTTACGTACACGGATCGCGTGCGCCAACTATTTTTTCATGTAAATTTTTCATTTAGTATGGTATAATTCAAGTTTTAGCCTTAATGGCAGACGCATCGGGTGTGCCCATTATGCTAGTATATTTAAAACCACTAATTTGATCAATGCTGGAAATAACCAATTTACACTCGTTGGGTCAATTAAAGGGATTAATGTTCCAAACATGAAATTAGAAGCACGAATTTAGAGAACATTATATTTCGAAAATATTAGCCGGCCCCGTTTAACCGGGGTAGAAATCTTGTTTTTGTTGTTGTTGTATATTAGTAACATATATTGACTTACTGATATCAATGCTTAATCAATTTAGGAAGAGAAGAATTAAGGAAGAGAACACAATGCTCCCATAATAGAAAAGTTCAACTAGAAACGAATTTGATTGATTTGGATGAAGACGGGGATAATAATATAATCTTCTTGGATATCGCTAGTCAGCACTTAAGATATGATTTTAAAGGTCTGCCGGGGAACGGGAAGGGTTGACAGTTGCGAGTTACACCACAAGTCATGATCAAAATCTCTAGGTAGATGAATCAGATCGGTCCGTGGACAAGGAATATAGAAGGGTAATGCCCAGGAACGACAGATTTGTCCATGAATCTTATTGCAATAGGATAGGAATAGCCTTCAAGCAAATCTTCAAAGGATCAAAGCTATAGAATGTTTTGAAGACATGAAAAAGGGAAAAGCAGTCAGAACAGATGGATTGGTCATGGCCTAGAAGCACTGATCGTCCAACTAGAGGGTATATGTTACTGCCCATGTCCTACATATTCTCCCGTTAGGACAGCAGAGTGCCCGCGAGTCGTTACTAAGAACCAGGCATATTCTTGGAATCTTTATAAACTTAGCATTCATGCAAGTAATAAAATTACTTCTCTTACACGTACAATCAATACTCCTATGAATTTCAAGTATTAAGCCTTTTAATGTGTTTTGACAAGGGAACAATAAATATAATCCAGCCTTTCCCAGGCAGTTATCATAATTTATTTATTTTACTATCCCTTCGGGGGCATGTTCCCCTGATCTAACAAATTGTATCTGTGACATTTTGCCTACATTATTTTGTATTGCCGGTGAAAGAGAAACACCCAATAGTTGTCAAATGAAAAGGTCGCTTTGCCTCCTCCACATCCACTAAGAACACATGACAACTTGAAAACGATCCTCGAGTCAAAGTGGCAATACCAAAATTCACCAGAGAAGAATAATAAGATGAAGTCATAGACTCGGTGATTATTGTTGGAAAGATATACATCTTGGTATTCTAGAAGATGAAGTCGGAGGATTGAAAAGAACCTATATATTTTAAATTCTGCAACAAACTCAAATGACAATAGTTCATTCAGAAAGGTGCAAGTTCATACATGGTGAACGATAGATGGCCCTTTATAACATTGCACGGAAACTTATGGACTTTATCCTTCCTATATTCAGATAGATGCAATTGGTAATACCCAGAAGAGCAATTCGGTTGTAAGACTTGGGAATCAACTTTCAAGTCAAGAAATCGATGAGACTTCACATATAACACCTCTCAGCAACCTTTAATTTGATTGAGCAGGGAGGAAAAGTCCGAACTGATACATAGAAGAAGATAAACTTCATTCCTGTCAATTATTTATTTCTTGAATGAGCTCAACATCCAGCTGATCCTATTGTGAGGTGCTCTTTAGAAAAATTATGTTTCAATTAAAATAATTTTCTTATTTTTGCGTAAGTACTAAATGTCTGAAGATTCATGCCAGAACTCTCAAGTGAAATCAAGAAAGCAAAGTATGATTATGAGGAACTTAAGAAATGCAGAATTTCAGCAATAAACTTCTCAACGGACCTTAAAAGCTCGCCAACAGCAAGTAGAGAACCATGTATGCTATGAACTGGGGCATTTTTACCCAAACCATCTTGTGTAGCCTCGAACATACGATAATACCTGTAGTAACAGAAAGAAAGTTAAGCAAATGCACCGAGAAATTAGCCTAAAACTGATAGGCTACACTTCCTACAGGCAAGAAGCCCCATGGCATTGAACATGTAGAGGAGCTACTGTGGGTGATCTAACTAAGAAAAACCTGAACCCTAATCGTTGAAACAATGTAACTACACCGATAACAAACCAGCTGTGTCCTCTTTGGTTTCGTTGAACTCAAGCAAACAGAACCCATTGTTCATCACGTTTCACAGTCAACTGCATATCTAAAAAAGATATCATAATACATGATATAATGGTAGTATACAGGTCATGTTTGCTTAAATTCGGATCTGATGTACACCTTATAGATGTGCTGCTGACATGCAGATGTTTTGTTGTATTCTGATGACAAGGAAGCTCTATGATCTTCAATCATAAGTGATAAGACAATTGCTCCAACTGAGGGCCAATTATTTTTTTGTTGGTGTGAGTCAGAAAATTTGGTTGTCAAGCCTTATAGCATAGGTTGATTAGTATAAGAGGATAATAATCTTGTTGGTGTTGAGCAATCTAGCTTCAAACATCCAACACTGTTCTCCGTGTGCAAGAGAGCTGTTCCACTCATTCTTCACAGTAGTATAGGCTGAACATTGGCCCGGAGGAGAAAATGGCATCCACTATATCAGTCCTACACTGAAAAGTCCGCTGTTCACAAATCTGCAAATATGACCATTACGATTGTTTGAACAATGAGCATAGCATATGTTCAACATATCCGCGACTTCTTCCTTCTCTCCATATTTGAAGACTACTGCATGAGGGGTGATTCTCACTTCTCTTTCTTATTGTAGCCAAATTTCATGGCCCACCAAAAATGAAATGGCAATCATGAACTAGGAAATACACAGAGCATTCTGGACAGATGATGTTTGACGCCTGAGCAAATTCAAGATGCCAAAGTAGACGGTCAGTGGTTTCCTCTTCCTCTTGATATAGAGACCTCTATTTACAGTAGAGTGTCCACACAAACGACGACTGCCAATGGTTAGGATCTTGCCACAAAGTATAACAAATTAATCGCTGACAAAGAGAAAGATTTGACCAAGAAAATGCCTCTTATTTCGCCTTCCGCGCCATAACATCCAATCTCCTGGCCCATAGATAAGAGCAGTGAAACTAACAAATGATCAACTTCCCAACCATTTAATTCTTAACACCCCCACCCCACCCCCCGCCGCACCTCCCTTATCTTTCCAAAGGGTGCTAATTTGAGAAACAATATTCTAAGTGATGCTTCCCTGCTGTTTGCTAGTTCAGAAAGTATAAGAACTTAGCAATGAGGCCATTGAAACAACATTCATGTCTCCAGAACTAGACTCGGCCTACCACTTCCACCTTCTAGGCAATCAAAAGTTATCCCAGCAGCATTTTACTCTCTTCCACAAGCATTACACCCTTAACTATCTTACACTTCCTAAGTGGACCATATTGGGACTAATTAGTTTAATTAGTATTAATTAATTTCAATACACCAAACCTAATACTTCAACCCAGATGAATATTTCAAAGCCACGACAATTGTCCAGGTCTTTCCATTGCACAACATAAATTCCACAACAATTGTCCAGGTTACTCTCTTCCACAAGCACTACACCCTAAACTATCTTACACTTCCTAGGGGCACCAAACCTAATACTTCAACCACATGCATATTTCAAAGCCACAACATTTGTCCAGGTTATTCCCTTACACAACCAAACTTCCGCAAGCATATTCCAAGAAGAGCCTGGTGCAGAAAGTTAACAAGTCAACCCCTGAAAGAAAGTCGATTCCTATAATCGGCTTGCAGACTTAATACCAACCAAGTGGCATCAATTCCATCCCTACTCCGCCCCATATCTTATTTCTTCAACCTCTTGGAAACCGCAATGTAAAAAAAGAAACATGGTATGTTGAAACACTGGCTAGGCCAAGGTGCTGCTGAATAGATTAAGCCTTCTTTGTTAGGAATGATTGTCTCATTCAACCAAAGAGCTCTTTCTGGACTTTATACCCAATTTCATAACAAGTCTTCATAGATATAAATTTTGACCAGAGCCTCCTCAATGTAATACAACATCTTTATACTTCAATATCAAGAATGAAAAAGAAGCATGCTGCCTCACAAACCTCCCCAACTAAAAGATGAAAGGGATTTGAATTTATATAGGATAGGTCCACTTCCAAACCTCAGAATACTTTAAAGCTCACATGAGGGCACCTAAGACATTCTAGCATTAATGTTATTGAACAATGAGTAGGCCTAACAGTGAGGCTACAAAAAGAAGTTCATTGACTGATAGTTGCGGCAAATTTTGGGCCACGGGTACTAATGAGTAGGCTAAGATGGATTTGAGTACACAGCTTTGAATTTTTTAACAAATGATGAAACAATACTATATTATTTTATCATAAACGTGATTTGGGAATGAGAAATATCTGAGGCGGCTTAGGAAAACTGTGAGCCTCTATAATAAACATGATAAAAATAATTACTTCCAAAAAATTATCACTAAATGTGTATCTGCAAGCTTAGGTGGTGTTAAGATGGAAACTCTTACCACAAAATAGATAGAACGAACTTTGCATCCTTTATTTATCACGGAAAATGTGCAAAACAGGGGAAAAACAAGATCATTCTTCAAGATTAATTTTGGACCAAAACGGCAGAAAGAGATTTCCCAATTGTGAGATTTTGCACAAGGAACCTCTTACATTTACTTTATGTATGAACTTCAAAATATAAATTTTCAATGAGATAACAACCAGAGAACTTTGCCCAATAATGCTAATAGAAAACATGCACCATGGTGCATTATCAGGATGGGAAAAGAAAGGGAGAAAGGTGCATTGAAACCAACCATTGGACGCGCCAGCGAGTCTCACGTTTCTCAATAACACGAAGACAAGCACGCAATGCCTCTACAGCTCGCTCTCGGACAGCTAATGTTGGATCTCTCAATGCCACCCATATAGCATCCACAAATTCAGGGACGTGAACATTGAATACAGTTGAAGCATTTTCAGCCATTTCCTACAATAAAGACACATAAGTCTGATTATCCCATATGTGAGACATACTAGATCACCTTTCTAGAAATTAGGATTTTGACAACCCCAAAAGTTCCATTCTGATGAATCCAAAGCAATACTAGAGTACAATGTCATAATCAATAATGCTGAAGCAATTAATAGTCGTATGAAGGATCAATATTTTAAGCACTCTTATATTCAATTTATATAGCAGGACCAGATTACACATTTTCAGAAATATCAAACGGGCCAAAATGATGTTGGCCAACATTTTCTGCCATCACTGTTGCTAATTAGAGAAAATGGAAGAATTTTCCCTCAAGTCCCTTTAGTTCCCTGAACATAGATCCATATGGAACTTTTAACTAGTTCCACTGTTGCAGGATTATCAGGTGGTAAAGAATATCTCCTTCTGAGTGTGATTTCAATCCGAGGCTGTTAAAGATGTGTTAGAATGTTGGAGATCCATGGCCAATTGGGGTGGAGGAGTAGACAATACTACATCTGATTCAAAATGATGAAGGATCTTCTCCAAGGTAGAAGGAGAAAAATGGTTGGAGGAAATAGTTGTTTAGCTCAGGAAGGTAATGAAGCCTTAAATAAAATAGGAACCTAAGTGTGGCAATGCACAGAATTAGAAAAAATTGAATAACTAGAGAGTTCGTGTGTTGCCGATAAAAGGAAACACGCACCTCATTGCTGCTATTTTGTGAAGGCTTACTTAACCAACCCACCAGATCATGTAGTCACCTTTGTGGAGAAACTCCAACCTCCGCAATGGGAACTGATGTGGGGGTCTTGGGTGGGTGTGGTCTACTATATAGCATAGTAACACAACGGCGAGAACCAATGGCAGCCATCAAGGTTGCAAATTATGGTTGAAGAAGATTTAGGAGACAACTACTTTTAGGATCAGGAGACAAGATAAATCAACAAAAGAACTATATGTGCAATAAACGACAATGTTAGGGACTAAGCTAAAAAATGAATTTAAGGGGCAAATAAACAACAATGTTATGGACTAAGCTGAAAATTTTGAATGTAAAGTGCATGAATTGAGAGGGCCAAATACTTATCATCGAGATTTGAAGAGTTCTAAGAACAAATAAACTGGGAATGAAAGTTTGTGACTGGAGTTCAACAATTATGCATTTATACTTGTCCTCTACAGCATAGAACTTTGTTCAGGTATAGAAACATAAAGCAAAAGGAAACAACAACATTCAGTATTAGATACTAATCGAATCTTAAGTAAATATTTCAGAAATAAATGAAGTATATGATTAAAGGTGCAATGAATAGCCAGACTAAACAAAAAACATGCAAAGCAACCAGATTTGTGGAACGTGAATTAGAAATCCTACGGCTCAATAAATGTAAAACAAAAATGGTCCATCAGCACTGAGATTGTAGCACTTACTTTTAAAATCAAGACAGCAGCGAACCGACGGTACTCTATTCTTTCAGCATGAAGCCACTCCAAAGCATTTTTCACCTGATGCAGTAAACATTAAATTCTGAAACACATTCTGATACCATAGATGACGAAAAACGCAACTGACCTGCCATTCAACTTCATCCGCTGTCATTGCCCCACCAGCCCTGGCCAGATGCCCAAGAACTTTACTCGCAAGGACTAATATGTCAGGATCACGCTTCACCTCAAACACAGTCCTCATGTAATTAGAGAACTTTGAAACCTTGGAGGCACTCTCACCGAGTGGCACGTCTATCAACTCGTCAATTGCCCTCAATGCGCCCATATTTTCAGTAACTTCGCTACTCTCTAATAGACTGGTAATACGATCATACAACAGATCCATAAAGCGGAAGAAGGACTCCCCACTAAGATCACGCGCTTCTTCTTCTACATGTTTTCTCAAAGCCAGTGCAGCACCATCCTGTAATGCAGACAGTGGAACCCGATGAATTTATTCACAAGAGCATGGAAACAGAAAATAAAACAAGTCAACAACATAGAACCTAAAGTGAAACAATCAATATCCTCTTAGTTTTTGAAAAATCTGACAAATAAACCTACAGAATTCCTCTCTTCTATTCTATTGGCATCTATTGATCAAATGCAGTTTACAGTGGTGGAATGGTGGTAATCAGAAGTATAGTTCCAAACAAAAAAAGTCTCATTATCTAGCCGACATGGAAATGTTGATTGTTGAAAGTCCTGAATTTGCTCAATCCATTAATTCTCGAAATTTCGGGATATATCATTCACGACGTCGATTATTAAAAAAACAATGACGCATCCTTTATTAATTATATTGACACAAAGGAAGGCATTCAATATGTCGCCAAACACAACAGCGATCTAGTTTCCTCCCTAATTAATCCGCCTAACACGACAACGATCTAGGTTCCTCCCTAATTACTCCGAAGCCAGTGTACCTACACTTAGAACACAGTTCTCTAAGAAACTGATTTGGTACATCCGACAGCAAATTTCAGGTTCCCGCTAGCTGATTCTGAAATGGTGCTTCATTAAATCTAATAAACACCTAACACAACAGCGATCTAGTTTCCTCCCTAATTAATCCGCCTAACACGACAACATTCTAGGTTTCTCCCTAATTACTCCGAAGCGAGTCTTCACTCGCATACCTACACTTAGAACACAGTTCTCTAAGAAACTGATTTGGTACATCCGGCAACAAATTTCAGGTTCCCGCTATCTGATTCTAAAACCGTGCTTCATTAAACCTAACAACACCTACAATCAAACCTCCCCTCCCTTTCCAACCTCAAAACGAAACATTTCTAGACCTAAACAAAAAGCAATCTATCAAAATGCTAACAATAACTGAGCTCCGCCGTCTAATCCCCCAATCATAAACCTACTCCGATGGATCAAGTAGAGAAAGTAGCTCAATCAAATCAACTTTCTGTAAGTGAAACAGTAATCAAATTCAATTCTGATCATGTTACCTTGGGGTTTGCTTTGGTACATAACTCAGCAAGCACACGGTTGAGGCCATCTAGGTTACCGGAGCCGGTGGCGGTGACCGGACCGCCGAAACGGATCGATTGCGATGTGGTCGCCATGTTCAGCCACCTGAAAACCCTAGCACATCGATGAATTTTGAACTCTGTACACGACGATGTCTATGTGCAATTTCATGTACAGGTAGAGAGAGAAAGCTTTGTGTATGTGTAGATTGAGAAAGTCCCTTGTTGCTACTCTCTGCTTGTCGAGCAAAAACCCTCGTCACTACTGTGTAGTCGTATCTGTGATTTTTGCTCCTGAAGCTTATAACGGGCTTCTAATTGTTGGCTTAGCCCCTGAACTTTCAGCTGAATCTTAGTGTCGTCCTATCTGTTGTCTGTTTCAAATATAATATCAAAACAAAACTTTTCTTTTATTTATTTATCTTTTTTCTAAGGAATAATTGTATCAATTTCTTCACCAAAATTTGCACAGTACCACTTCTTAAAAATATATGTATAATGGATTCTTATACTTCAAAAATAAGAATAAATTCAATTCAACGTCATAACAAATTTTATTTGTATTTAGACGTTACATTATCTTTTTTCATAGGAGTTTGTAAATTTTTTGTCTATATTGAAGAATATAACTGATGTAACGCCTTCAAAAGATAGATACATATATATGTGGATTCGAAACCGATGCATCATGCAAGGACTTCAAATCATTTTTTTATAATTACAATTCAACGTCATAACAAATTTTCTCTGTATTTAGACGTTACATTACCTTTTTTCATAGAAACTTTCAATCTTTTGTCTATATTGATGAATATAACTGATGTAACGCCTTTAAAAGATAGATACGTATATATGTGGCTCATTTCGTATATAGTTACAAATTTCATTTTCTCTTTTTTTTTAGAATTTCATCATATAGCCGAGTTCGAACTCGGGACCTCGTGCAGGGGTTTCAAATGGTCTACCGCTAAGCTAACGCGTATCTGTCAATTGTCGGTTTTCAAGTGCATTGGTGAATGATATTCTCTACGTTTATCAAAAAATATGAGTTGGTATTTTAGTTTTCTTTAAAGCCGTTTGTGAGGAAAAAATAGTAACTATATTACAAATTCAATTAGCGGTGAAAAAATATTGGAAGTGATTTAGACGTTACAATTCAACGTCATAACAAATTTTCTTTGTATTTAGACGTTACATTACCTTTTTACATAGAAACTTTCAATTTTTTTTTTCTATATTGATGAATATAACTGATGTAACGCCTTCAAAAGATAGATACGTATATATGTGGCTCATTTCGTATCTAGTTACAAATTTCGGGTTTTCTTTTTTTTTTATAATTACATCATATAGCAGAGTTCGAACTCGGGACCAGGGGTTTCAGATGGTCTACCGTTGAGCTAGCGCCTATTTGTCAAATGTCGGTTTTCAAGTGCATTGGTGAATGATATTCTCTACGTTTATCAAAAAATATGAGTTGGTATTTTAGTTTTCTTTAAAGCCGTTTGTGAGAAAAAAAAAGTAACTATATTACGAATTCAATTAGCGGTGAGAAAAAATATTGGAAGTGATTTAGACGTTACAATTCAACGTCATAACAAATTTTCTTTGTATTTAGACGTTACATTACCTTTTTACATAGAAACTTTCAAATTTTTTTTCTATATTGATGAATATAACTGATGTAACGCCTTCAAAAGATAGATACGTATATATGTGACTCATTTCGTATCTAGTTACAGATTTCGGGTTTTTTTTTTTTAGAATTACATCATATAGCCGAGTTCGAACTCGGAACCAGGGGTTTCAAATGGTCTACCGCTTAGCTAGCGCCTATTTGTCAAATGTCGGTTTTTCAAGTGCATTGGTGAATGATATTCTCGACGTTTATCAAAAAATATGAGTTGGTATTTTAGTTTTCTTTAAAGCCGTTTGTGAGAAAAAAAAAAAGTAACTATATTACAAATTCAGTTAGCGGTGAAAAAAATATTGGAAGTGATTTGTATTACCTTAATTTGGATGCAAAATATAGCCTTGCGACATTTTGAGGCATTTATGGATGGGTATCAATAAATGTGAGTTTAAGATTATATTAAATAGATAGTAATTTCCTTAAAAAATATAGTAAATGATTTTGTTGATAATTAATGCCAATAATTACACTATCAATAGTCATAGTCTCAACATTATTACTTCGTCAAACTTTCTACTCCCTCCATTATAAAGTATTAGTCTTGTTTAATTTTGAATTGACTTTGACTTATGTGATTTAAGTTAATAAACGATATAAGAACTGGTCAACATTTTTATAATATTGTAGTGTCTCCTTAATTGTCACACATTATCATAGATATGACAAGTTCTTGTATTATTTTTGCGAGAAAAAATACGATTAAAATAATTGTAAGAAGTCAACCATATCGGATAATTTGGGACAGATGGAGTATTTAATTGGTTGTTTTTGGGACTTATTTGATTTAAAGTCTTTTGTTGATGCATTAAAACTTATTAATTTTCACCTGATTTTAGTTTGTAGATATCTTTATTGCAAGTATATAAAAAAACTTGTGTGTCATGGTTGATATTTGACTTATAGTCTTTGAATTTTACATGTTTTGTATGTTCTTTGCGTCCATGACATTCACACAATTTAGTCGAGAAAATATTTGTAATCGCAAATTAAAACACTTAATGTAACTGCATGTTCAACATCAAGAGAAACATAAGATATTGGTAAATTATTAGTAAAATATCATTTAAAATGTTTGATGATAAATATAACTTTTTTCTCTAAAATATGTCATAATTTTATACTCGGGCTAATGAGTCAAGAGAGTCACAATTTATACACGGAACTCTTGTTCTATTTAGTGTCATACATTGCATTCATTTGATAAAATCCCGTGTGTTGCAAGCTAGTGGGCACTGCTAAGTGCGTCGGGAGTCATCTCACTTAGACGTTATAGATAAGACTTGTCTTCTCCACGTACTTCTCGAGTATTTTTTTCTCCTTCAGATTAAGTGTTTTGTAATAAAATAAAATTAACAAACATGCTTTTTATTACATAGCTTTGTTTAAACGGCTATAAATTTTGTCAAATGAACTAAATAAATAATTGCATTGTCATACATACTGTTTTACTTTTAGGGTTATCTTCTCGTGTGTCATCTGTAGCAAAACTATGAACGAAAGCTTGCAATCCGGACCGTATTGAAAAGGTTCTTAAGACAGACATAGAAAAGTCAAAATATTAATAAACAAGGTCCAAAAATTTCACGTATTTGATAAACCACTAAATTATGGTAACAAGCACAATACAGTCAAGCATCATTTTTGGATATGAAACATTTAATTGTATATTGAAACGAAATGTGTCTCTACCTAATTCTCGTATTTTGATATCAGAATGGTTTTAATTTTGTCCATAGGGAACTAGAACCCCAAACCATTAACCCAACACGACTTATGTTCCGGCCTAATTAGAAGCTTGTATCAAATCACCTAATTACATCATCAACGTGAAATTATATGTATTCTTCAAAAAAAAATTATATGTATAATGGATTCTAATACTTTTCAAAATAAGTCAATAATCGCAATTCAACGTTATAACAAATGTTCTCTGTATTTAGACGTTACATTACCTATTTTTCATAAAAACTCACAAATTTGTTGTCCATATTGATGAATATAACTGATGTAACGCCTTTAAAAGATAGATATGTATATATGTGGCTCATTTCTTATCTAGTTACAAATTTCAGGTTTTCTTTTTTTTTTAGAATTACATCATATAGACGGGTTCGAACTCGGGACCTCGTGCAGGGGTTTCAAATGATCTACCACTGAGATAGCGCCCATCTGTCATTTTTCGGTTTTCGAGTGCATTGGTGAATGATATTCTCTACGTTTATCAAAAAATATGAGTTGGTATTTTAGTTTTCTTTAAAGTTGTTTGTGACACACACAAAAAGTAACTATATTATTTCCCTCAAAAAAAATAACTATATTATTTTCTAAATAAAAATTAACTTTATTACAAACTCAATTAGCGGTAAAAAAATATTGGAAGTGATTTGTATTGCCTTAATTTGGAATGTAAGAAATATACCTGCGACATTTTGAGGCATTTATGGATGGATATCAATAAATGTGAGTTTAAGATTATATTAAAAATAGATAGTAATTTCCTCAAAAAAATATAGTAAATGATTTGCTGACAATTAATGCCAATAATGACACTATCAACAGTCATAGTCTCAACATTATTAATTTGATCTCTTTCAAAACAAACATTATTAATTTGTCAAACTTTCTAGTCCCTCCATTCTAGCGTATTAGTCTTGTTTGATTTTGAATTTGACTTCGACTATGTGATTTAAGTCAATAAACAATATAAGAGCTGGTCAACATTTTTATAAATTGTAGAGTCACATTAATTGTAACATTTTATCATAGATATGACAAGTTTTTGTATTATTTTTGCTGAGTAAAATCACGATTAAAATGGCTGTAAGAAGTCAACCATATCGGATAGTTTGGGACAGAGGGAGTATTTAATTGATTGTTTTTGGGACTTATTTGATTTAAAATCTTTTGTTGATCCATAAAAAATATTAATTTTCGCCATATTTTAGTTTGTAGATATATTTATTGCAAGTATATATAAAAAAAAAAAAAAAAACTTTTGTCTCATGGTTGATATTTGACTTTTAGTCTTTGAATTTTACATGTTTTGTATGTTCTTTGCGTCTATGAGATTCACGCAATTTAGCCAAGAAAATATTTGTAATCGCGAATTAAAGCACTTAATATAATTGCGTGTTCAACATCCTGAGAAACATAGGATATTGATAAATTATTAGTAAAACATTATTTAAAATGTTTGACGATAAATATAATTTTTTTTTCTAAAATATGTCATAAGAATAATGAGTCAAGAGAGTCAGAATTTATACACGGGACTCTTGTGCTATTCGTTGTCATGCATCGCATTCATTTGATAAAATCACGTGTCTTGCAAGCTAATGGGCACTGGTAAGTGTGTCGTGAGTCATATCTCACATAGACGTTAGAGATAAGACTTATCTTCTCCTCGTACTTCTCGAGTATTTTTTCTCCTTCCGATTAAGTGGTTTGTGATAAAATGAAACTAACAAACATACTTGTTGATTACATCGCTTTGTTTAAACGGGTATAAGTTTTGTCCAATGAACAAAATAAATAATTGCATTGTTGTCATATACGTTGTTTTACTTTTAGGGTTATCTGCTTGTGTATCATCTGTAACAAAACTATGAACGAAAGCTAGCTATCCGGATCGTATTGAAAAGGTTCGTAAGACAGACATAGCAAAGTCACAATCTTAAGAAACAAGGGCCAAAAAATTCATGTATTTGAGAAACCACTAAATTATAGTAACAAGCACAATACAGTCAAGCATCATTTTGGATATGAAACATTTAATTTTATATTGAAACGAAATATGTCTCTACCTAATTCTCGTGTTTTGATATCAGAATGGTTTTAATTTTGTCCATAGGGAGCTAGAACCCCAAACCATTAACCCAACACGACTTATGTTCCGGCCTAATTAGAAGCTTGTATCAAATCACCTAATTACATCATCAACGTGAACATTCTTTCAAGTAGACATATAGGAGTTACTACTCAAAATCAGTAATCCATAATGTTTGTTTTTATCAATATTTAAAGAATAGTTTTTTCATAAGATCACAAGTTTTTTTTCTTAAAATAAGGAGTTGATGAATGACAAACATATATTTGTAAGTAAATCTTACACTGACTGTGAAACAAGAGGTAAATGAATAAAAATATATATCATTATAAAGTAAATTGCATTAGAATAAAATTGTCAAGCATTCTTCACTTTTTAAATTGAAAATAACTTAATTTGACCGCGAGCAAGTACGGTATAACGGAGGATAGGATTATGCTCTAGCATGTTCAAAGTAAGACTATTGACGATTAGAGATAGAAACTTTAAAGGCTTTAACTTTCAGGGTGAAAGAGTAACATTTGGGGCTTGGTCGACGCAGCCAAATCGGGTCATCTCATCGTCAATGGAGCTTCAATTAATGCAAATATCTTCAATTGCCCGAGATAACAGTTTTAATTGGAGTTCCACGTATGAGATAACGGAATAAAGAGAAAAAAAATTGCACAAAATCCGCAATAGATTCGTGTTATGCGAGTTGACTGCTACCCAATATGTTCATTGTCGTGCAAAATCCGTGTGTTGTTCACTATGATCCGCAATGAGTTTCTTGTCAACCCAAACTCCCTACATACACATTCATGGTTGAGGTAAATCGCATAAGTACAATTGAGTCAGTTAAATGATATATTTTGGAGTCTACAAAGTAAATTGCACAAGAGTAAATCCCACTAAGCTATGTCACTAGATGATGATCATTTATGGCAGTTCCTCGACCAACGAAAGTGGGTGACCTAGCCATGGTATGGTTGGACCACAGAAAAATGTGAGTAACTCAATTGAGAGATCGATATTGAATGCGGACAATGATGATGGGATATTGAAGTAATAATCACGAGAAGTTATCAAAAACTTCAAACGAACAAATTTACGAAAATCATAAATAAGTCTCGAAGTACTCTAACAACCTCCCAGACATTTGCTAACGAGAAATGCAGTAAAAACATATATTAAATAATGTTATATCTAAAATACAACGTAAGTAAGATTTCATGAGACGCCACGACAGTGCTTCAAACGCAAGCTAAAACTTTAAGGGTCTCTTTTAAGATGAGAAATCTACAAATAGAAGGTCAAGCCTCATTAAGCCTAACATAAAAAGTACACTAAAATAAAATAAAATTGTACTAGTAAACTCACTTAAAAAATGCATTAAACTTAAAACTGGACATATAAATAAGAACATATTGCGCCGCATAAAAGATATATTATTATAAAGAAAATAGTGGATGAGATCTACATCTAAACAAAGGGGTGCAACTTGGGTGGGTTGATCGGGAGCTCAGCCTGAACTAAAATTGGGGCCAAACACATAGTTTTCGTAATTTGGACAGGCTTGGACATAAATATCGAGCTCGAATTTGCAATTAGGGTCGGGCTTTGCCACAAATTTTGTACGACGGACTAACCCGAATTGCCCGATTTGCAACACTGTGTATAAATATTATATTTCGAGAGAATTGTGTTGCATATCTGACATGCATCTGCTACTTTTCTTTTGACTACCAGTGATTTTTTTAATAAATATTTTGTTCCTGAACTAGCTGACTTGTTTTTTTCACCAACATTTTATTATCAATGTGTTTTAGAAAAGTTAACAAGATTAATGCACTGGCCCAAATTTAGCCCGAACCCGATACGAATTCGGGCTGGGACAGGTTGACAATGCTCTTAACTCATGATGGGATAGGCTTGGGTAGCCTCGACAGAACCCGGGCTTGGGCTAGGAGTTGCAGTCCTAATCTAAAGTACTCCCCCTCACATATGGAGCAAATAGCATGCTAGTACGCTCGACGGTTTGTTTTAGAAACTTAAATAATATGATTCATGATCCATACAAATTTTCATAAGCCACAATCGCGACCTTTGAGATTAAATATAACTATGAAATTGAATTATCTTATTTGATGTAGTAAAATACCATAAACATTGGGACGAAGAATCTTTTGATAGTGTTGTACCAAACAATCTTGCATACATTTTGCGATACAAGTATGTAGTGAAAATTTATTTAGTCGAAATAGCTAGTTGCGGTGATGTAAATATCAGAAAACATAATTTTAACTTGGGAAATGCTAAACGTCACCCTTTTTTCTTCACCCTTCAAGTTCACTCTTTATGTGGATGTTTTTTATTGGTGATGTGATTATAGATATATCTTAAAATAAATACTACCAACAATCATATCTTGACATATAGGAGGTGAACTTGAAGGGTGAAGAAAAAAGGGTGAAGCATAGCGGCCCTCTTTCAACTTTTGTGCGTTGACATCATAAACTCATTGATGCTCTTGGTCATAAATTAATTACATTCTTAACTGTAATAACAAATTAACACATTTATAGAACGGTATGCTTGAAGTACTAAACATACCTTACAAATTAGCTAGATTTGACTTTCAGTAAGGTTTGCAAAATCGATGAAAAATCTTTTACCATTAAGTATAACTAGCAGACCATTCGTGCATTGCACAGAATCATAAGTTGTATTTAACATATGTAATATCTCTGTAACAAAAAAAAAATGCTTAATTACTATAAGTTAACAAAGACAATATATATTCATACAGACGTTCATCAAAGCCAAATCTTTAACTCGAACAAGGAAATGTATGGTTAAACTATAAGCTCCGAGAAATTAATTTTAAGATTTCATAATTTTCTGAAAGAATATCTAAGACACTTTCTTTGGATCTAATGTTCGACACCATAAATGTTCATGATATATTTACAAATCAAATTGTGTATTTGCTTTCAGAATTTGAGTAGCCATGTAAGAGAGATGGATTAGTCTTCTCGATTACTCAATCTGCCATCATTCTATATAATCCATAAGTAAACTATTTGTGCAAGCATTAAACAGAAAAACAGTTGATTTTTTAAAAGAAGTGGCCCTATAATTCACACTGCATCATTAGATTTTTTTCCAAATCATTGCGAATCCGACTATACATTTTCATAGTGTTGCTTTTTAATTTTAACCCCTAAATGAACAAAAAATTATGTTACAAAATGTTTATTGTTAAATAGTGATGTTGCCCAGGGGTGGTAATGTTGTTCGACCCGAGTAGAAATTTGAGCGATTCAATTCAAATGGATCAAGTCTGTATTCGATGTGGATATTTAAAACAAAATGTAATTGAATCAGAATGTGGATATAGCAGGATGTATGAGCCGATTTATATCACAATATATATATATACAACTATATATATATACACACTTTTCCCATGATAATTGGGTGTATTACACCCTTCGATGATGTTACCTACGTTTCGGGTGGATTCGAGTTTATAATTGTTCGGAGTTAGTATAACCAATGTACAATATATTATAATTATTCCCTTTTGGTTGATTTTTTCATTTACTTAATCCACATCCGATTCCAAATCAAGACCCGATTCGTTTTATGCAGCTGCGGGGTTGGCGAATTGTATATAGATGCCGCAAATTAAATCCGATAGAAATCTGATAGGAAATTGGTTAACATTTGATAAGATTCGGATCCTTTTAGTATCCGATCAAGATCGAATATGGATCCGACCATTCATGTTCGGATTCGAGCCCTACCTGAAACAACCCGGATCCTACGATTCCTGCTAGTACAACTTAATGATAATTCAAAGAATACTTTATTGAAATAAAAGGAGAAAACCCTCCTTACATTATTGTACGGAAATGATGAAACATTGTCTAAAAATTCAAAAGGGCAAGAACTACTAAAGTGTTTGCTAGTCGATCCTAAACATTCACTTGAGCGCTCGTTCCACCCCAGCTAGCTTATTCACAATCTGCGAGTTTTCAAATGGCAAAATTCGTCGCAGAAAAACGTTTATCAGTGAAAACTAAGTAAGTATATATCACAATATGTAAAACACAATTTTGGCTGAAAGAATAAAAAGAATGTAACTGAAGAGATTCCACATTTTAACTTATTAGTTGAGCTGAGGCGTATTAGAGCACAACGAGTAACGAGTGCCCATTGAGAGGTCACGATGCAATAATATCATAACACAGGTACCTCTTGGGATATCACAATCCATCCCAATTCACCCAGAGCGTTTATAGGTAGCCCGACACTACCCCGCCCATCACATAGCTAAAGGACCTTAAGTGTCGACACCCCTATACAGTTGTGACCCACACATGCATAGGTAGTACTCTATAGCTTTCACAATATAAAGAAAATCCCATATAGGGTAGGGTATGAAACCCTAGGAGTTCGTCTCATGTGCGCCTCCGGCCGTAGCCTTCACACACATCCTCTGTACATCGCCCCATTTCATTTATCGTTCATTAACATTTCACAAGATCATTCTAGAACCATTGGTTCAAAATTCAGAAGTTACCACATATTTTTTAAAAGATATTTGCAAGAGAGATTCTAAATATTCAAGACTTTAAACCATTGTTTGAAAAACAAGTAACACACGCCAAGACACATTTTGATAGTTAAAGTATTGTGCGCATAAACTTACCTGGAAATGAGGTGAGAACTTCACGCACACAAGCTAGTAGCTACCACTGAACTAGTAGTAGGGGTCCTCGATGAACTCGCCTCCTACGAACTCGGTATCTACAATCATCACGTAATCCTATATTAACACATATACATCACACGACAAGTTGCAATTAGATTGTCCTATATGAAATGCAAGTGTAACCCCCATACTCCCCCAAACAAATTATATAAATGTGTTAGTTATAAACATAATTTTAGAAAATATATTTGATTTAACATACAAGACAATTAACTGGGAGAATTCAATTTGCGGTATATGGAAAAATGGCTAATTAGTTGTTAAGAACACAAAATATAACATTATACTTATATTTAATAAAACATTATTTTAATTTTGATTATAAAGTTGTATATATACAAATCTAGAAAAAAAGGTGTATTTATATTTCATAAGATATTGAATAACTAGTTTGCATTATACTAAAACAATTTAACAAGTATTTCGATAATATATATAAGTAAAACAATTTGTTAAAAGATATGTAAATACCCACAAAGTTAATAACATACAAATGGTCACCCCACTGCTTCATAATATGCAGGATAGCACCCTCAGGTTTCAGATCCAACAAAATAACCACCCATCGTTCACGAAAAGACACTTTCACCCCCATTGTTCACACATACGTTCCGACTTCTTCTTTTCCCCAAATGAACAACATTGATCAACAACAAAACCCACCATTTCTTTACCCAATACCCACTGATCTAACATGAAATCAAGTATGGGTTTAAACAAAATAACTAACAAGGTTGAAGGATGAGGATTGAAGCAACAAATCAAAACAAGAATTAATAGTGTTACCAATTGATGGGGACGGAGACGAACAAGGGAGACGACGACGGTGGTGATGACGGAGATGTAGGGTTTTGATCATGGATACGCAGCGAAAAAGATAAGTTATCCATTCAATATCCTCCAAGGATCACAGGAAGAGAATCATAACGATGGTAAATGAATAATCATGTTACACACCTTAGAGTTTTTCCTGTGATGACTTGTAACGTGAATTGTGTCACGTCTCTACGGTTGATCCGCGCCTAAAGTTGAGATCTAGATCTTCCTATGCTAGCATGGACCGGAGGAAGAGGAAGAAGAAATCACACAACCGGGTAACAAAGATGCTTCAACCTCCTTGGTTTGGCCGACGGGGATGGGCGGCGCAAGGAATCGGGTTCGGCCCTCTTGTTGCTTGCTCTCTCCTTTGTTCTCTCCCACTCACTTATGTTATGAGAATTAGTGTGGAAGGGAAGTTAGGAGCATCCTTTATATAGTCCAACAACTCCTTCTCAACTACGTAAAGGCTCTTCCTGATCCAACATGAATTCGGATTAGTCCCTTCCTTGCATATTAGTCCTACTAAGTTTGCAAGGTGTTGCAAAGTGATCCTTCTAATTAATTAATCATATTAATTAATTCCCAAATCTAGTTCAACTCTATCTAGCGCGTGACCCCATAGGTTCTATGTAGTTGGTAGCAACAATATGCTAATATGGAGCGGTCTCTAGCAAGACATCCATTCTAGCCAACTAATAGAATAGTCATCCGACAAACCTTGTGCAAGTAATTGTCACATACTTTTGTCTCTATATCCGGATTGGACACGAGACATACAAGTCACACTCGTATATCCAATCCATAGTTTCTCGATCCTAGGAATAGCCTTATTCGTGCAAATTAAAACAATATCCTATATTGATTTGTTTTAGTCTGACCAGACATTCCATAAGCACTATCCCTCGAGTGGCCTTGGATATTTGCTCCCGTTATGTGGGAGGGAAAAATTCTATCTACGTCTACAACGAATTTTAAGCTTGCTTCTTATTGTATCCGCTACACGCCTTTATAGCTACCTAGTTACGGTGTAGCGTTTGGTGATAACTCCTTAATAAGAGTTATCCTACGTACGTTTCACATTGTTATTTGTGTGCGTTTCGGTGCAAAGTGACGAGATTTGAGCCAAAATATGAATAAAATGCACTTTTGGATGTTTTAGAGCTTAAATGTGCAATCCGGGCGTTTCTTAATGGTTTTGAGTATGATTTTGATAATTTATCACATTTGATCTTCGCGGTAGTGTTCGTGTTGTTGTTTGACAGGAATTACGTATGCGGGAATCAATTGGATAGAAGAAACGAGCTTCGGGATTGAAGAAAAAGGCAAAATTGGCGCGTTTTGGATGTTTTCGCCAAAATTGGGCAATAATTGAGAAAAACGGGAAAACAGTCCGGAAACGGGAATTTCTCTACATGGACAAAGTCTACGTCGCAAAAGGAACCCAAAGGTGCAAAAATCACATTCATCGGAGTTCGGGATCAAAATCCGGATCCTTATTATCTTTCCCGCAATCTTAAAATATCCTGAAAATCCTGATTTTAGCTTAAAACATCCTGAATATCTCCCGAGCATCCTTTTGGCTCCAATACAACTAAATACCCAGCACCCTCTTCCAAATCCACCATTGCACCAGTGCCTACATCCCACTCTACAACCTTTAATTCATCACCATTCAAACTAGACCTATTTCCCTCCAACTCCAATCACCAACACACCACTTTAACAAACTGTTAAAGCACCCAAAATAACACACTGCCTTGACCCTTAACTAACTACCTACAACCTATACACCACAAACCAAATAACTAAATTCCATAACAAACAACCAATCAAAACCTACTACCTTCACCACAGCCATTGTTACACCTGCACCTTCAACCTCCAAAACCATAACAGCCATTAAAACCCAACCTATTACCTTCATTAACCCGTAGCCAACACCAATTCAGCAGTTTTCCTCCAATGGCCAAAACCTCAACCTGAAACTTTCATTCACCACCATTACAAACCTACATCACCAGATTACATCACCATTATACCACAACCATGACCCTCAAAGCAAACTGACCACCTACCTAAAAACTACCAGCTCCATCTCAAAAACCACCATTACAACCTGAATTTATGCTCCCAAACCAACTAACTAAACCCCATAAACAACTTCCACCTGAAGCTAAAATAACCAACACCAATTTCAGTACAAAAAGCCCAGCCAAGTTCACTTAACATCCACCTGAATATACACCATTACACCCTTAGACTTAATCCACCAATTCTCAGCCACTTAGACTTCCATTGCCACCCAATTACCTCCATATTCACGCTTCAGTACTACACTGTTCCATTACATCAAACCCATAACTTCAAATTGTCATAAGCCTTGACCCTTAATCCCCTTTTTCTCCACTGAAATCATGACCACAAATACCCAAATAACGACCAGCACTTACACCTATACAACCTGATATTAATACCTACAACCTACCATTCATCCATCACTGCCATTACCTTGAACAACCAACCAATTGTACCACCATCCTTCATCTCCAACAATGACCTAAACCACTACCAGACCACAATCCAGCATGGCCTTTGCTAGCCACAACCTGCAAACAATAACAACCTGTTAAACTCAGTACTTCTTCTCCATTTCAGCCTTAAGCCACCAGAATACCACCACTTACAACCAATCTACTTCGCAACCTGTAAATCAAATTCAGCCACCATTTAACCCCCTACAAGCCTGCAACTCATGCCCAAAACCCACCTGAACCTGAGACCCAAAGCCACCATCAATACCAACATCATCTAACAATACACCAGTACACCACAACTTCACCTCAGACCTGCACAAGCTAGCCTTGACCTCCACCTGATTTCAAACAGTACGAGCCACCACCAATACACAAGACCGTGACTAAACCCAGGCCAAATCACCCGAAAGTTACAGCGGAAGAAACTCAGATTCAGTGCGCAGAGAAGGAAGGAAGGAGAAGCGCAGAAACTCAGCGGAAGAAGAAACCCAGAAGCGAAACAGAGAAGGAAGAAATCAGAGCAGCGATTCCAGGGGCGTTCGTACGAAGGACGGAGTTGTTCGTGCGAAGGCCAATCCTTAGCCAAAATCAGAGAAAAAGAAGAAACTCTTCGTGAAATCGGTCTCAGTATCTATCTGCGAAGCTCTTCGTGCGAAGAGCACGACTTGTTCGTGCGAAGAAGAGTTCCAGGCGCGCTGATTTGGCTTCAGAAGTTATTTGGGGCTTTTGTGTAATATTTCAAACTTGTTTTAAATAATTAGAAAAAGGTATAAAAGCCCTAAAAACGAGAGAGACCAGAGGAGAACGGGTCAGAGGACTTTGGAGGCGAAACAGCGTACTGTGTGGAGCTCAGAGCACTGTTTGGAGCGCGGAGATTCATTGTTTGAATTCTTTTTCTCCTTTTCTCTTTATTTTTGTCTACGATTATGAAAAACATTGTCTTTGTAGTCATGAATCGTAGTAGCTAAGTACTTTATATCGGGATTTCTCAAACGGTAGCTAGGGTTTGAAGCCGACTTGGCGGATTATGGATTTGATTCATGTTTGATTAAACTTAATTGATGATGTGCTTATTCGCTATGTTTAATTCTCGTTCTTAATCCATCTTTGTATTGTTTGGCCACCAATATAAAGATTATAGGTAATACGTTAGTGAAAGCAACGAATTACCCGGATAAGTGAATTAAGCACGTAGTCGCAGGTTAGAGAAATCAACCATTGACTGTGAACTTTGAGTAGAATTATATGTAATTATATGTTTTAGGGCTAATTAGAACTTGGTAACTCGGTTGTAATTTGACCTAGGCATAGAAAGCTAGCTTGGTAACTCGGTTAGCATTATTGCTCGTTTGGCTAAATAAATCATCGTCTGTGTTTCAAAACGTAATTCGTTAACGGTTTTCACCTAGTGATTCTAGAGAAATCCTGATACTTGTCCCTCATATTAATCTCAATTTTAATTATTAGTTGTTATTTACATTCTTAGTTAATTAAACAAAATCAATTGCTAGCCCACACAAAGTTAATCATACTAATTAGTTCACGACAAGTCCTCTGGGATTCGACAACCCTCATTATCACATTATTACTAGAACGATAACCGTACACTTGCGGTGAATCGTCATCAAGTTTTTGGCGCCGTTGCCGGGGACTTCGGTTGAATTAATTAGAATTGTTAGCTTTAGGGATTTTATTTTTCAGTTATATTCTTTACTCACCTGCGTTCTAGTGTTGTTGGTATTTTCAGGTGATTCTTTTGGTGCATGACCCGTTCTCAAGACGAGCCATTGTACCCACCGCTTGATAATCCAGATACACTGTTGCGTAGAGACTCGAGGGAATCAGTTCCAATGGGTGACCAACAGGGAACCGAGTTAGAAAGACTCCGCAAGCTTGCGGAAGATGCAGAGACCGCTAGAGTCGCTGCCGAGGCCAGAGTGGCCAATTCATTGAGGGAAACTGAGTTGCTCAGAGCTCAGTTAGCTGCTGCACATACATTAGTTGTTAACCCTCCGATACCTCCGAATCCGCGTAATGGAGCTCAGCTAGTGGTACAAAGGAACAATGTGGCACAGGAAGATGATCGTCCTTTGGTGGACTATTTCAGAACCACGCCAGCTGGATACCAACCTACCATTGTGAGGCCACAGATTAATGCTGCTCACTTTGAGTTGCGTCAGCAGATGATTGATATGGTGCGTACTGAGTGCCTATTTACAGCGGCTCCGGGAGATGATCCGAATGCCCACTTGCTTAACTTTGGGCAAATTACTTCAACATTGCATAATGAGCAAGTTCCAGATGAAACAGTGAAGTTGATGCTATTTCCTTTTTCTTTATCTGGGAAAGCCAAGACATGGCTCATGGAGCTTCCAGCGGGATCAATCACAACATGGGCAGAGTGTTGCCATGAGTTTCTAAGAAAGTATCTACCGCCATCCAAAGTTGCTCAGCTCATGGCTGATATTAGGAATTTTACTCAGCAAGAGGATGACTCTCTAGGAGATACGTGGAGGAAATTCAACCAACTTCTTCGCAGATGCCCTACTCATGGAGAGCCGTGGTATAAACTCCTCCATTATTTCTATAATGCTCTAGACAGGGAAACATCACATGAGCTAGATATGTTAGCTGGAGGCAATTTTATGGGCTTGAGAGTACAGCGAGCTCAAGATCTGCTGAACAACGTGTCAAAGAGAGAGTCTACACGAACTGAAACTCGTAGGTACTCCAAAGCGGGGGATGCAGCCTTAGTCAACAAGATTGAATCTATGGAACAAAAGCTGGAATCCATGACCTTAGCATTTCACGGCATGCACCCTCCATCACAGAAGCCCATGGGTGAGTTACTCGCGGATGAGAATCAGGGATATGGTTTCATTGAAGATGTGAATTACATGGGTCCACCACGAGAGCAGCAGTGGACTAACACTTATCATCCCAACAACCGCAATCACCCAAACTTTAGCTATGCCAACCCTAACAATGGGTTATATGCGCCCGGACAGCAGCCGAACTCTCAGTATCAAGCTCGAGGGAAATTTCAACAGCAACAGGCTCAGCAACCAGAAGAACAAGAGACAAATGCTTTATTGAGAAAGTTACTAGCTAATCAAGACAGGATGGAGAGCACGATTGTCTCAATGCAAGCAACAATAAAGAGCCACGAGACTCAGATTGGGCAGATTGCCAATCAGAATGCTAAATTTCCGCCAGGTATGCTTCCTTCCAATACCATTCTTCCTACTGAGCAGCTCAAGGCTATTACTACTCGCAGTGGTGTGACTACTCAAGATCCTCCATATCCTAGCCATGCGAGAGCCGAAGCTACAAAAGCTACAGAGAAGGAATTGGGTGAAGATGTGCCCAAGGCCGTGATTCCCCAATCAAAGGACACAGCTGAGAAGAAAGAAGAGCCCAAGAACACTCTAAATCCGGCTAAGTATGTGCCAGATGTGCCATATCCGGCAGCAATAAAGAAGAATGATGAAGATCACTATGGGAGATTTCTGGAGATATTTAGACAACTGCACATAAACATCCCATTAGTGGAAGCACTTGCTCAGATGCCCAAGTACAAGAAGTTCTTGAACGAAATTTTATGGGGTAAGAAGAGCATAGACCCTTATGCCACGGTGAAGCTGACAGAGACATGTAGTACGGTGATACAGCGAGATATTCCCAAGATGAGAGATCCAGGCAGTGTCATCTTAGGCTGTACACTTGGGGGTGGATATCACACGCATGGGCTCTGTGATTTAGGCGCGAGTATTAATCTCATGCCATTGTCCCTATTTCAGAGATTGGGCATTGGTGCGCCAACCCCTGTGAAGATGGGTCTGCAACTGGCAGACAATTCTATTGTTACAGCAAAGGGGGTTATTGAGAACTTGCTTGTTAAAGTGGGTGCATTTGTCTTTCCAGCTGACTTTGTGATAGTGGACATCAAGGAGGATCGCGATGTGCCACTTATCTTTGGAAGACCGCTTTTGAAGACAATGCGCGCAAATGTGGATCTAGAGACAGAGGAGCTCACTATCAAAGCTCTAGATTCATCACTTGTGTTTAAGGCATTTGTTCCGGGCAAAGGGAAGAATAAATTGGCGATGATCAAATTTAGAGAGAAAGATGTGGATCCTACACCTGGGTTGTCTACAGTTTTGCAACCCGATCCACCCGATTCAGAAAAGAAGTCAATTATTGTCGGTGCGCATGATGTGGTGCAAAAGATCAAGAGCAAGAAACTGAAGGAGGAGGCACGTCGTGCTAGACCTCCTTGACATTTTTGAGGTAACTGGGTCGGGTCGTCGACCTTAAATTACAAGGCGCTTGTTGGGAGGCAACCCAACCTATTTATTTGCATTAGATTAGGGAGTTTGTTTTTAATACAGTTATGTTTTGTGTTTTTAGTTATTAATGTGGAGAGTTGAGAGAGAGAGGGACTAATGATGTTTCCTAGTGACATACATGAGCAGGTTATGGTAGAATCGACCCCATGGCACACATGACCTTAACAGGGGCTTGCATTGGCAAGTTGGGGATTCTTCAGACATGGATTTTAGCAGAGGAGGCAGTCGACCCCGGTGTGCGAGAACACACTGACTTTTTGGGAGCATGGTGGTGCCACTACTATGCTTGGGGACTGCTTGACGCGATTTCGTCCCCACCCTTGAGGTGGCTGTGAGTATCTTTTCTCTTGCTAAATTTTGTGTTTATTTTATATAATTATGTCATAGCTCCATCTCATCTACTGGCCTACGCATTTGATTGCTGAGTCCTATGTTTGATCTCTAAATTCGTTGAGGACAACGAAGCATTCAGTGTGGGGGTGGTTTAACTGTTTGCTAGCCATAGTGTCTTGCATAGCCAGTTACATGTAGGATGTGTTTAGATTGTATTGTGAGTCAATTTTGTGGTTTATATTATGTTTTTACTTATATTGTCGTATTGTGTAGAGTAGATTTAAATATTGTTTGCACTTTTAAATAATTGAGTCTACCCACCAACAAAGTAAATTGTGTAAAGTCAAATTTTTTTCGAGTCAAAGCCTTGCATATAGAGTAAGGATATTATGAAAAAAAAAAAAAAAATTATAAAAATTGAAAATCCATAAAAATTAAAATTGAAAATTTTGAGAAAAGGCAATTGAGAGAAGCTTAGACCTGGTTGATTTAGTGAGATGTGAAAACTTTAGGCATAGGGCGTGAATTTTGACCGAGAATGACATTTTGAGTTCCCCCTAGTAAGTATAGAGAGAATCTCATTACGGGAATGCCTGTCTGTTTTCAAACTTAATAAAATTTTAAAAGTTAAAGTGTGTGCTGTTTTTCACCTAAAAGAGTTGAGCTTGGTGTTTGCTAAACAAGCCGAACGTTCATGTTGTCCGTCTTAGGTAGTCGCCAGCCCGCCTCGTAGTGGCACACAAAACAGCTGTGCGAGGATGTGTATTAGAGCACTCACTGCTTTTTAGATCTTACCTTGTAGGACCACTAGATAACCATAATTGATCCTTGGATTCATTGTTAGCCTCTATGACCTAGGGAGACGATTCTTGGCCTTCATCATATATCGTTTAGAATCACCTTTCTAGAGCGTCACGAGGGAGCAATAGTTGAGGGGGTTAGTTGAGGGAGTGCTTCATTACATATTTTTGTGAGTTCTGCAGATCGCATATGCTTCATTGGATATCTACGAGGGGATGCGAGGGTGACTGAGTTGGCTTGCACACTAAGGTGTGGCGGTGTTCCATGTCATTACATCGTGGACATAGCAGTGGAGAGCCTGAGTGCGTGACATCTAATCCGCACGAAAATGGGGTTGGTTGTACTTAATTGGTGGATCGTGCTAGGTATCGGATGTCTATCGTCTTGGTGTAGGAGGTTCGGTTGAATTATGCACGTGACATATCTTATTAGGCTATCTGAGAGGAGGATGTGACTGCATTCTAGTGTGGGGGTGTCGACTTTTGACTACGGACATAGAGATTGTGCATTGACGACTCCACCCCCATACACGCTTTGACTTGGACGGTTTGTGGCATTTTGCGCTTCATGGAGTCAGGGGGAGATGAATTATTCTTGTGATACTTATTCATTGTTTTGTTTCTTTCCTTTCCCTGATATTATTACTGCTGCTTGATTCTTGGAGGAGGACCACTCGTACATATTTTATTGTATTATTATTGTTTTACCGAGAGAAATAAAAAAAAAACAAAATAGAAAGAAAAAAAGAAAAAAAAAATAGAAAGAAAAGAAGAAAAAAAAAAAGACAGAGAGAGAAAAAAAGGAGAGAAAGAAATAAAGTTGTGCTTATTGGAAAACGAGTGGTGAAAGTTCTTAGTTTCGGATTGATGACAAAGATGAGTTTTGCACATTATTTGCTTTGATGGCCACGGAATTGACATGGTACCGGGGTTTGAGAGGATTGAGGGCCGGAGTAGGTGAGATTCGGGTTGTGGATTCCTATCATCAAGGTGAGGGTGTGTGAGATATGGGGTTTGGTGAGCTTATGTGACGCTTTAGGATTTTTTGCTTCATACAAGTTATATCCTTTTTGTCCTTAAGCCTCATCATATTTGACCATTAGCGGAATAGGAGCTCGGACTGTGAATGTGGCTTAGCCTTGGTTAGCCTCTTATTTTTATCAGCACACATGAAGAGGTAGGTTGTTCTTTATAGTAAAGTTAAGCTTTCTATACTAACTATGGGGAATTACTTGTTGTCGACTTTAGTTTCGCTTCACACCTCTTGTCTAACTTTTTCATCATCCATGAGCACCCGTCTATGTTATTGAAATTGCCTGATCTCACAAAAAGAAAGAATTTAAAAGCTTTTATGTGTTTAAGATCGAGTCTAGACTTGCATTTGCATCATCTTGCTGCATTAGAGTGCCGTGAGTCATGTTAGAGTCGTTTGAGTCTTGTCGGCTAATATACAGTTAAATGCAGTAGATGAGACTTTGCTCGGGACGCGCAAATGGCAAGTGTGGGGGTATTTGATAACTCCTTAATAAGAGTTATCCTACGTACGTTTCACATTGTTATTTGTGTGCGTTTCGGTGCAAAGTGACGAGATTTGAGCCAAAATATGAATAAAATGCACTTTTGGATGTTTTAGAGCTTAAATGTGCAATCCGGGCGTTTCTTAATGGTTTTGAGTATGATTTTGATAATTTATCACATTTGATCTTCGCGGTAGTGTTCGTGTTGTTGTTTGACAGGAATTACGTATGCGGGAATCAATTGGATAGAAGAAACGAGCTTCGGGATTGAAGAAAAAGGCAAAATTGGCGCGTTTTGGATGTTTTCGCCAAAATTGGGCAATAATTGAGAAAAACGGGAAAACAGTCCGGAAACGGGAATTTCTCTACATGGACGAAGTCTACGTCGCAAAAGGAACCCAAAGGTGCAAAAATCACATTCATCGGAGTTCGGGATCAAAATCCGGATCCTTATTATCTTTCCCGCAATCTTAAAATATCCTGAAAATCCTGATTTTAGCTTAAAACATCCTGAATATCTCCCGAGCATCCTTTTGGCTCCAATACAACCAAATACCCAGCACCCTCTTCCAAATCCACCATTGCACCAGTGCCTACATCCCACTCTACAACCTTTAATTCATCACCATTCAAACTAGACCTATTTCCCTCCAACTCCAATCACCAACACACCACTTTAACAAACTGTTAAAGCACCCAAAATAACACACTGCCTTGACCCTTAACTAACTACCTACAACCTATACACCACAAACCAAATAACTAAACTCCATAACAAACAACCAATCAAAACCTACTACCTTCACCACAGCCATTGTTACACCTGCACCTTCAACCTCCAAAACCATAACAGCCATTAAAACCCAACCTATTACCTTCATTAACCCGTAGCCAACACCAATTCAGCAGTTTTCCTCCAATGGCCAAAACCTCAACCTGAAACTTGCATTCACCACCATTACAAACCTACATCACCAGATTACATCACCATTATACCACAACCATGACCCTCAAAGCAAACTGACCACCTACCTAAAAACTACCAGCTCCATCTCAAAAACCACCATTACAACCTGAATTTATGCTCCCAAACCAACTAACTAAACCCCATAAACAACTTCCACCTGAAGCTAAAATAACCAACACCAATTTCAGTACAAAAAGCCCAGCCAAGTTCACTTAACATCCACCTGAATATACACCATTACACCCTTAGACTTAATCCACCAATTCTCAGCCACTTAGACTTCCATTGCCACCCAATTACCTCCATATTCACGCTTCAGTACTACACTGTTCCATTACATCAAACCCATAACTTCAAATTGTCATAAGCCTTGACCCTTAATCCCCTTTTTCTCCACTGAAATCATGACCACAAATACCCAAATAACGACCAGCACTTACACCTATACAACCTGATATTAATACCTACAACCTACCATTCATCCATCACTGCCATTACCTTGAACAACCAACCAATTGTACCACCATCCTTCATCTCCAACAATGACCTAAACCACTACCAGACCACAATCCAGCATGGCCTTTGCTAGCCACAACCTGCAAACAATAACAACCTGTTAAACTCAGTACTTCTTCTCCATTTCAGCCTTAAGCCACCAGAATACCACCACTTACAACCAATCTACTTCGCAACCTGTAAATCAAATTCAGCCACCATTTAACCCCCTACAAGCCTGCAACTCATGCCCAAAACCCACCTGAACCTGAGACCCAAAGCCACCATCAATACCAACATCATCTAACAATACACCAGTACACCACAACTTCACCTCAGACCTGCACAAGCTAGCCTTGACCTCCACCTGATTTCAAACAGTACGAGCCACCACCAATACACAAGACCGTGACTAAACCCAGGCCAAATCACCCGAAAGTTACAGCGGAAGAAACTCAGATTCAGTGCGCAGAGAAGGAAGGAAGGAGAAGCGCAGAAACTCAGCGGAAGAAGAAACCCAGAAGCGAAACAGAGAAGGAAGAAATCAGAGCAGCGATTCCAGGGGCGTTCGTACGAAGGACGGAGTTGTTCGTGCGAAGGCCAATCCTTAGCCAAAATCAGAGAAAAAGAAGAAACTCTTCGTGAAATCGGTCTCAGTATCTATCTGCGAAGCTCTTCGTGCGAAGAGCACGACTTGTTCGTGCGAAGAAGAGTTCCAGGCGCGCTGATTTGGCTTCAGAAGTTATTTGGGGCTTTTGTGTAATATTTCAAACTTGTTTTAAATAATTAGAAAAAGGTATAAAAGCCCTAAAAACGAGAGAGACCAGAGGAGAACGGGTCAGAGGACTTTGGAGGCGAAACAGCGTACTGTGTGGAGCTCAGAGCACTGTTTGGAGCGCGGAGATTCATTGTTTGAATTCTTTTTCTCCTTTTCTCTTTATTTTTGTCTACGATTATGAAAAACATTGTCTTTGTAGTCATGAATCGTAGTAGCTAAGTACTTTATATCGGGATTTCTCAAACGGTAGCTAGGGTTTGAAGCCGACTTGGCGGATTATGGATTTGATTCATGTTTGATTAAACTTAATTGATGATGTGCTTATTCGCTATGTTTAATTCTCGTTCTTAATCCATCTTTGTATTGTTTGGCCACCAATATAAAGATTATAGGTAATACGTTAGTGAAAGCAACGAATTACCCGGATAAGTGAATTAAGCACGTAGTCGCAGGTTAGAGAAATCAACCATTGACTGTGAACTTTGAGTAGAATTATACGTAATTATATGTTTTAGGGCTAATTAGAACTTGGTAACTCGGTTGTAATTTGACCTAGGCATAGAAAGCTAGCTTGGTAACTCGGTTAGCATTATTGCTCGTTTGGCTAAATAAATCATCGTCTGTGTTTCAAAACGTAATTCGTTAACGGTTTTCACCTAGTGATTCTAGAGAAATCCTGATACTTGTCCCTCATATTAATCTCAATTTTAATTATTAGTTGTTATTTACATTCTTAGTTAATTAAACAAAATCAATTGCTAGCCCACACAAAGTTAATCATACTAATTAGTTCACGACAAGTCCTCTGGGATTCGACAACCCTCTTTATCACATTATTACTAGAACGATAACCGTACACTTGCGGTGAATCGTCATCATTTGGCGCTACCAAAATCACAATAATCCACAACTAAACAATCTAGGGACTTGAAGTCCAATGATGACAATACCGTTGTCACCACGAGAAGCGCTTGTGACTCCACATAACACTTATGTACCCTTATCAGAGATGGGTCAATCCAGTGCGCCATTACCTTTAATGCACACCTATGTGCTGGATCACGATATCTCCATATCAATCCAATCCCATACTAGTCTATAGATGATTGTCCAATTAATCATTATATTGGACTAGGGATATTTAAGATAAATAACACAATTGTAAATCTAAGGACTTCATTATATTAAATATCTAATAAACTAGATTGCCTCTAGGGCATCTATTCCAACAGGAGAGCCCGTCGCTGCTGCTGCAGCTCGCCTCCTGGGTTTGCCGGACGGAAAGAAAGGCAGGACATATAGGCGGAAGGGGAGAGAGACGGCGCAGGGAGGCGGTGGTGGCGTCGGCGATTTGAGCGGAGGAGCCGGTGAACGGCGTCGGGCGGTTCGCCGGAGCTGGGTTTGACTTTTTCCGGGCTTGGGTTCGGCCGGCTGCTGGGTTCTTCTCGGCACACACACAATGCAGAGAGAGGGAGAGAAACAGAGTGAAAGAGAGAGCGAGAGAAAGAACGATAGAGAAAGAAAGAGGGTGCGAGAGGTGGGTTTGAAACTCATCAGAAATTAATCTAGATAAAAATCCGAGTTCGTTTTGGGAATCAATTTTGTCAAATTGATTTCTTTGGGATGGAGAATTTTGATTCATGGCGGGATTGGGTGAATCTGGACGAAAAATCGGAAGGGAAGGAGGTCAAAATCTTCCATTGCCGTGGGGGCAATCTCGCCGGGAAGTTAGCAGAGAACTTCTCTGCAAAAAAAAGAAAAAAAAAAAAAAAAAGAAAGAAATGTTGAAGATGATGGTGGTGATTGATTGGGTGTGGCTGGTGTACCACCCCACCCGGTGGTCCGTCACGTAATATTAATAAAAGCTATAAAAAAAACATCTCACGACCCGCTACACTTCGCTAACAGTTATACACTAAACTAACTAAAAAAAAACTTTTGATAAAAATAATATATTAATAACAACTATAACATTACTTTTGATACAAATAAAAATAATAATACTTATAGCAATGGTAATTATAATAACGATAATGATAATAATCATAATAATAATGTACTAATATAAAATTATAAAAAGAAATAACTTTTATAACTTCAGATAACGGCTCAAAAAATTCGTTAAACTCCAAAAATACCCCTTAAAAATACCTTGGTATTACACTACCCATTGTTATCCTCATAGAGAATTACATTACTCTATTCTTTACATGAAGTAGGTTTACCGATCTGTCCGATTTTAGTGTATGAACAAAGCAAATATATGTAAGTAACTTGAACTATCAAAGACATATAGTTGAAAGCGTGATATGATACAAGATGTATAAGATAGGCGAAATAATAATTTTGCATAAAAGATGCTTGGAGTTGAAATCAATGTCCTGGAGTTTTATTTGGATAATTGGGATCTTAGTAAGCTATTTTGAGTTATGGTTGACCCAGTCAGCTACTGGGAGTCTTTTTATAATGTTGCTAAACTTTAGGGGCCAGAGTGATAATAAGTACAAGTTGTAGTTTGCTAACCATATGACTACATGAGAGTATTAAGAAGATAGTTTCTTACTATCGAGCATTGTTGACTTGTTTAGGGAGGTCATCCCGAGTTAGGGGCCATAGTGCAAATTAACCAAACTTCAATAACTTAGGTGAAAATACTCAAAACTAGAGAATCAGTCTAAGGAAATAATTTGGAAACTTAGTAAGTCACGAGACTGTCCAACTGGGCATAATTGAGGGATTCACGAGCAGTCAGGGTCTTTATTGACAAGACTGAGATTTCATGGGCTAGATAATAGTTAAGGGCTAGTCAGCCTGCATAGCACCTGCATTTGTAACCTGCCTCACTATTGGGGACATGTAATGATAAGTATATGTACATTTTTGTGTGTAGAGATTGCAGGGATAGCGAATTAGCCTCGCTGACCAGGATTACTAGTCAAGCTACCAGACAAGCATATGAATGCTTAGTTGGCTGGCAGGCTGCCTGGCAAGCATTCTTCTAGACATATATTTGAAAGCGTGATATGATTCATTAATTCTATCTCGTTACAAACCCGTTATGATTAGACTCCTTGTCGAGCATTTCCGTGCTTAGTGGAGGACATCTCAGGAGAGTCTGGAGGATACAAGTGTAGTTCTCCAGCACTCTAGGATGGAGGTGTTATTGTTAGTAAGAGTCTTGATGATGTAATTACGAAGAAAGAGAGAGAGAGAGTGATAGAGGTAAGAACGGAGTAATTGACTATTCACGCTCTGCAACTGAACTAGAGAAGAAAATACAACATTATCTAAACAAAATAAGTATTAATAATGTAAAAGTTACAAAAATACCTAAATTCTTTTGAAATTGTGTCAACCCCACAAGTGCGACCCTAAGCAAACAAATAACTTGCATAACATTTCGGCCAACCCTGGTGCCTGTTGTGGTTGTGGAGATTCGTGTTGGCAGTGTTTTGGGTGAAGATGAAGCGACATAATCATATCGAACATCGGATTCACTATGTTAGGGTGTTGGTAGAGGAGGAGGTTTGGTTGGTGTCGGTGGTGGAGGTAGAGATAATGTTTACAGTCCTATTATCGTCGAAATCTGGCATTGATTGACGAAATCTCGTTACATAAGTGGTGATATGGTGCGTGGTGAATGTAGTGTTGTTCTAAGGTGTCTACAGTGACTACACCACACCAAAGATGCTCAGATCTTAACACATCAACTATCCGGCCGGTTCGCCAGTCCGTTGGAAGACAGGACATAAACGAGAATCACCACAGAAAGACTAATTGAAAAGAGGAATACCTTCAACACATTTTTTTGGTGGTGGATTCGTCGAGAACGCAACGAATGTGCTCATCGGTTAGCTAGACATGCTTTGAATGTATGTGATGGGAAATGGGAAAGACACTTTCATAGCTAGCTTAGTTTTAATGATGCAGTCCCCACGTAAC
>JALGPY010000055.1:887500-929966 GCA_023055425.1 Linanthus parryae
TTACTACTAAGATTTATGTGTTTCACCCACAAGCTTTCCGTTGGTGAAATTTGTCTTAATTTGATCCCGAGTTTTATATCTTGATTGATTGATTGAAAGACATTGTTATTCACCCACATACTATTTTTGATTTCGTCACTTTTTGAATTACCTAATAATGTTGGCAATGTGTACTCTCAGGTTACGACACTTCCCGACCAGTTTCCTGATGCACATTCTACTGTAAATGACTTGAGGCTTGAATATGTGGTTGCCGTTGAAGGTCTTGTTCGGTCTAGGCCAAATGAATCCACAAATAAGAAAATGAAGACCGGGATGATAGAGGTAATTGTCATTTTCCTAAATAAGAACTTATCTTGTCTGGCTCGTACAGGAATATATTACTGGGATCTATTCTCCAGAGTCTTCTTATTTTAGTTGCTTGATGTCTATACATTATGAAGTGTTGGTCTGCCCTTCCATGAAGTAAATTGCTTGTTCTCATGTATGTAGATTTCACAGTAATAGGGAATGTTTTGGTAAATGTTTTAACTTTAAGATGACTTCCAAGATCTAGTGAAGAAAAAAAGATGAGTATCCAGTGTCAAAACTCAAAAGGTGTTGCAGTCAAAAGTAATCGATGCGACAGTTTTTTGTTGTTGTTCAGTACTAGTTTCAGCTTTATGTAATTTAACTTTAGAAGTAGGACGATAAATTGCTAAAAAGCAGTTCAGAAAAGAGCTCCATTTTCATAGCATTCATTACATTCAACTACTTTTTAAACTACAGATTTCAAAGTCTCTTACATATAATTTCTGCCCAAACGAATATTGGACATGCCACCAAAAATACGTCCGTTAGCAATCACTTTCTGGATTCTGAATACAAGCTCAAAGCAAGTCAGACGGTATTATTATTGTTGAGATCACCTACGTAAGAAATTGTGGCTTAGGTATAATATTCCTGCATGATTTAAAATACGGCTATTTTACTCGCTGATCCAACTGAAACAGCCATAAATTTCCTTTTTATTAAACTCCAAAAGTGAACCAGATCAGCACCTTTCAAGTACTACTAGTTATTACTGTATGCTAATCATGCAAGTTTAGTTTGGAGTTTCTCGCTTTGCTCTTTCCTCCAGATATGTCCACTGCAAATAGTACTCTTCTCTAAGAAATAATTTGTGTTCTTAAGTAGGCCTGTAGCTCAAAAAGTAATTTATCATGACATCCTAGCCTGGGTAGGTACAAGAGAGAGATCTTTATACGAGTGAGTCTGCATGCATCCATATAAGCACGTCTGATGCAATCCAAATAGTTTCACTCTTTTTCAATAGTGAATCAGTTTTCTGCTACCTTTTTTCAATTCCTCAACTCCCCTGTGCTTATTTCCTTTAAGTCCTGGCATTTTTTAGCCTTGACATTGCTGTAGCTGTGGGTGCCAGGTTACTGCTGAGCATGTTCAGGTATTGAATACCGTGAGATTGAAGTTACCGTTCTTGGTTACGACCTCAGATGACGCTAAAGATTCTATTAAAGAGGAAATTCGCTTGAGGTAACTTGCTTGCTTTGACGTTGGTTAGTAAGTGCATGTTTGGTATCACCGATTTTAATCCAATTGGATTAAAATCGGTCAGATTCCAACAATCCTGTTTGTTATGCCTGTAAATTTTAATCTGATAATCTGCAAATTAAAATAATCTGTGTGCAATTGTAGAATCTCCAAAATTGGGGATTATGCAGCTGAAAATCTCTAAAAAATTAATTTTGATATTTTTTTTACATTAGCATGATCACAGTTCAGTTATAAATAAGTGTATTCAATTACTTGACTTTAGAGCTATTTTAATTTTTTTAAATGGATCAAGTTAGTGATCTATAATTTCAGCTCATACCAAACAGATTGTGATTCTCAATTAAGTTGGATTTTTTTTTTCAAAATTCTTTCAGCTAATTATTGAGATTTTCAGCTGGTACCAAACCGGCTCTAACACTTCTTTCTTGTTGTCCGATGACTGTTTTTTTTTTCACTGGTTAGCTCGTCACTCGAGCCCACAGGGACATCCGTTTTTATTCTGTATCTTCAACTCTTAAGTTTGTTGAACTGCTTTTTAGTAAGAAGGCACTGGAGTTATCCACTATCCATTTTTGATCCACTATCATGGACGTGAAGCACACAATACCTTACCGCAAACTGATTGCTATGTTGGTGTTATGCTGATTAAAGTATAAGAGTTCCTTTTAGTTGTTTGATATGCTAATGCCTCCTATGCGGTAGTTGTCCTAGCAAATTCTCTAGTCAGCTCCTACTAACATTTTTTAATATATGAAAATAGGCAGCATCCTCTGAATTATTTGGAGATATATTTTGGTTGGTTACCATGTTAATCTTCTGATTCTCTAACTGTACTAGCTTCAAAGATACTTTAGTGCTCGTATTTCTGAAATTTGACTCGAGGTATAATATTACTAGATCAGTTTTGGTAGTTGGGGGAAGATATGTGATAGCCTAAAACTCATTATACTGTCTATAGATGAACTTTCTTGTGATGTCGTAAAACTTTTTCGTTGAACAGTCTGATTTTGGTTAAGTTCTAAAATCTCAACATCACACCTTTGTTTTTCTGTTGGAACTGTATGATTATCTTTATTAATTATTACAAATGTAAGTGTAATGTAATTATATTTATGTCGTTAGATACCGTTGCCTTGATCTGCGCCGGCCACAGATGAATTCAAGCATAATGTTGCGACATAAGGTGGTGAAGCTTCTTCGAAGATGCCTAGAAGACACCTATGGTTTTGTGGAGGTATTGTTACGGAAAATTCTTACACATAATGAATTTTTCTGTTTGATGGCCCTTGTATTCAGTGGTCTTCCATCATGCTTCTTTTTGATCCTGACCTTTCGTGGTTGTAAGGTAGATTGAGACTCCAATACTCTCTAGATCTACTCCAGAAGGTGCTCGAGATTACTTGGTGCCTTCAAGAGTCCAGGTATACTGCTCTAGTCACTTCTTCCATTCACATTTAGTTTGTTGCTTTTGCTGTTTGGTTCCTGTTGGAACATTTATTTGGGTATTTCAATTTCACAGCTCCGAACTGTTACTATACTTCCATATCTCTTTACTTTCCCCTGCTAGTAACCATTCCCAACTTCGATTGGGGGAATGAAATGGGTTCTAAAATGTGGGGAACGTGAAATCAATCAACATAATTTCTCGCATTTATAGGAATTATCCAGGCTGATGCCTTTTTCGCATGAGGTTGTTCCTTTGATAAAAGTTTGATAAGACCCTAATACATGTTCATAGTGTTTTGTTAATTCACTTTTATAGGGCCATTTTCTGTTCCATCCTACTTCCGAGACCCGAATATATGTGTGTGTGTGTGTGTGTGTGTGTGTGTGTGTGTGTGTGTGTGTTAATTTTAGTTGCTCTGTATATTATAAATGAAACACCTATGAATTAGGTTTTGTTCATCCCTTCATGGCTCTCTAACGTGACTTCCTTAATGTGTATTTTGAAGCCAGGAACATTTTATGCCTTGCCACAAAGCCCTCAATTATTCAAGCAAATGCTAATGGTCTCTGGTTTTGATAAATACTATCAAATAGCAAGGTAGGTTTTTTGTGCCTGTTGGGGTCATATTTGTAGTCTATGCTTTGTTTGTTGACTCATGAGTACCAATAAAATCTCCTTCTCGGGGAAGTAATGATTCCATATCATTACTCTATTCCTGTTTGCAACTTCTATTAGTGAATACACTCGACACATCCAATTATACTTACTACAAGTACGCAAGTTTGTCTGGAAACTGAATTCCAGAAGGGTCTGAGGAGTGATGACTCTAATCTTTAATGGGTATTTCAAGAAATAAATAAGTCTTCTATTAGAAGATAGATGAGTACTCCGAGTCTCTGACCACTCGTATCTTAACAAAAGTTTTTTTGTTCGCTTTCTGTGCAGATGTTTCCGGGATGAGGATCTTAGGGCAGATAGACAACCTGAGTTTACACAATTGGATATGGAGTTGGCTTTCACTCCATTGGAGGACATGTTGAGGCTCAATGAAGACTTGATCAGACAGGTTTGCAAGTTTTCCCGTGGTATTAAAGATGCTATATAATTAGGTCTTGGAAGTAACCTAATCAAAGATTATGAAAAAGGATTTCAGGGATTTGGACATTAGGTGCTAGGTGCTTGCATCTAGGGCAGGATAACTTTCTTTGTTATAACTTGTAAGGCCTGCATTGAGGTGGAATGGTAAAAACATGTCTAATAATCCGGTGATTCACACGGAAATCTTTTGGATCAGAGAAATCATTTGCAACTCCCTCATAAGTGACTTCAGTTTGAACACTTCTACTATTTTCTGATTCACCTAATATCGGACTAGTCTGAACTTGATTGTAGTAAGGAGCCTATTGAGCGATGAATCAAATTGGTTCCTGGTGGCCAACCCAGCACCAGAGCCGTCCAATATACTACCGGTCTTTGCTTGTCCATCTTGGGTTGGCTTTGTTTGGTCCAGATTTCTGTTTGGGTGGGACAAAAGACCGACTGGATTTAGCTGATTAAGTGTGGGCTGTGAGCCTTGAGAATTTTCCTTGAACATTTCTGCCTAGTAAGTAGAGGATAGAGTTTAGATAGTGATTGTGGGTAGCAAAGTAGACCTTTCTAGATGGCTTAGTTTATCAACAGTTGGCGCACAGAGTTGGCCTTCCTGTAAAGTCAGGGTCTGGCCATCAGGGTTTCAATTTCTGTCATCGCACCCTGTCAAGTCTGTAAATTTTAATGAAAATAAGATACTCAACAAGATGTTGCAACTATGATCTGATAAAACAAAATTAAGTAACAAAAAGTAGATATAAAAACAATTATTACCAACGAGTTTTAAGATATCTACAATTTTGTACTTGAATGTTGTCCCTAAAAGCACATCAATCAATGTAATGGGGGGGGGGGGGGGGGGGGTATTTGGATATTACCCATTAATCATATGTTATTCTGGGACAGTTTTTTTAATATTCAGAGGGGAACAATTGGAAATAAAAGTTCAATTGAAGGAGGAATTTATAATTGCTGGAAAGTTTCTTTTTCTTTGGGTGGGGGCAACTGAACCCTGGTGCCCCCCCACACCTCCGCCCTTGCTGACCATAGATCAGATTGAGGTGATGAGGGCAGATTTAAAGAGTTGTAGCGGAAATTATAAGTGAAGCGAAGCACTGTTGGAATGTTCTTTAGGAGAACTCCTTCACAAGAAAAGAGATTTGATACCATGAGAGAAGGTGAACACGGAAGTTTTCTTTCAGATATTTTGTGAAAGAGAGTAGAAGATAAACAAAGTAATTGCGATTCTGCACATCATGACCCAAAACGGAAAAGTATAAGGCATTTCGGTCTCCATCAAGTAATTTGCCAGATAAATTTAGGAATCACATTTTCTTTGCGTAATATCCTATTTGGATTCTGGACTTCCCTGTTGAAGTAAATATTGGCATGGTTTTGAGGAGATCCATATGTTGGAGCTATCAGTGTGTCTGGGAATCTGTGATATATAGTAGCTTTTCCTAAAGGGTTTGTGCAGATTACCTCTAACACTCGCACTAATGGAAGATGAGTAGATTAATCATACCCAAATTCGCCAGTAGGTTATATGTACTAAACTACAAAGCCATTATATATATTCATGCAAGTTCCAGAAAAATGTACCATTGATATCTGTTAGTATTCTACCATGATCTCAATATAAAAGTAACATGCTGGTAGGGATCTAGTTCTACAAGTTCACCTATTGACAGCTCCAGTCAAGTTATTGAATGCATTCTGTGCTTTCTTGAATTTCTTTATTGCATTCCAATATCAAATTGGTTTATATGATTGGTTTGTTTATTATAGGTGTTTCTGGAGATCAAGGGAGTTCAGTTACCCAATCCTTTCCCGAGGCTTACATATGCAGAAGCAATGCGTCGATATGGTTCAGATAGGCCAGACATCCGGTTTGATCTTGAATTAAGTGATGTAATGAATGCTTCCCATTCTCTTTTTTTTATTTTTCTTGTTTGTTCTGCCATAGTGGTGGTAGAAATCAACATGCATATTGAACTTGAAGTTGTGGCATCATGAATCTTAGTCTCTGTTGTTTTGTTTTCCACTGACTTCGTCTCTGATCTTCCAAATGTAATTATATTGGCTCTTAGCATTTCAAAATGAATTCACTTTCACCTTCTCAGATTATCGTTTGTGATGTAAGGTTTTTGTTATTAGGTGCTGATGATCGGCCTACTCTCATCCTCCAGTAGACAGTCTATTCAGTGATCTTAACTTTTATATTATCAGTTTGGAATGCCTATTGTGTAACTTTGTTCTGTTCCTTCATATTGTGTAACCTGTAGCAGAACATGCTTTAACGTCTCTTTCAATAAGAAATACACATTTTATTGACCCAAGTAGTATCTTGTAACAGCAAAGCATAAGGCAGCCCTAGGATTAAGGTTGACACCTGAAGTAAATACTCCCAGTGCCTTGTAGGTCTTGCCAGTTCCTTTTTAGACATGTGCTCTGTATTTCCTTGACTTTGCTCTTTAAAGCCTATGACCTGGGGACTTATGCAACAACTAGTCCAATTTGCACGAATGGTATACAATTTTCTTAATGTCTTTGTTGAAACTGCAGGTGTCTGATATTTTCTCAGAATCGTCCTTCAAGGTATTTACTGATGCCCTTGCAAGTGGGGGAATTGTGAAGGTCTTATGTGTGCCTTCTGGAGCAAAGAGTTATTCAAACACAGCCCTTAAGAAAGGTGATATCTACAATGAAGCAATAAAATCTGGTGCAAAGGGATTACCTTTCCTCAAGGTGTTGGATAATGGTAATGAGCGAGTTTAAAGAATGCCTTATTTTTGTGCAGAAACACCTGTCCTATACTGACAGTCCCGTAACCGTTATTTGTAGGGGAAATTGAGGGTATCCCTGCTCTTGTATCAAGTTTGCAGCTGGAGAAAAAGCAGCAACTGTTGACACAATGTTCTGCCGGAGCAGGTGACCTTATTCTGTTTGCAGTTGGTCCCCATGCCTCCGTTAATAAAGTATTAGACCGGCTACGGGTGTATATAGCAAACCAGCTGGGTTTGATTGACCAGGTAAGCTAGCATTAAGCTTTAACACAGAATGTTTCTCTCTCTCTCTCTCTCACACACACACACACTCTCACTCTCTGTCCCGGCTGTTTGTCTGTCTCACATTTTGTTTTGTTTATTTTTGCTTCACGAATGTAGGCCAAGGATTCGATCTTGTGGGTGACTGATTTCCCGATGTTTGAATGGAACAGTTCAGAGGAGAGATTTGAGGTATGTACTTTCACTCCCTGTAGGTTTAAATGACATGATTTCCGTTCAAGGAGGATTTCTCTGTACTTAGAGTTGGTATTTAGGAAAGAGATGCAATTATTTGTTTGGGGTCTTCGAAATTATGTATTGGAACACAAAATTTACCATTTGCGCCCGAGACTCACCAAGTGTCACTTGTGGAGGAAAAAGTGCAATTCGTTGGACCCCCAGGAGTAAGAAACCTTCATCTTGGCTAGTGGCGAAGCAAAAAAATCACACTAGCCGGGGCAAAAAAAGCAAGTCAAATTATTACGAAGTTAGCATTATAATATTTGATTCCAGTTGGGGCAATAAGTATTTTTCACAAGGGTATGTTTGTTAGAAAGCTATGAGAAGAGGGGTATTATTGATTTTTAAAAGGTCATGGGTGGCAATTGCCACCCCTTGCTCCTCAGTCCCTCCGCCACTGATCTTGGCACAGTGTCGGTGGCGAGTACCTAGCTACCCTAAGCTTTGTTCTGAAACTAACTTCACAAGTCTTCTCTGTTCAGTATGATATTGGATTCTTATATTTCTTGCAACTGACAGAATTTACCATGCTTCTGTCCTTTTTCACTATCGACTCTGTTTCGTGTGCAATTGAACCGAGGTTTACATTTTCATGTTGAATGACAAGAAAACCGGGATGAAATGTGTTCAATCATGTCAAATTGTGAGAAGATCTCCATCTAACTCGCTAGACGAGTATTCAGTTCTTTATGATCCTTGCTTGTGGTTTGATTTGGTGCACAACTTGCATCTAGAGGAGATAATTTGCTCATATTCCAATTTAATAAGACGCCATTTTTATTACCGGGTCATTATGGCTATGTTAAAACATCTGCAGGAGATAGGAACTTTCAAGCAGATGTCCTCTTCTTTTCAATGTTGAGATTCTGAAACTTCGTTCTGTTACAGGCTTTACATCACCCTTTTACGGCTCCAAACCCGGAAGATATGGATAATCTCCCCTCTGCTCGTGCCTTAGCTTATGACATGGTTTACAATGGGGTTGAGGTATTTGAGCTTTTTTCTTCTTCTATGAAGATGTTCAAACGCTATACTTGTTTTTCTATGAAGATGTTCAAACGCTATACTTGTTCTCTTTTGATGATTGCCCGATCATACTTCCCTAAATCATGTCGTTTGGTCCTGTCAGATTGGTGGTGGCAGCTTGAGAATTTTTAAGCGCGAGGTCCAAGAAAAGGTTTTGGGCATTGTTGGGATTTCTCCTGAGCAGGTTAGTAGTCATTATATATGAATACCAGTATCTGGCTCTCTTTTTTAGTTAGTATACTCAAGTTTCTTGATCAGTATGCGATGAAGACCATGCTATAGTGCCATTTATCTTAGGAAACTCGATACCCGTATGATTTGTACTGTTGGGCCAAAGTTTTCATCGTAACTGTTGAAAGATCATTGCTTTTAAAAGTAGTGTCTGGATAAGAGTAACTGGTTTCTCCGTATTGTTTGGCACATTATTCAATTGGGATGTCCCATATGATAGTGCTTGAGAATTAGAGGCTTAATTAATTCCTATGGGTTTGGTCTCTGCCCCCTCCCAAACCACTGCTTGCGCTAGTACATATGAGAATTCTTAATTGGCTAGCCCAAAGCTATGGAACAGAGGATTATCCCGGACCTACACTGAGGTTCATGTTGATTCTCAATTATAGTAGAATAGATGGGATACAATCTGATAGATAGAATGCAACTCAAACATAGCCAGGGAAAGGGTCCCTACTTCTTAACTATCCCCTTCCAAAATGGATAAGTGTTCCGAAGGAGCAATTTTTTAGTGCTCCAAAAGAGCACCACGTGGTGCTCTAGAACCTATTAAAGTGTAACACTTAAACAGACTGTCAATGATTGGTAGACACCCATTGGTTGTAGAGCACCACGTGGTGCTCTTTTAGAGCACTAAAAAATTACTCGTTCCGAAGAGTGGACAATGGGTTTTTCTATAGCTTTTAAAATCTTGCATAACCATGGCATCATGTAAAAAATCATTCTTTGTCTACAGGCTGAAGCGAAGTTTGGCTATCTTTTGGAAGCTTTGGATATGGGTGCTCCTCCTCATGGTACGGATGCTGCTTCTCTTAGATTGCATCTTTTTAGTTTTTCATCTTTTCTCGTTTGTCATGTGTAAACGTATATTTTGCATTTAGGCTCCGTTTGGTTGGTGGTAAAACATTTTCCTGTAAAATGTTTTCCCTTGTTTTGGTGCTGTTTGGTTGGTGGTAAAGTATTTTCCTGTAAAATGTTTTCCCTCAAATGTAGAGCTGCACTCGGTTTGGTTAAAACCGCCGGTTTTCGGCTAAAACCGAACCGAGGAACCGAATAACGCAGGACCGAGAACCGAAACCGGTGCCCTGTAGCCGAACTGAAGCCGGACCCGTATTATAGCGGTCACGGTTCGGTCTCGTGATTTGGTAAACCGGAACCGGAACCGGGTCAGAACCGGAACTGGAACCGGTCCTAGACCCGAAATTTTGGCTATTTTTATGTTTTTTTTAATAATTTTTTACACTACAAAACAACCCAAATGAAAAAAATAAAAATAAAAATAATCGGCCAAAGGGCCGGAACCGGTTAACCGAACCGGACCGAAGTACCGGAACTGGTCAACCAAACCGGACCGAAGTACCGGTTCCGGTTAACCAGTTCCGGTCCGGTTCCTAGTTTTCGCAAAAATTCGGTTTCGGTTGAACCGAACCGATGACTGTGACGTACCGGTTAAACCGAACCGGAACTGACGGAACCGGAACAAACCGGTTTGGTTCCGGTTTCGGTTAACCGGATATGATGTAAAATGATTTACACATTTCAAATCCTTAAGCCATTTTCTGGAGAGTGAAGGAGCACAACAACTCATACTAACACCTCCACCACCGATAACCACCACCTACCTCCATCCATAGTTGTCAAAACTTGATACGTATCGTGTATCGATAGTAGGATTTTCGTATCGTGTATCGTATCGCGTAACGGAACGATACGCACACCCTTCTTAAAACAATTTTAAAAATATATACTAATTCTCAATACACACACACACACACACACACACACACACTGACCACGTATTAACATCTTTTGTACGCAACTAGATTATAGAGTCACATTATAAGGGGATGCTAATATATTTTAGCCTCATTTTCAATAATTAATCACATATTCACATTACATAATTGAGAGTAATAGTTAATTAGAAGAATTGAGTGGATTGTCAGTTATATGTAGGGTATATCTATGTGGCATCGTTTTAGTAGTTCAATATTGTTGCTTATATGTGGCAAAAGCACCCAAAGCACCCAATTAAAGGGAACATAAAACTGGAATGCTAAAGTTAGGGATCTCTAATCAGTCCCCACTACAAACACAACCGCATTCCACTAGTCATGTAAATAGAACACTTTGTCTTCTATCTGTCATTGTCTTCTTCAGTCTTTCTCTTCTGAAGGCTAGATCAGTTATCCAAAATTCAAGACAATTAAGTTTTTTGACTAGCAAGATTGAGGCAGCAAACCCGGAGAAGTAGGACCATCTAACAAAATATTCATATAGTCCATGTAATACGAAGTTCTATATCAATAGGTTCTGACAAACCTAGCCCAGTTTCTGTTCTGAAACGTACCGTGCGATACGCGTATCGTATCGGATGTGTATCTCTCGATACAGTTTGATACACTTACATAAGCGATACAACGAATGATACGTAATGCTGATGGCATGTATCGCATCGTACGATACGTATCGGGTATCGCTCGATACTGATAACAGAGCCTCCACCGCGACCCATCACCGCCACCCATCACTGCCACTGCCGTCACGACCCACTGGTTTGGCAAGTGTCAACCAAACACGAGAAAATAATTGCAGAGAACTTTTTTACACAAATATTTTACACATAGAATATTTTCCCTTGTAAAGCATTTTACTGCGAACCAAACAAATCCTTAACGTGGCCTGGTTTTCTTGTATGTTGGCTAGGTATTGTCGGGTGCAGCTTGATCAACTAGTAATTTTTTATTTTTATTTTTTTGAGAAAGTAATTTATTATTATTATTATTGAAGGCTTGATGAACATCTTGCCTTGATGAACATCAAACTCTCTTAATGCTGATAGCTGAATGCTTGACGTTCTATTGAACACTATGGTTTCTGTGCCTTCTATGAGCATCAAGGTCTCATAAAATGAGGCTTTCTGTGTTTTTAACCTGAACTAAATTCTCTGGAGGTCTATTGCAATTGGGGACTGAACCACCGCCTTTTTGTTCATCTGTTTAAGGTGGAATTGCTTACGGCCTGGATAGACTGGTCATGATGTTGGCTGGTGCAAGCTCAATCCGAGATGTCATTGCTTTCCCTAAGACGACAACTGCGCAGTGCGCGCTTACTCGTTCGCCCTCCGAGGTGGATCCACAGCAATTGGTTGATCTTAAATTAAAGGCCCACTAGTAACTGGTGAGATGCTCTACAAATTTCTCAGAGCTTGTAACTGGTGAGATGTCATTGCTTTCTCAGAGCTTGTAACTGGTGAGATGCTCTACAAATTTCGACATGTTTGTACGTCGGAGTTTTCTCCTTAAAAGCGAGCAAGGTTTTTGGGGGTTTTCTTGAATATGTTTTGAATGTTATATTTAGAGAGCTACAATAATTTGTTTAGATAGACAATAATCAACTTTATTTTCCTACCACAATCTTATCTTATCTTATATAATATATAGAAGTAGGAAAATTCTCTCGTGGTTTCACGAGACGCCATTTGTCTTTTAATAATTGATATAAATATTGACATTTGTAATTCTACATGTCAATATGTCCAAAATCAACCAATAAAGTATTGACACTACTTAAGTATGACTTGCAAATGGGTGTTAGTTCAGCGGTAGAACGTTTGAAGCTCTTGCATGGTAGCAGGTTTGTACCCATTATGATGTAAATTTTCAAAAACATTTTTTTTAAAATATGGATTTGTCACTAATTTGCTTATGGTACTCTTTATATTTGCAACTTAAGATCAATTATTATCTATCTCAATGTAGTGGGCAATTATAATTTGTTTCAATGTTGTAGCGTGGATTTTTTTAATTAATGTTGTGATTTTACTACTAGAATTTTATTTGTCTTTAAATAGTTCATATAAATATGATATTTGTAAGGCCCTATCTGTAATTCTACACGTATGTTCGTATGAAATTAATCAATAAAAAATTGGAGTGATGTTCTCACGAACTAGTGTTCATTGATACTACCATGAGAATGTGATGTGGCATCCTCACAACCACGTTTTTTTTCATTGATGAATGAGAAATTACACGCGCACACTCTTTAAGATTTAGACTCTTAATAAATGTCTCTTTCATTAATATAAAGATATTTGTGGTTGTGAGGATGCTAGACACGTTCTCATGATAGTATCAATGAATACAAGTTCGTGAGAACGAAACTTGAAACCTAAATATTGCTTTTGTTGTGATACGATGTTTGGGAGAGACGAAAAAGAAATGAGTATAGAAGAGAGTATAGAAGATGTAGGGAGAAACTAGTACATGTGTATATATTCTTCAACCCTAAGCCTACTTAAATAGACATTAGGGTCGGCTAACAAGCCAATAACAATGTACAATGGGCTTATAACTTGTGGTGAATATTCACCAATAAACTAGCCCAATATTTTATAACAACAGTCCCCTTTGAATATTCATCACTACGATGTTTCATTAAAAACTTGTCATGAAAAATTGAGTAAAAAAATCAATAACTAAAGAAAAGAGTACATCGGTGAACTTTAATTGCATAATATTGGAGATGACATTCCTCAAGAACGCATCTGAACAAACTTGGATTGACTTACGCATGTCAGAGAGCTTCTGCTCAGCTAGAGTTGAATTTGAGTGGATCGAAGGCGTGGATGAATCCGCCTCTAGAGTTTCTACTGTCCCTCCTCCGACTAGGCGTCGATCTTTCACCACTGAGACTGAGTGGTGGTGGCCTCTATCTCTGTCACTTTGCAACATCAAAAGACTTTGCATGAGTAGATCGGAAAAGAGGTTAGTTGTATTGTATATTAAATGTGCGACACTTCAAGTACTTATTTCTGACAGATCTACATGAATTGAATCAATTCTTTTATTTTGAGATTTTCATATCTACCAATGGGTGTGAATAAATAACCGAAGTTGATCCGGAGCAAAATGTGTGATGATATTTTGGTGGCAGTGTCTGAGTCGGCATGTCTGGAGTTGGCATTGACAAAACTATTCTGATTGAAGAGCATTAGAAGAAAAGATGAACATCATCCTCAGACACTCGATTCCAGAATCAACTACAAACTCTCTTGTGCAAATTAAGTTTGGTATAGTTTCCAAATAATTTTTTTAATCGGAACATGCATTTTTCAAGTCAGATACAAGTTTGGACGACATAATTTTACTAGAGAGAACCCAATTCACAGTTGAAATATTCAAAGTATGCAAGCTCAAAGAAGTAAAGTCCAAAGCTAAAGCCCAGTTACGTTATAACAGAAGCAGCCCACTAGTATCGTGGCCCATTATCTATAGAGCCTATTGTTGGTATTTGGGTCATACTCCTAACCCTAAATGTATCTCTCGTAGCAGCACCATTGTAACCGTCAGATTATCCTACTGTTTGATCCTATAGTTAGATTTAAATGTATATAAGCATGCCTTTCGTCTCTCTCTCTCTCTCTATTATAATGCCACAACCATTCGTCTCACAAGAATGAGATACATTTCATTGTCTCTATTCATTCCCGTCTGTTTCCGATTAGCTTTCATGGTATCAGAGCCATCAGAAAACTCTCTATCCCCACCACCTCACCAATGGAAATTTCATATCCGATTGATGTCCTCTCTAATAATCACAAGCTTATGCCACACAAATTTGATGCCTTCTATTTTATTTCATGGAAGCACCAACTCACATCAATCATTTGCATACCATTGTTGTTTGGCTTTGATGATGGCTCTCATCCCTATCCTCAGTGATACACCACCGCCAATGATGGGACCGTTTTAGCGTCGGCTTCACAATCTCGCCGACCAAAGATCAGTCAATCTTAACTCTGAACACTCTACATGAAGCTCTCACTCAAGTACTCGATCTCTGATTGCAGATCTGGAGGTGGAACTCTTTGAAACATCGGTATGCTTCTTTATCTAGATCTAATATTCTTCAATTAAGATTTGATCTACAAACTATAAAAAAATATTATGATTCTATAGATCTGTACATGCAGAAGTTGAATACATCTTGTTAATGATTATGATATGATCCTCTTTGCATTAAATCGACTTCCTATTTTGTAGGACACTTTTCCGTGTTCCATTAGAACTCGTTCTGAACTTGGTTTTTTTCAAGACTGATTGTAGACCAGGACGTGAAACTCTTTGTAACATCGGTATATTTCTTTATCTAGATCTAATATTCATTAAAATTTGATCTCAAAACTAAAAAAAATAATGATTCTATAGCTCTGTACATACAGAAGTTAAAATATATTTTGTTAATGATTACGGCATGATCCTCTTTGCCTTAAATCGACTTTCTTTTTTTCACGACACTTTGTCGTCTTTCATTAGAGCTTGTTCTAAACATGTTCTTTATTCAAGAGTTGAATGTATTTTTACGATCGGAAGAGTAAATGCTCAAATCTCAAAATTGTTCTTCTAAAACTGGGAAACCCTATAAAATTAGACAAGCCGGAGAACAAACAAGCCAAATCATGGGTGAGGGCATTTTGTTCATGATACGTGAAGGAAACCCTAGCTATAAATCACCGATCCACCGTCAGATAACTCCATTACCAATCGCCTTCTTTTCAATTCATCTTGTAACTATATTTCAAAAAATAAAATAAAAATAATCTTCTAACTACTTCGAGAGAGCCAAACGTAGAGCGTTGAAGTCTCAATCGACCAGTATAAATTTATAATTTTTTTTATCTCGTACAGATGAATTTGTAGTTCTTAATTTTTTTTGGTTATGTTCATGTTTGACATTTCTATTATTTGGACTACGGTCTCAGATTTGTCAATTATTCTCCTTGCATTTTTACCTAAAATCTACTTGATCTCCTCATCTGTTACTCATGACAAACAATTTGTGCAGGAGGTGGGAGGCCAATTGGACAAAAAACGGGATTATGGTGATCATGTGTACTTCCACCGATTCTGGTATGTTGTTGATAATTATGCATTCAGATTTATAATCTCATCTTGTCATAAAGCACCAGTAGCAACTGGCTGAGCCACTTAAGGGCAATAGTCATAGTAAGTCGCAAGAAGTGCAATGGTCTTAAGCATAGGGATGTCCGGTGACCGATGAGCGAACACTTGAGAGGCGAATCTGTCTCATGAGCCCCCCAAGCCATAGTCTACCAGTGTGAGGAGTTTCAGAACAGGTCGTTCGAAAAGTTTCAACCAAGACCAAATATCAATTCCCTCTAGAAGTTCCCCTTTGCTCCTCTGGGGTGACTCCAAGCCGTAGTTTATTTAAGAAGAAGCCACGTTACGTATTTTATTACAAACTCGGTGGATTGAGCAATGACATTTTTGCCCATACTGGTCACATAGTCAAATTGGTTGATGGTTAGCACCGGAATGAATGTTGAATTAGGTCTCAAATTCGCAAAAACACGACATCATTTCTCACTTTTGGGGTACCATAAACTTTAAGGGTCATTACATATTTCTGAAAGGTGCCTTGAATGCCAATAGCTAAATTGGCAGTTGATTTATTTTAAATAGCTGTTACGAAATTTAACTTCTAGAGCTATAGTATGCTAACATCTTCTTTCACAGTCAATGTTATCTTAATTTCCATCGTAGCTAGTTAGTTGTTGTCTTATAATCTCGCACAAGATTGTAGCAACAGTAACAAAAGGAAGAAGCCAGTAAAAGTATGGCTTCTTCAAAAAAGCAAACATGGATGAGGATCAAATGAGCTTCTTGCCTCCACGTTCGCCTTTTTTTGAAGAAACCGTGCTTTTACTAGTTTCTTGCATGCGTTATTCTTGATGCAGCCTGGTGCAAAAAAAAAAAAAAAAATCACAACTACCTAGAATGGAAATTTTAGAAAATGTTGATTAGGAATGCTATAAATAGTTGCACAAAATGAAATGATGATGTCAGCAAACTTTTAGCTCTATACGTCGGATTTCATAACAATTATTTAGATAGGTTAAATGCTATAAACAGTTATTTGAGCTTCCTACTCAGGTTATCAGTTTGTATAGACATGATAGACTGAACATTTTATTTTATCGTCCTACATGAGGATATTTAGTTGCTTTGCACTGGGTGTGACGTCTGTTTTGGGTTGGAAGCCCGATAATTTTTTCGAGTTAAAAAGAGAAATTTTGATGAAAATAGAAAAAAGGCCAATTTAGTAATTTTTCATTTGAGAAGCCTTCTAAGACAAAGATAATGACCCTTCTACAGTTAAAGTCTGGGGTACCCCAAAATGAGCGGTGTCTTCAGTTTCAAAAGTTTCAACCCGTAACAGTTCCGTAGTAGTTCCTCTTTGCTTTTCTCGGCCTGACTCCAATCCATAGTCAGTTTAAGAAGAAATTAATCATCTTACGTCTACAGTCTACATATATATTAGTATTATTTATTTTATTAAAAAAATAGGCGGATTGAGCAATGATATTTGCTGCCCATACTGGTGACGTTATCATACAGGTAGATGATTAGCACCGGAAAATGAATGTTGAATTAGGGCTCAAACTGGCCAAAAATTTAAGTCACTACTCACTTTTGGGGTACTCCAAAATTTGAGTGTCATTATCTTTTTCTTAGAGGTTTCTCGAATGCCAATAACCAAATTGGCTTGGCAGTTGAATAACTGTTGCAAACCCAACATCTAGAGCTGCACTACACTCGTATCATTATTTTATGCAACCTCCTTCCTTATCACCTCAACCTTGCGGAGCTTCTCTTTCCGTACACACAAGATTACTTATGGTGCGATAGCCTCATGCACTACATAAGTAGGGTACCGCTCCAGCCACCCGACATCCATACCGAGTCCTTTCAAGTCTTTAAATTGTCCTTCAACTTCTCAAAGACCCCAGGAGGGGATTTTACCCGAATGGACTTCAGCGCCTGCTAGACGTCAGAAGGGGTCAAATGCCATCCTACAGGATTCGGGGTTGCGCAACCAAAGCCCAGCGAAACATGAAGTGTGTGAAGCCTGAACAAGGGTCACAAGCCGAATTTCACTTTTTTACAAGCGCAACGTCAACATATACCTGGCACTGAAAACATGATCAACGGTTTGTGTATTGGGTGCCGCGACATCAATTGCCTCGGTTGGAGTGTAGAGATCCTTGTCCACAGCATGAGGAGTGGGGGCATCCCCCGAAGGCTGGGCATTCTGGGATATACCACAATCTGCCTGATTTGATCATCAGGCTTCTCGTGTCCTTGGTCATCCTAGGCACCTATAGTAGGATAAAAGATGTCCGATGTTGTTCTTTTAAAGGTGTTGCTTAGGACAGCAAATTCTCAAGGACCAACAGATTTGATAAGATACAGAGGTATTTAAGTCATTTTATACGATATATATGTCATTTTAAATCAAAAAACAATATTATTCGTAACATCTACTATTAAGTAACTTCTATTGCACACCTGAGGTTTCACCTGTCTTCTAAGCAAAATAGCGGGCAACATCCTTCACTGAATATCCATTTTCCATGAGTATGATTGCTTTGTGAAGGAGGTCGCAAAAGAGAGCATCCTGCTCACTTTCTGACATGCCTGCACCGGCTGAAGCCTTGATAGCCTTCTCAATGCTGGCAGCTTGCAAAGCTTCTGCTTCAATCGCAACTTCTTGTTTAGAAGCCTTGATAATATCCTCCAGTTCAGAATCTTCTTTACCCCCTTCTACACCTTTAGATTTCTTCCTCCCTCCCCTTCCCCTTCCCCTTCTAGCTTAGACAGACGTGTACTTGGATATTGAGACGTAGCAGGAGTAGGAGCTTTGGAATGAAGTGGGTCAGGAGTCCGAGAAGGAGCTCGAGTATGTGTTTTGTACGGAGACCTTGACGGCGTAGTAAGTGCACTTAGGCACACGATCGACACTCTTCATTATCACTTGAATCTTTTAGTACCCTTTGACGCTTCCCAAGGAATCTGCCCATAATCTCGAGAGATCTATACCTCGCAGAAAAATGCTGCAACAAACACTGGTAGAGCACTAAACCCACTGACATAAATTTAGTTAAGTTCCACCATCACACAGCAGGATGAGAGGTTTTATAGATGTTTGTTTTACCATTTTACTAGTGATATGTGTTGATATTCGGTCATTACATATTTGCATACTTTAACTATATCTACTTTTTTGTTTCTGTATATTCTAGTGATACCTTGTATTCCTTTGAAAAGTTTTCATATCTCATTCGAAATCAAAATGTGGAACTACTTAAATCCTTATCAATTTTTGTATTCCAAATTTTGTGAAATTAATGGGGTTATGAAAATATTGCATGTGTTGTTAAGGAATTTCGGTAAATGAGTGCATTCTTATGACCGTTTTGTAAACTTTTTTCTTTAAGGTGATTCACCGTTTATATTTTTTTTTCCTGTTAATACTTCGTAATATATTATTTCCATATGCACTTCTAATATATAGAATTTACAACTTCTTTTGGAGGTGAGTATATATAGAAATTATACAAATACAAGTTTCCTTAAATCTGCACCCACAAGCAACACGAAACCCATTTATTTCTTACCATGAGAGAAATGAAAGATTTTCTAGTTCTCCGTAATAAGCCAACATCACGATAAAATTTCCTCTTGAAGTGCCACCTCACACCTGCTATGAAATATTATGCTGTAGTAAATGTTACCTATCTTAGAAAGTTGGTATTTGCATAATTTCCATATATATATATATATATATATATTCCCCTATAAAGAAAATCTATATATTTGTAGAATATGTAGATATAATATCATACGAAGTATTAATGGAAACAAAATTTGATATACGATGAATCACCTTAAAGAAAAAAGGTTTACAGAACTGTCATAAAGATGCATTAATTTACCGAAATTCCTTATTAACAAATGCAGGTGTTTCATTTCCCCAAAAATTTCACAATAGTTGTAATAAAAAAATTGCCCAATGGCACAATCAGTATGTACTTTGTTCCACATTTCAATTCCGAATGAGATATGAGAACTTTTTAAAGAAATTCAATGTATCACTAGAATAAATAAAGACATAAAAGTAGACATAGTTAAAGTATGTGAATTCGTAATGACCAACATCAACACATGTCACTATTAAAATGGTAAAGAAACATCTATAAAACCTCCTATCCTGCTGTGTGATGGTGGAACTCAACAAAATTTCTGTGAGTGGATTTAGTGCTCTATCAGTCACTGTTGAGACATTTTTGTGCGGGGTATAGATCTCCCGAGATTATGGGCAGATCCCTTGCGAAGCGCCAAAGGATGGTGAAAGATTCAAGTAGCGATGAAGAGGGTTTTGTGCCTAAGCGCACTCCTACGTCGTCAAGGTCTCCTTACAAAACACGTCGTCGACCTCCATCTCAGACTCCTGCCCCACCTGGTTCCAGAGAACCTAATCCTGCTAGGTCTCGTTATATAAGGACACATCAGTCAAGCAGGGGCAGGGGCAGGGGAAGGGGAAGGGGAAGGGGAAGGGGAGGGAGGAAGAAATCTGAAAATGTAGAAGATGGTAAAGAAGATTCTGAACTGGAGGATATTATCAAGGCTTCTGAACAAGAAGCTGCGATTGAAGCTGAAGCTTTGCAAGCTGCGAGAATTGAGAAGGCTATCAAGGCTTCCGCCAGTGCAGACATGTCTGAAAGGGAGCAGGATGCTCTCTTTTTTCAGCTCCTTCCTAAAGTACTCGTACTCATGGAACATGGCTATTCAGTGGAGGATGCTTGCCGATATTTTGCTAAGAAGACAGGTGAAACTTCAGGTATGCTTAGCAGATGTTAAAATGACTTATGCTTTTTTGATTTAAAAAAATGACATAGCATATGAAATAACTCAATTATCTATGTATTTTATCAATCTGTTGGTCCTTGAGAATTTGCGTTCCTAAGCAACACTTTTCAAGGAACAACATCTGACATCTTCCATCTTACTATATATAGGTGCCAAAGATGACCAAGGACGCGAGAAGCCCGATGGATCCGATGAGCCTGCTCCTGGTAAATCCCAGAATGCCCAGCCTTCAGGGGCTGCCCCCACTCCTCATGTCGTGGACAATGATCCCCAAGTTTCCCCTCGGGAGGCAGGTGCCTACGCTCCAACCGAGGCAGTTGATGTCGCGGAACCCGATACGCAAACCAATGACCATGGTTTCAGCGCTGGGTACACTGTTGACTTTGCGCTTGTAGCAAATGAGACCCGGCTTGAGACTCTCCGGGCTGTTGCGGCTTCACACACTTCCTGTTTTGCTGGGATTTGGTTGCGCACACCCGAATCCCTGATAGCTCCTCACTAGGAGTTATCGGTTTACCCAATTTGAGGGGTATTTTCGTCCTAAATGAGCGTTTTAGTCGATTTCTGCCCCGTTTGACTCGGGAATTCACGGTTTGCTGTTTTTATCTCCTAGATGCATAAACTGCTTTATTTCACGCATATCGAGATATGATCACGGGTTTTGTTTCGTGTCGTTGGTGCAGGGACAGGACTTGTGCAGGAGCCGGAAATGAAGCAGGCATGCGGGTGAAGGATCCGAGGAGGCTGAGAAGCCGAGCATGCAAGTCGAGAAGATTGGCACATTTCCCGAGGAAGATTGGCACGCATCCCGAGGAGCTTGGCACGCATCCCGAGGAGCCTGGCACGCATCCCGAGGCATCCCGAGCAGTTTGGCACGCATCCCGAGACGGACGAAACACACTCCGAAAAGATCAGCAGGCATCCTGACGCATCCCGAGGAGCCTGGTACGCATCCCGAGACATCCCGAGGAGTTTGGCGCGCAAACCGAGGAGGCAGCTAGCTACGCAGGTAGCTACGCAGCTACCTACGCAGTTAGCTACGCAGCTAGATACGCAGGTAGCTACGCAGCTACCTACGCAGCTAGCTACGCAGCCAACTACGCAGGTAGCTACGCAGCTATCTTGCGCAGTTGGCCCGTTTCCCGAGGCGGTGGCAGACGGCCCGTTTCCCGAGGCGGTTGCGGCCCAGTGGCAGTTTCGTAATTTCGGAAGTTTCCAGAAACGTCTCCAGTACTATATAAAGACTCGTCCAGTGCTCATCACAGAACACAACACAATTCTCAGCACAACCGAAAGGAGATCGCAGAGCACTCTCGGTGAGCACGGAAGCAGGAATTCAGCATCTACAGCACGCGTTTGATTTCACTATCTCTCTTATTCAGAAACGTTGTTATTTAATTATGTCACTTAGTAGCTAAACCTTTTACCTAGGTTCTCGGTGAACCTAGGGTTTCGTATCCAGATTTTATTATAGACGTTTGATTATGGATTCATGATTGTTATCTTAAATTCAGCAGTTATATCTGTTATTCTGGTTTTGAATGTTATCGTATATGCATGATAGGATTGATCACCCAGGATTGCTATAGACCCGAGCTTGTAGGTGAAAACGTCAAGTTAGGGTTAGGAAGAAAAACCAGGATTTAGTACCTTACCCTGATAGACCGACCAGAGAAAGGGAGATAGGGCTAGCATCGAAAAACGTGAGACCAACTGTTAGAGAATTTGACCTGGGCCATTCGGACAGGTTAGAAACCCTAACAGGATTAGACTGAGACTGCAGACTTAGGCAGCTTAACAAGAATCCCAAAGTCTGCAGGATCGGGATTACGTGTGGAATCTGAAAAGTCACTGCACAACTGGTACGTTGCACAGATATCGAAATTGCTGAGTGTTTTCATAATCGAACATAAAACTGAAATCTGTAGAAACAGTAGGGGATCCTGGAACCTAGTCTTCATCTATTATCGTTACAACCAATTCAGCTTATTACAGAAAACGTCACAAAAAATATTTACGTTTACGTTTTTAATTTCTGTGTTTAGTTTAGTAAACTGCAATCACAACCTACTCCTCCTTGTTACTACACTCAGTTAACCAAAACTGACAACGTGAGTAAACCCGAAATAGTCCTCGTGGGAACGATCACCCGAGTCTAATTGCACCCGGTATTACAAGATTCGTACACTTGCGACAGCACGTTAGTTTGCGCATCAAGTTTTTGGCGCCGTTGCCGGGGACTTTTTAGGGTCTATTTAGTAGTCAGAATTAGTTTTCTGAGTTTTTATTTTCAGTTTTGTTATTTTTCTTTTTATCTCACTGCGTTTTTGAATCTGCGTTTTCAGGACTGTTTAGTTGATGCCCAGATTGCCTCGCGATTTGGTGACACCACTCGACAACCCGGAAAAACTGTATACCGAACAGAACCGCAGAAACCGAGAAAGCAGGATGGCAACCAACCAGAGAGATCCACCCGAGAACACCGAAGCCAGTGGACAGGAACGAGAGACACGTACCCCAGCCCAGATGGCCCGGTACATTGAGGAACTTGTCACAGCGGGACTTGCTGCCCGAAGCAACCAGAGAACATATAACCGATCTGGGAAGGCGTTGGTGGAAAATTTCGAAGTCCCCACCGGGGGGCATGAGCGAGCTATTGTGGTGCCCGAGATCACCGCCGAGCACTTTGACATCAAACCATCCACCATCCAGACGGTACAAACTCTCTGCCCGTTTCATGGCAGGGCCGACGAAGACCCGAACGATTTTATCGGAAAATTCGAAGATTACTGCAACAAGGTCAGATACAAAGGGGTAGAAGCAGAGGCACTCATGCTAATCTTATTTCCATACTGTCTTTACGGAGTAGCCAAAGACTGGCTCGAATCCCGACCACCCCGATCCATCACCACATGGGAGGAGTGTGTCGCAGATTTTCTGGCAAAATTCTATCCCGCCTCCCGAGTCATACAGTTACAGAGTGAGATCCTGTCATTCAGGCAGAAGATGGGGGAGACGGTGGTGGACGCATGGGACAAGCTCATGAGATTGGTCAAACGGTGCCCGAACCACGGCTTTGGAGACGCGAAAATTCTGCAGGTTTTCTACCATGCCCTAGACAGGGAGAACGCCGACAGGATTGACAGAGAGGCCGGGGGAAACTTCCTGTATCACGTGGACAAAGAAGGTGCGTATGACCTGATGAAGCAGTTGGCCAAGCAGGACACCCGACTGTTTGACGATCGCAGGATGGCAGCGAGAGCCGAACCCGCAGAGGATGACCGGATAGATAATCTGGCCAAGATCGTTCATGACTTGGTCACGAAAGTCTACTCGGATAAGAAGACTGTCGCAGCAGTCGAAGAACCTGATCTGGACACAGCCATTGAGGAGCTAAGGACCGAAGATACCAATTACGTACAGCAGCAGTGGGACCCGAGCCGGTACCGACCGGGTACGAGAGACCATCCCGGGTTTCGGTACGGAAACCCGAACGCAGCAGTTTATGCACCGGGGTTCCAGCACAGGCCACCAGCTCAGCAGGCTGCCCCGGCCCAGCAGGCTCAGTCAGTCCCATCTGCGCAGCAGTACGACGCCCAGATGAAAGAAATCAAGTCCATGTTCCAGACCATGGAGTCACGGTTCAAGCACATGGACACCTTGACGGCAGATATGCAGACAACCAAAACGTCACTGCGCGCTTTGGAAGTGCAGGTGGGGCAGTTGGCACAGCAGCTAACAGAAAGACAGCCAGGAAACCTACCCTCGAATACAGTAAATAATCCATGGGCTCAGATCAATGCTATCACCACTCGGAGTGGATTGGCACTGCAGGATCCACCGTATCCCAGCCACGCACGTGCAGAAAATTCGAAAGAAATAGAACGCAACTTGTCGGACCAGGATAGCAGCACAGTCGAACGCCCCCAGCCGAAGGGCTCGGTTGAGCAGGATGCAGTGCAGAACGAGACAGGTGCAGAAACTGTACCAGTTTCCAAGGAGGTACCGTACCCCTTGCAAACACGAAAGAGGGATGACAGCAAAGACTACGCCAGGTTTCTCGAGATGTTTAAACAGCTGCAGATTAACATACCTTTTGCTGAGGCTTTGGCTAAGATGCCCACTTACGCCAAATTCCTCAAGGACATCTTGTATGGGAGGAGGCGAATGAGCGACTTCGAGACTATAAACCTGACGGCAGAGGTGAGCAATTGTGTGAAGAATGGGCTACCGAGGAAGAGAAAGGATCCTGGCAGTTTCGTTATACCGGTCACCCTAGGTAACGCTTACACAGGAAAGGCTCTGTGTGACCTAGGGGCCAGCATCAATCTGATGCCGTTGACGATTTTCAAGAGTTTGAAAGTCGGAGAACCCCGACCCACCAGAATCATGCTGCAGATGGCAGACAGGTCCGTAAAACAGGCCTACGGGGTTATCGAGGATATTCTGGTCAAGGTCGGCGAGCTGATTTTTCCAGCAGATTTCGTCATCCTGGACATGGAGGCAGGGGAGGTACCGCTCATACTTGGCAGGCCGTTTTTGGCCACAGGCGAAGCAATGATAAACTGCAAAAGCGGGGAGCTGACCATGCAGATTAACGAGGAAAAGGTGAAATTCAACGTTTTCAAAAATCTGCAACTGCCAAGTTACTACGACCACGAGGATATCTTTACTATAGACGTGGTTGACGAAGGTTGGGAAAACGAGGAGATGGACCAATTGTGGGAAGAGATCGACAGCATGTACGGGGAAGAAAAGGAGAAGACTCGGTGCGAGCACGCCATGAGAGCCGAGGACTGGACCACTTTGCACCGGGACGAAGACGGCGGGCAAAAGATGATTCTAGTCCCGTCACTCAAGGAGCCACCCGCACTGGAGCTGAAACCGCTCCCGAGCCATCTCAGGTATGCGTACATTGGTGAAAATAGTACTCTGCCCGTAATTATTTCGTCACGTTTATCTCAGGAACAGGAACAGAAACTGCTGGAAGTATTGCGAGAGCATAAGGAAGCAATCGCCTGGACGATTGCAGATATCAAGGGGATCAACCCCTTCTACTGCATGCACAAGATCCGAATTGAAGAAGGCAAAAAACCGGTGATTCAGCCCCAGCGGAGACTGAATCCGAACATGAAGGACGTTGTGCGAAAAGAGGTTATGAAGTGGCTGGAAACGGGAATCATATACCCCATATCGGACAGCACATGGATCAGCCCGGTCCAGTGCGTGCCCAAAAAGGGGGGTATTACGGTGGTGCAGAATAAAGACCAGGAGCAGATTGCGCAGCGCACCGTTACAGGCTGGCGGATCTGCATGGACTATCGGAGGCTAAATGACGCAACGCTGAAAGACCACTTCCCGCTACCATTCATGGACCAAATGCTGGACCGGCTCGCCCACCACGCTTATTACTGTTTTCTGGACGGGTACTCCGGGTACAACCAGATTTGCATAGCCCCGGAAGATCAGGAAAAGACGACGTTTACCTGCCCATACGGTACGTTCGCGTTTCGGCGCATGCCGTTCGGGTTGTGTAATGCTCCTGCCACATTCCAGAGATGTATGATGGCGATTTTTCCGACATGATCGAGAAAAATCTGGAGGTCTTCATGGACGACTTTTCACTATTCGGGGACAGTTTCGAAGACTGCCTGTTCCATTTGGGTCAAGTTCTGATCCGATGCAAGAAGGCGAATTTGGTGCTCAATTGGGAAAAGTGTCACTTTATGGTCACCGAGGGGATCGTGCTGGGTCACAGAATTTCCAGACAGGGACTCGAGGTGGACCGGGCTAAGATCGAGGTGATAAAACAACTTCCATACCCGACGAACGTAAGGGCGATCAAAAGTTTTCTGGGACATGCAGGATTTTACCGAAGGTTCATCAAAGACTTTTCCAAGATCACAAAGCCACTCTGCGCTTTACTCGGAAAAGACGTACCCTTTGATTTCGATGCAGCATGTCGGCAGGCTTTTGACCACTTGAAAGAGAAGCTGACCACAGCCCCGGTTATAACCACGCCGGATTGGTCACTCCCGTTTGAGCTAATGTGTGACGCCAGCGACTACGCAGTCGGGGCAGTTTTGGGGCAGCGAAAGGATAAAGTCTGCCACGTCATTTATTATGCGAGCCGGGTACTGAACGACGCCCAGCTCAACTATGGCACGACAGAAAAGGAACTGCTGGCCGTGGTGTATGCCCTGGACAAATTCAGGCCCTATTTGGTCGGGTCAAAAGTTATCGTCTTTACCGACCATAGTGCCCTGAAATACCTGCTGGACAAGAAGGACGCAAAACCGAGACTGTTGAGGTGGGTACTACTGATGCAGGAATTCGACGTGGAAATCCGGGACAAGAAGGGAGTTGAGAACGTGGTGGCGGATCACCTATCCAGACTTGAGAACGTGAAGGTGGACCCAATTCCGATCAAGGAAAACTTCCCGGACGAACACATCATGGCAGTGAAAATCGGGAGACCGTGGTACTATGCCATAGCCAATTACTTGGTAACTGGCACGCTTCCCGAGGATCTCACCCCGTCTCAGCGGAAATAGTTCGTTTCCGAAAGTCGACAGTATTTCTGGGATGACCCGTACTTATTCAAACAGGGGGCCGATAACATCCTGAGAAGGTGTATCCCGACCCACGAGGCCTGGAACGTGATCCGACACTGCCACTCATCACAGTGTGGGGGTCATTTTGGGGGAACGCGCACGGCGCATAAAAACTGCAGTCTGGTTTTTTCTGGCCGACAATCTTCAAAGACTGTCACGATTATGTGCATGGATGTGATAGGTGCTAGAGGACAGGAAACACGTCACACCGGGACGAGATGCCGATGACCGTGTTGCAGGAGGTAGAGCCGTTTGATGTATGGGGGATTGACTTCATGGGTCCGTTCCCGTCTTCGATGGGAAATCTTTACATTCTGCTGGCAGTGGATTATGTGACGAAGTGGATCGAGGCGATTGCGTGTCAGAAAAACGATGCAGCTACGGTGGAGCGTTTTCTGAAACGCAACATTTTTACTCGGTTCGGGACGCGCAGGGCGATGATCAGTGACGAGGGATCACACTTCATTAATCGAGTTTTTGCCAAAGTTCTGAAACAGTACGGTGTGTCGGTTCACAAGGTGTCACTGCCTTACCACCCTCAGACAAACGGGCAAGCCGAGGTTTCGAATCGAGAGATCAAGAGCATACTCGAGAAGACGGTGAATCTCGGCCGGAAGGATTGGTCCCTAAGACTGGACGATGCACTCTGGGCCTACAGGACAGCTTTCAAGACACCGCTGGGAATGTCGCCATACCAGCTCGTGTTTGGAAAAGCGTGCCACTTGCCGGTTGAGTTGGAGCACAAAGCATACTGGGCCATCAAACTGCTCAACATGGACCAGAATCTAGCAGGAGATAAGAGGAAGATGGCACTGCTGGAATTAGAGGAATTCCGCAGAACGGCATTCGAGAGCGCTAAAATCTACAAAGAGAAGACGAAAAAGTGGCATGATCAGCGGATCACGCCGAAGCAGTTCAATGAAGGCGACAAAGTGCTTCTCTACAACACGAGGATGCGGTTCTTTCCGGGCAAGTTGAGGTCTCGATGGTCGGGACCGTTCATCATCAAGAAGATATTTGCATGGGGAGCATTTGAGCTGGAGAATCCAAAAGACGAGTCCAGTTTCAGGGTGAACGGGAACCGGATCAAGCCATATCTCGAGACAGTTGAAGTCACCAAAGTAGACCCCATCTACTTTGACGACCCGTGAGAGGTAACTGGGTCGGGCCGTCGACCGTAAATCACAAGCGCTTGGTGGGAGGCAACCCATCGGATTACGTTAATTATTTATTTATTACAGTTTTTATTTTTACGTTCTGAATTTTGAGAGAGGCGAGATGAGTGTGTGTTAATGGGTAGACAAGTTTGTGCAGGAAATTTTAAGCAGAAAAATGTGCGGGTCGAAACCGAGAGGTCCGACACGCATTTAAAGAAGTACAGAAAAACTGGCCCAAAAGGCCAGTTACGCAGCCCAGCAGGCCAATTACGCAGGCCAGAGAAAAAAAAAATATATTTTAACTACGCTGGCCCAAAAGGCCAGATACGCTGGCCCAAAGGCCAGCTACGCAACCCATACGGCCAAATACGCAGGCCAGAGAAAAAAAAAAAATTTTGAAGTGGACCAGCCACGCAGCCGGCCCAAGCACGCGGCCCAGCCACGCAGCCGGCCCAGTTACGCAGCCCAGCTAGAATGCCACGCAGCAGGGGGAGGCAAGTGCAGCTTCCAAAACCTAAGGGGGCCAAAATGTCATTTAACCAAACTTGGGGGGAGGTTTTTGCAATTTTCAAAAAGGGTCCATTATTACCCCAAACACATGGACGGGTGCAACATCATTTCCTCCATTGTTGGTGTTTTGAAGCTTCCTCTTTCCTCATTTTCTCTACACTTTCAAAAGTTCAAATTTCACCGAATCAAAAACCAAGCACGTTTTTGGGATCCTCGTGAGAACTGGATCATTTTGGTGTAGTTGAAACTGCAAAACAGTGTCCGAATTGGTGTGGGGGTCAAGTCAAAGTATGTGAAAAATTTGAAGAAAAGCTCCAGATTCGTTGGCTTCGGGTCGAAATTTGAGAAAACACAAAGGAGAAACGTCGAAGAGGAGGGCGAGGCCTACAAGGTGCCCAAGTCGAAATTTTTTCCGGCGAGAAAAAATTTTCCGGCGACTTTTTCCGGCGACAGTTTGTTTGCACTCGTTGACTCACTCCGAGTGCTCAGGTTCAAAAAATTTCTTCTTTCGCTATTTTTTTCAGTTTTCGGTACTAACCCGTACGCGGGTTTAGCATGCTGCATACTTGACTGTTTTTGACTGTTACTGCGTTTTTAGCTGCTTTTCTGCATTTTAACTGTTACTTGCGTATTTAACACAATTTTTACGTAATTGACCGTTAAACTGCAAATTAGCATAGGGTAGCGTAATTAACTGTTTAAGCTGCGTAATTGACTGTTTGGACTGCGTACCTGCATTTTGACAGCGTTATCTGCGATATAAAAAAAAAAAATTGCGTAATTGACAGTTTGGACTGCGTACCTGCATTTAGACAGCGTTTTCTGCGTTTTTAAGATTTTTTTTTTTTTTTTTTTTTTAAATTCTGAATTTTCTGCTGTTATGGACTGGCTTGAGAGACCCGTGGCGTTTGATTTTCGTTTGCCTTTTGCCATCGACATCCCGTATGAGCAGATTACCGAGACCAACTTTGATAGTTTCCGGTTTGTGAGTTACCAGGCCCATCTGCACTATCTAGAGACTTTAGACAGAGGGTTGACACCGGATTATAGGTTCGAGGTAGATGATGAGAGGATGCCGTTAGCAATGAGAAATTATGCTAGACGTCCCGATCTCTTTGGCTGTGCCTTAGCGAACTTCCCCGAGAGGGCTAGTTCCGCACTCACTAGGGAATTTTTCTGTAACCTAATCTATCAGGAGTTCGGGGAGACAGAGTTGTACCCGAACTGGGTATACTGCCGTAGGGGGTTTATTTGGTTGACGCCCCTCGCAATCCGCTGGGCGTATGGCATACCTGGCGAATTCGAGGGACAGTGTGCGTACGATATGCTTGTTCAGGACTCTCCTCCGCAAGAGGAGCTCTTGAGGACTCTCTGTGAGGGGGCGGATGAGGCCCGTTGGGAGACCAACGGGAGGTTGCATGGCACGTTTTTGAGTCCGCCCGCCCGGTGGTGGTTTGAGTTTGGAGTGAACCGGGTCGTAGGGATTCAGCATATCACTAAGCTGCCCTACGAAGTGGTACTTCTGGTGTACTGCTTCATGACCCGACGCCGGGTCGACATACCGGCCCGGATTTGGGCGAACATTAGAGAGAGAGCTAACACGCATAGTCGGCGAGGGTTCGGGTTTTGCAGCCTGATTACCCGATTGGCTGCCCTGAATGAGATTGTCATCGAGGGTGAGCGAGATTTAGACCCCGCCTCTTTCCGGCCATTTTGGCGAGTAGGTAGACGGGCCATGGGAAACCGTAGGGCACCCGAGCCGGCCGATGCGTTTGTGGACTTAGACCAGGATGAGCCGGGTGATGACCCGATGGACGAGGATGGGCAGGCCCCTTCCTCGGACCCTGACATTGGACCGCCCCCCGCCCCCGCGCCCAGAAGGCGCGATGCTCGACCGAGGGGGGGCCCTGTCCATGACCCCACCCCGCTCTCTAGTTACCAGCCGCCCCAGGAGTACATGGCTCCAGATCCTACCCCTGTCCCGGCGAGGCGTTCCACACAGGAGCGTCCTGTCATGAGAGAGTTTCCGACCCGACTGCATCGATCTCGGTCTACTTATGAGCACGGTCAGTCTAGTGGGCCTGTCGAGCCTGAGCCTAGCCGGCCCACTCGCCCGACCAGGATCCCTGTTCCGGAGCCTGAGCCTAGCCGGCCTACTCGGCCACCCCGGACCGCGGTTCCCGAGCCTCCCCGGCCATCGAGGGCAGCTGCCCCTGAGCGTAGCAGGTCATTTCGGGCCGATGCTCCCGAGCCTTCTAGACCATCCCGGGCTGCTGCCCCTGACCGTAGTCGGTCGACCCGAGCTCCTGACACTACCATTCCTCCGTGGACTGCCTTTGAGCAGAAATGGACCCAGATTGATGAGAGGGCCGAGACTGGAAGAAAGTCCATTAAGGACATGTGCAAGAAACAGTTTGGTAAGATGATGAGATTGATGAAGCACAACCAGCGGACCAACGACAAGAGGGGAAAGGATCAGGCTGCTGCGTTTACTGCGATTCGTGAGGAGCAGAGAGAGGCAGCTCGGAGCGCGGGCCGACAGGTCCCGCTACCGTTATTCTTTCCATCGACTTACTCCAGTGAGTTCGATACCAGTTGGTCTGGAGAGGCGGAGTCGAGTCACCATGACGATGCCCCGGCTTCGGCCCCGGCACATTCTGATAGTTGGTCCGACTCCGGGCCATACTGCCCACCCCTGGACACTCAGTCGTACCAGACGCCGCCAGCGCCAACGCGCCGATGGGGCCGTGGACTGAGACCCACTGGGCCTAGCAGTCCTAGGTATCGATCTACCAGCAGTTCTGTCAGTAGCATGTCCGGCACTTCCGAGACCGGGTCAGACCCTCCCTATGTTCCAGACGAGTCCGAGTGAGTGCCATGAGGGCATGCCACCTCTTTAGTGTGGGGGTGGTGGTTGTGTCTGCATGAACCAGGTCTGCACGTTTTTTCATGTTCATTTGCAGTTTTGAGTTTATTTATTGAGTCAGCACGTTTTATTTTTGAGTCTACCCACCACAAATTTCTGGCCTTGCATTGTGTATATCTAAAAAAAAAAAAAAAATCGAAAATTTTCAGAAAATCCAAAAAAATTGAAAATCAGAAAGTTTGAGAACGGGCAATCAAGAGAACAGAAACTGGGAAGAAATCGAGATTAAATCCTTTGACAGAAAAGAAAGCTTGTACCAAGGTATAGTAGATAGGTGAGAGCCAGTGACCCTTGGAAACCGCAAGTAGTTATCATCTGAGCTAAGGATCCGACTAGTTGCCACACCGCCGTCATTTAGGTAGTCGACAACCCGCCCACGGGCGCCGTCACGGTCATCGCATCTTTCGGTGGAGTGACTGGCTATCAAGGGACCTCACGTCCTGTTTCTTACCCCTAGGTCCAATTAGTCAAACCGTTTGAAGCCATTTACCCTCTTTCTTCGTAGCCACTTTAGCCTAGGCAGCCTTCTTTGAAACCTCATCAGTCGATAGTTGGCTATTCTACGTGTTATGACGGAGGGAGTGAGTAGAGTGGGTCTTTGGATGGGAGAGCTTCATGAGATATCGGTTTTGGACAGTTTTGACATTGACACGTTTTTCGAGGGAAGGACAGGGTGAGTGAGAGGCGACAGTGCATTAATTTGCGGAGGTGGATCACTGCGTTACATAGTGACCACAGGAGGAGTTAGTCGCGTGCGAGACATCTTTCCGACACAATGGGGTCCGGGGGGTTGTGAGGTTAATGGGTGGTCGTGCCGGGTTTCTACATCTTTGGTGATGAGGAGGTTCGGTGGGACTGCACAGTATTATTTCGACTACAGGATCAGCGCTTCAGGATTAGTGTGGGGGTATTCCATATGAGGACATCTTTCATACCCCACGACGACAGTTTATTTTTACTCACTTAGCTTTAGTCAGTTTATTTGTTGTTATTCATGTATTTATGTGTATATAGAGTCGTAAAAAAAAAAAAAAACATAAAAATGAATGAAAAGAAAAAAAAAGAAAAGAAGAAGAAAAAGAAAAAAAAATTATCTAGTTTTGCAGTTTTTCAGTTAATTATGTTGTTTTTGTTATTGAGTCAAAAAGCTGAGTGAGTAGCACAATTTTCGAGACAGTTACACCACTTCACATTGGTGGCCGCGAGAACGGCGAAGACACACCGGGGGACAGGAAGATTGATATGGCAGGAACTTAGGTGTTTCAGGCAGTTTTTCGGGAACTCGGTGAGGGGTGTGAGTTTGGAGAAATTGTGAGAATGTCATAACGAGTAGGATCATGCCATACCTTTATACATATATATATATCCCACCTGTTAGACTTAGAACCTTGATTCGGAAATAGCTCGGATGGTCGGTTAATTAGGGATTCGCTCAGGTTGATAGCAAAAGTAATAGTACTCGGGTCCAGTGCTTAAACCCACCAAAGAAATCTGTTCAGACTTACCGATCGATTGCAGGGAAGTATTTTCTGGAAAAAGGATGAGGTTTCGAGGACACTCGGTTATGTTTTTGAGATTGCCCAATCTCACCAAAAAATAAATTATTTAGTACTTTTGAGTCGTGTGTATTGAGTCTGTGTATATTCTTTCTGAGTCAGTTTCTGATCGAGTCGTCTGGTTTATATGGGCGGGTAGGAAGAGTATGCAAACTGATGGAACGGAAAAGGTCTTAATTCGAACTTGCAGGGGGCATTTGCAAGACAGATATGTATGCATTCCAGGGCAGTATTCAGGATGTTTGCTCGGGACGAGCAAAGGTTAGTGTGGGGGTAATTTGATAGCTCCTCACTAGGAGTTATCGGTTTACCCAATTTGAGGGGTATTTTCGTCCTAAATGAGCGTTTTAGTCGATTTCTGCCCCGTTTGACTCGGGAATTCACGGTTTGCTGTTTTTATCTCCTAGATGCATAAACTGCTTTATTTCACGCATATCGAGATATGATCACGGGTTTTGTTTCGTGTCGTTGGTGCAGGGACAGGACTTGTGCAGGAGCCGGAAATGAAGCAGGCATGCGGGTGAAGGATCCGAGGAGGCTGAGAAGCCGAGCATGCAAGTCGAGAAGATTGCACATTTCCCGAGGAAGATTGGCACGCATCCCGAGGAGCTTGGCACGCATCCCGAGAAGCCTGGCACGCATCCCGAGGCATCCCGAGCAGTTTAGCACGCATCCCGAGACGGACGAAACACACTCCGAAAAGATCAGCAGGCATCCCGACGCATCCCGAGGAGCCTGGTACGCATCCCGAGACATCCCGAGGAGTTTGGCGCGCAAACCGAGGAGGCAGCTAGCTACGCAGGTAGCTACGCAGCTAGCTCCGCAGGTAGCTACGCAGCTAGCTACGCAGGTAGCTACGCAGCTACCGAGGTTCCTTTAAATTCATGTCATTGGCTTGGGATTCTCAAGAGGTAAAAGTAACATAGGAATCTGGGGAATGAGAGAGACTGCTCACGTACGTGTGCAAGAAGAGCAAAACAAGAGAGGTCGTGCAATAACTGAGGTTTTTATTTTTATTTTGTTTTGAAAGTACTTTGGAAATAGAAGTTAGTCCTAAGAAAAGAAGTTATAATACTCAAAGATTTGAATCACCAAAAAATATTTGGCAAATATTAAAACGAAGAAATGCTGCACCTACCTGCGCAGCTAGCTACGCAGCCAACTACGCAGGTAGCTACGCAGCTATCTTGCGCAGTTGGCCCGTTTCCCGAGGCGGTGGCAGACGGCCCGTTTCCCGAGGCGGTTGCGGCCCAGTGGCAGTTTCGTAATTTTGGCAGTTTCCAGAAACGTCTCCAGTACTATATAAAGACTCGTCCAGTGCTCATCACAGAACACAACACAATTCTCAGCACAACCGAAAGGAGATCGCAGAGCACTCTCGGTGAGCACGGAAGCAGGAATTCAGCATCTACAACACGCGTTTGATTTCACTATCTCTCTTATTCAGAAACGTTGTTATTTAATTATATCACTTAGTAGCTAAACCTTTTACCTAGGTTCTCGGTGAACCTAGGGTTTCGTATCCAGATTTTATTATAGACGTTTGATTATGGATTCATGATTGTTATCTTAAATTCTGCAGTTATATCTGTTATTCTGGTTTTGAATGTTATCGTATATGCATGATAGGATTGATCACCCAGGATTGCTATAGACCCGAGCTTGTAGGTGAAAACGTCAAGTTAGGGTTAGGAAGAAAAACCAGGATTTAGTACCTTACCCTGATAGACCGACCAGAGAAAGGGAGATAGGGCTAGCATCGAAAAACGTGAGACCAACTGTTAGAGAATTTGACCTGGGCCATTCGGACAGGTTAGAAACCCTAACAGGATTAGACCGAGACTGCAGACTTAGGCAGCTTAACAAGAATCCGAAAGTCTGCAGGATCGGGATTATGTGTGGAATCTGAAAAGTCACTGCACAACTGGTACGTTGCACAGATATCGAAACTGCTGAGTGTTTTCATAATCGAACATAAAACTGAAATCTGTAGAAACCGTAGGGGATCCTGGAACCTAGTCTTCATCTATTATCGTTACAACCAATTCAGCTTATTACAGAAAACGTCACAAAAAATATTTACGTTTACGTTTTTAATTTCTGTGTTTAGTTTAGTAAACTGCAATCACAACCTACTCCTCCTTGTTACTACACTCAGTTAACCAAAACTGACAACGTGAGTAAACCCGAAATAGTCCTCGTGGGAACGATCACCCGAGTCTAATTGCACCCGGTATTACAAGATTCGTACACTTGCGACAGCACGTTAGTTTGCGCATCAATCCCGTACCATGGCGTTTGACCATTTCTACGAAGTCTTGGAGTCGGTGAAGTCCGTTCGGGTAGATTCCCCTCCTGAGGTATTTGACAAGTTAAAGGCAAATTTGGAAGACTTGAAAGGGCTCGGTATGGAAGTCGGGTGGCTGGAGCAGTACCTTGCCAAACTGGTGCATGAGGCTACAACACTTCAAGAAGTCTTGCATGCACGGGAAGAGAAGCGCCGCAAGTTGGAGGTGATGAGGAAGGAGGCAGCAGCGATAGAGGCTGAGCTAGCACAAGAGCCTCAAGCTCCTTCCCTGCCAGGGAAACTGTATTAGCCAGAGATGGATCTTGAACTCCTCATTTCTTTTGAAGCTACATTATTTCACTGTTTGTCACGTTAGTGCTTGCATATGATAAATGAATAAATACTCATATTTCCCGCACTTGTCTGTTATTTTATTTGGTGGTTACACAACTCTTATTCCGGACTCGTTTAATAGACAATCGTATGAGAGAGAACTTATGTGCTTACCCCATCTTACATAAGGAAGAACGTCCATACACCAAGTATAAACATTTAGCAAAACCTCAACAGATGAGGCCTAATTGCAAATAAGCATTGAGGATTGAGGATGGGTTGAGATTTGGGAATCAATGCCCTTGTTAACTACTACTAGTAGTAAGCAAATTGTTGCATACTATTGGTGATGATCTATACAGTATACTATGTAAAAGTTTACAGTTTTCCTAACCAAAATGGTTCCTAATGAACTTACATAAAATATAACTGCATATATTGCTCTAAGTTTTCTATTTACAGAAAGACCTCCACAAATCCAAATATATCAGTATGCGACCTAGGCTTGTATCAGGCATTTCGATGGTAGCCAGATTTCATTGTTTGACGAGAATCTTCTAGGCTTTCGACATGGGCCTCTCTCCCAGACCTCCCTCTGAATTTTCTTTACGAAGGACTTTTTACTTTCCTCAGAGTTGTCGAAGCTTCTCTTGGATTCCGTTTTACTGGACATGCTCGGATAAATATCAACATTGATTGCACGAAAGAGTTACTTGATTTTGTCTGGATAGCTAATTGAGAGGGAAATGGGTTGCTAGCAGAGAGTTGTTTTTTAGTCGAAGATTTATTCTGTAACAGCTGCAAAAAGAACAAACATGATGCCGCGGAAACTCGAAGCACATCGGTGGAGCCATGGAGGGGCAGGTTCTGGTTTACTACTCTCTAATGGAGGAGGCGCTGGTTCTTCCACAACTCCTCGTACTAGCTATGTAATGTTATGAGAACTTATTGCACCCGTTGGCCGTTGCCATCTTCAGCTCAGATCATGACCGACAACGTCATGCTAGACGATGCTCTTCTCTAAACCGCCCTCCTGTTCCTTGTTCTCTTCTTTACTTACTAGGGTCTCAACCATGGCTCCGTTGATGCTATCTGCAAAACCCATTCTCAATTTCACGAGAGAGAACTTATGTGCTTACCCTCTCTTATAGAAGGAAGAACGTCCATGCACAAGTATACATATTTAGCAAAACCTCAACAGATGGGGCTTAATTGCAAATAAGCATTGAGGATTGAGAATAGGTTGTGATTTATGAATTAACTAGTTTTTTTTAACCCGTGCGATGTACGGTGTAATTTCAAATAAAAAAGTTTATATAATTGAAATAATCAATGTCTTATGCTGTCAAAATACTACATCGAAAAAAAAAACGCGTAGCATCATATTCCTACGAAAATATTAAAAAACTGAACCTGACTCTATGAGACCGGTCCCCATGTTGGATTTTCTCCATCACAAATAACATTATTTATCATTAAATAGTCTAAAATTTTAAATAATTTTATTTAAAAATTGAAGAAGTTGAAATGTAAGAAAGACAAATATAAACTATCTGAAAGAAAAGTCGTAATGCATTCGATTATGGAGGATTGCTAAAAAAAATGTAAGGAGTATTCATAAAATGTCCTAATTCATCCCAAAACCTGATTTCTCACCGTTGTTGGAGCTCCGGTGTTGGGTCGTAGTTTCGTCTTCTCCTACTAGTGTCAATTCCTGGCCTCATCTCATACTTTCTCAATATACAAGATGAAATTTGCGTAAATGTCTGAGATGAAATTGATTTTCTTATCTTTTGTCATCGATGTATTTTATTTTGAGTATGTATTTCTACACAATCATGATATTTTTTGGCAGTACTATTAATTTGAATATATATTTTTACACAATCATGGGCGAATTCAGCCCATAATTACCGTTATATACCATGTCAATTACCGGTATATACCGTTATATGTGAGGATGGCAATATGGTCCGATCCGATCTGAGATCTGAGTGATCCGAGCCGAATGAATCAGATCTGAATCCGTTCCTATTGAAAATGGATCGGATTTGGATCCGGAAAGCCAGACCCGATCAGATTTGGATTTGGATTGGATCGGAGGGTAGATCCACCGAGTTCCGACCCGATCCGATCCGATGTATATGTGTGCTTAACAAATACACCCCTATTACCTCCACACTTATGTTGGAATTGTGCCCTAGAGGCAATCAATTTATCGTGACAAATATATATGAACTTACTATTCATTACGTTATCGATATGGAGATATATTAACATGAATGAAGTCCTTAGAATATAAATGTTATATTCTTAAATATCCCTAGTCGATTATATTGATTAAAAGGACAATCAACTATAGACTAGTATGGGGTTGGATTGATATGGAGATATCACGATCCAACACATGGGTATGTATTAGGAGTAATGGCATACTGGATTGACCCACAACGAGAAGGCTACATTATATTATGTTAAAGTCACAAGCGCTTGTCGTAGTGCTAATGGTATTGTAATCCTTAGACTTGAAGTCACTAGATACTCTAGTTGTGAAATATCGTGCTTTGATATTATGAAACGTTACACCGTAACTGGGTAACTATAAAGGTAGTTATCGGGCATGATAGGAAGCAAGCTTAGAGATCGTAGTGACGTAGACATGATTTGTCCCTCCCACATAATGGGAGTAAATATTCATGGGCCACTCGAGGGATGGTGCTTATAGAATGTATGTCAAGACTTAGATAAATCAATATGGAGATATTGATGTTATCTGCACGGATAATCATATTCCCAGGATCGAGGAACTATGGATTGGATGTAGGAGTGTGACTAATATGTCTCATGTCCAATCCGGATATGGAGACAAAGGGATAACACAATACATGAACATTGGGAACAAGGTTTGTCGAATGACTATTTCTATTACTTTTGTTGTGATACGATGTTTGGGAGAGATGAAAAAGAAAAGAGTATAGAAGATGTAGGGAGAAACTAGTACATGTGTATATATTCTCCAACCCTAAGCCTACTTATATATGCATTAGGGTCGACTAACGAGCCAATAACAATGTACAATGGGTTTATAATTTGTGGTGAATATTCACCAATAAACTAGCCCAATATTTTATAACAGTCCCCCTTGAATATTCACCACTACGATGTGTCATTAAAACCTTGTCATGAAAAATTCTGTGAAAAAAAATCAATAAATAAAGAAAAGAGTACATCGGTGAACTTTAATTGCACAACATTGAAGATGACATTCCTTAAGAACGCATCGGACTAAACTTGGATTGACTTATGGCATGTCAGAGAGCTTCTGCTCAGCTAGAGTTGAATTTGAGTGGTTCGAAAGGCGTGGATGAATTCGCCTCTAGAGTTTCTAGTTACTGTCCCTCCTCCGACTAGCCGTCGATCTTTCACCACTGAGACTAAGTGGTGGTGGCCTCTATCTCTGTCACTCCGCAAAATCACAAGGCTTTGCATGAGTAGATCGGAAAAGAGGTTAGTTGTATTGTATATTAAATGTGCGACACTTCAAGTACTTATTTATGAAAGATTTACATAAATTGAATTAATTCTTTTATTTTGAGATTTTCATATCTACCAAAGGGTGTGGATAAATAACCGAAGTTACTCCGGAGCAAAAGGTGTGATGATATTTTGGTGGCAGTGTCTGAGTCGGCATGTCTGGAGTTGGCATTGACAAAACTAAAATTGTCGAGGCCCAGGGTTGTCTGATTGAAGAGCATTAGAAGAAAAGATGAACATCATCTTCAGACACTCGATTGCAGAATCAACAACAAACTCTCTCGTGCAAATTAATTTTGGTATAGTTTCTAAATAATTTTTTTTAATCGGAACATGCATTTTTTAGAAAGTATTGGCCATATCACAAGCCCAAGTCAGATACATGTTTCGACGACATAATTTTACTAGAGAGAACCCACTTCACAGTTGAAATATTCAAAGTATGCAAGGTCAAAGAAGTAAAGTCCAAAGCTAAAGCCCAATTACGTTATAACAGAAGCACTCCACTAGTATCGTGGCCCATTATATATAGGGCATATTGTTGGTATTTGGGTCATACTCCTAACCCTAAATGTATCTCTCGCAGCAGCACCATTGTAACCGTCAGATTATCCAACTGTTTGATCCTATAGTTAGATTTAAGTGTATATAAGCATGCCTTTCGTCTCTCTCTCTATTATAATTCCACAACCATTCGTCTCACAAGAATGAGACACATTTCATTTTCTCTATTCATTCCCGTTTGTTTCCGATTACCTTTCATGGTATCAGAGCCATCAGAATACTCTCTAGCTCCACCAACTCACCCATGGAAATTTCATATCCGATTGATGGGCATACTTATGGAAGCACCTAACTCACACCAATCATTCGCACACCGTCGTCGTTTGGTTTGATGATGGCTCTCATCCCTATCCTCAGTGATACACAACCCCCAATGATGGGGCCGTTTTAGCGTCGGCTTCACAATCTCGCCGATTCAAAGATTAGTCCATCTTAACTCTGAACTCTCTAAAAGAATCCCTCACTCAAGTACTCGATCTCTGATTGCAGATCTGGAGGTGAAACTCTTTGGAACATTGGTATGCTTCTTTTATGTTTTTTTTTTTGAAATGGTATGCTTCTTTTATCTAGATTTAATATTATTCAATTAAGATTTAATCTACAAACAATATAAAAAACATTAAGATTCTATAGATTTGTAGATGCAGAAGCTAAATATATCCTCTTAATGTTTATAATATGATCCTCTTTGCCTTAATCGACTTCCTATTTTGTAGGACACTTTTCCGTCTTCCATTAGAGCTCGTTCTGAACCTGTTAATTTTCAAGACTGGTTGTAGACCTGGACATGAAACTCTTTGGAACATCGGTATGTTTCTTTATCTAGATCTAATATTTTTCATTTAAAATTTGATCTCCAAACTATTAAAAAAACATTATGATTCTATATTTTGTTAATGATTAAAATATACATGCAGAAGTTAAAATATATTTTGTTAATGATTATGATATGATATATTTGCCTTAAATCGACCTCCTTTTTTTACGACACTTTTTCGCCTTTCATTAGAGCTCGTTCTAAACCTGTTTTTTTTCAAGAGTTGAATGTTTTATTATGATATGAAGATTAATAGCTCGAATCTCAAAATTGTTCTTCTAAAGCTGGAAACCATATAAAATTAGATAAGCCGGAGCCCAAACAAGCCGGTGAGGGCATTTTGGTCATGATACGTGAAGGAAACCCTAGCTATAAATCACCGATCCGCCATCAGATAACTCCATTATCAACCGCCCCCTTTCCAATTCATCTTCTAACTATATTTCAAAAAATAAAATAAAAATAATCTTCTAACTACTTCGAGAGAGCCAAGTTGAATTCCCATTCGACCAGTATAAATTTATAATTTTTTTTCTCGTACAGATGAATTTGTAGTTCTCAATTTTTTTTGGTTATGTTCATGTTTGACATTTCTATTATTTGGACTACGGCCTCAGATTTGTCAATTATTCTCCTTGCATTTTTACCTAAAATCTACTTGATCTCCTCGTCTGTTACTCATGACAAACAATTTGTGCTGGAGGTGGGAGGCCAATTGGACGAAAAACGGGATTATGGTGATCATGTGTACTTCCACCGATTCTGGTATGTTGTTGATAATTATGCATTCAAATCTATTAATCTCATCTTGTCATAACACACCAGTAGCAACTGGCTGAGCCACTTAAGGGAAATAGTCATAGTAAGTCGCAAGAAGTGTAATGGTCTTAAGCATAGGGATGTCCGATGAGTGAGCACTTGAGAGGCGAATCGTCTCATGAGTCCCCCAAGCCGTAGTCCACCAGTGTGAGGAGCTTCAAAAGAGGTCGTTAACAAGTTTCCACCGAGACCAAATATCAATGCTCTCTAGTAGTTCCTCTTTGCTCCTCTGGGGTGACTCTAATCCGTAGTTTATTGAACAAGAAGTCAGGTTACGTCTACTACTTATTTTATTACAAACTCGGTGGATTGAGCAATGACATTTTTGCCCATACTGGTCACATTGTCAAACTGGTAGATGGTTAGCACCGCAATGAATGTTGAATTAGGTCTCAAATTGGCAAAAAAACGACATCATTACTCACTTTTGGGGTACCATAAAACTTTAAGGGTCATTACATATTTCTGAAAGGTGCCTTGAATGCCAATAACTAAATTGGAAGTTGATTTATTTTAAATAGCTGTTACGAAATTTACCTTCTAGAGCTATAGTATGCTAACATCTTCTTTCACAATCAATGTTATCTTAATTTCCATCGTAGCTAGGTAGTTGTGGTCTTATAATTTCGCACAAGATTTTAGAACAAGTAACAAAAGGAAGAAGCCAGTAAAAGTATGGCTTCTTCAAAAAAGCAAACTTGGATGAGGATCAAATGAGCTTCTTGCGTCCACGTTCGCCTTTTTTTGGAAGAAACCGTGCTTTTACTAGTTTCTTGCATGCGTTATTCTTGATGCAGCCTGAAGCAAAAAAAAAAAAAAAAAAAAAAAAACATATCAAAACTACCTAGAATGGAAATTTTAGAAAATGTTGATTAGGAATGCTATAAATAGCTGCATAAAATGAAATTATGATGTCAGCAAACTTTTAGCTCTATACGTCGGATTACAATTATTTTGATAGGTTAAATGCCATAAACAGT